>CM069448.1:46890725-47397547 GCA_035610835.1 Ophiura sarsii
ATCCGACTGCTTTCAAATGATAGGAATAGATGGAATGCACTCACAGATTGGTGGATAGAAATGGTTGCTTCATTTGTTGTATTTTATTAGGATTGAGGTGGCTAACTCGGCTACGGTGACCGGCAATGATTTGCTTCAAAATAGCAGAGGATATGTATTTTGATAAGAAAAGATGATATGCCAAGTTTGAATTTTTTCCAAAAAGCCGTTTTTGATTTGTGGAATTTTTCGTCATTTGAAAATTTCCCTAAAATCAAAGAAGAAAAAAAATCAAAAAGTAAAACTGTATTTGCAAAACTCATGAGAGTATTTAGATAATATGCTTATGAATTTATTCCCAAATTTCCATGGCCATAGCACTTTCCCTTTAGTCTACAGAAATTCTAGAAGGTGAAAATTTAGGGAATTTTCAAAAAATAAAGAAAAACATATGAAATTTCAAAAATGATCCAAAAGTCCTGAAATAGGTAGAGGAAAGACTTATCTTTACTCTGGTCTCAGTATAAAGAGTATAGATATAATTGATTTGGTATTACAGCAGTTTTTCTGTAGTGGTGTAGGAGCTGAGTTAGCTACCTTAAGCAATGTTTATTGTATGGATTATACTCTAAATTATGTTAATTTTCAACATTGAAAATGATCAAGAATTGGTTAACACCTTGAAATTCATAATTCATCATTATTATAAAATTGATAATCATATCTTGGATAAGTAGGAGCCTTTTCAATATTGCATACTTGTCATAATATGATTGTATTTTTTTCTCTCAGCTCATAATGGAAGCCCAAGACGATGAGTTACAGAGAGTATCAGGCAGTGTAGGTGTACTTAAACATATGGGTCATACGATAGGTGGAGAGTTAGATGAACAAGCAGTGTAAGTATACACCCATATAATGATGAGTTACAGAGAGTATCAGGCAGTGTAGGTGTACTTAAACATATGGGTCATACGATAGGTGGAGAGCTAGATGAACAAGCAGTGTAAGTATACACCCATATAATGATGAGTTACAGAGAGTATCAGGCAGTGTAGGTGTACTTAAACATATGGGTCATACGATAGGTGGAGAGCTAGATGAACAAGCAGTGTAAGTATACACCCATATAATGATGAGTTACAGAGAGTATCTGGCAGTGTAGGTGTACTTAAACATATGGGTCATACGATAGGTGGAGAGCTAGATGAACAAGCAGTGTAAGTATACACCCATATAATGATGAGTTACAGAGAGTATTGGGCAGTATAGGTGTACTTAAACATATGGGTCATACGATAGGTGGAGAGCTAGATGAACAAGCAGTGTAAGTATATACCCATATAATGATGAGTTACAGAGAGTATCAGGCAGTGTAGGTGTACTTAAACATATGGGTCATACGATAGGTGGAGAGCTAGATGAACAAGCAGTGTAAGTATACATCCATATAATGATGAGTTACAGAGAGTATCAGGCAGTGTAGGTGTATTTAAACATATGGGTCATACGATAGGTGGAGAGCTAGATGAACAAGCAGTGTAAGTATACACCCATATAATGATGAGTTACAGAGTATCAGGCGGTGTAGGTGTACTAAAACATATGGGTCATATGATAGGTGGAGAGCTAGATGAACAAGCAGTGTAAGTATACACCCATATAATGATGAGTTACAGAGAGTATCAGGCAGTGTAGGTGTTCTTAAACATATGGGTCATACAATAGGTGGAGAGCTAGATGAACAAGCAGTGTAAGTATCCCATATAATGATGAGTTACAGAGTATCAGGCAGTGTAGGTGTACTTAAACATATGGGTCATACGATAGGTGGAGAGCTAGATGAACAAGCAGTGTAAGTATTGAGTATATAAAATTAAGTACTAAACTGAACAAGATTCATAATATCAATATATCATTGCTGTTCTGTCAAAACCTTGTATGTTTTACTGGCCCTTCAGTATGTATAGTAAAACTGCCAAACAGTTAAGCTAAACAGAAATTGTTTGTTTGTCCATAGAGGTTCCTCAAAAGGTAGGGTCAGTAGATCAGATTTTTTTTTGCTAGTGGTTGTTCTGGCCCAGTTCTAGCCAACACGCCGGATTCTAAACTGTGTCAGATCTTTTGGATGACTCATACTTGACCCAAAATAGCCCACATAATACTAGAAAAAAGTTACACAGTCAGGACTGTAGTACACGGTGGGTTGGACATGGACAAACAAACATTTATTTTGTTGGCCTTATGCATAGAAAGTGTTATTTTATACATATTTAAGGGCAAGAGCTCTTAAAAGGTTGTGATCTCTCTCTCTCTCTCTTCCGGTAAAGTACAGTCCACCATCTGGTGTATTAGGTACTGCGTTGATTGCATTGCATGCATGATAAATGTGTTTTGGCCCTTGAACAGGTTTAGAGCAGACTGCCCAAATTGTGTACATTGGAAGTATTGCTTTATACTTGCTGAAGGCCGGATGGAGATATGAGGTTTTGACAGAGCGATAATTATGTTTCCTAATGGCTCTCGTATAAATTTGACTCTCTTAATTATTTATAAAAATGCTGATATCTTATGATGATATGTTTGTCTAGGTATGGATTGCTATTGATTCTTTTAAACTCTAGATTGTGGAAATAACTAAAAGGTGTGTAGTAGCAACATCCACCCAAGGATGGTACATTTAAAAAGCAAACAAAACAATACATTAAAATTGGAGGACTGGCATTTCACAATGTTAAAACAAGTCCTTTCACAAGGTATTGGACAAGGTATTGGACTCTAGAGTCTAGATGATCAAAAATTGTGAACAAGATCTATTGCAGAATGTAGAACAATATCACCTGAATGCATCATGCAGTGATGAATGATTGTGTGGACTTCCACCGCAGTGACGGCTTGGGGTTTGAGCAGTGACAGTTAACTGTCACTGGTTTGAGCTTAGACTGTATCCTTCATGTCTTCACTATTTACATCACTATTTACACATGGCCTCTACAAGGGAGCTCAAAATGTGAAGACTGAAAAAATACAGTTCCAAAAGTGTGTGCTGATAAACTCATGAATAATTTCAATAAACATGTGCTAATTCATACACCATCACGCCACAGTGCGTCGGTAGTTTCAGCGCCGTGTGACGCATTAGGGTGCAGGATTTGCCTCGTTCGACGCACTGCATATGGAATTGGACCAATCAAGTGGTATTTCTGTTGTTGCTGGGCACAAATGGGCGTGCTCGGTATTTGTTTGCATATTCATTTGGAATTCCAAGAGTAACCGCACACTTTTTCACCATGTTCTTTTCCCAGTCCCTTGATTTGTTCCAGTATTTTTAAAGATGACTACCTTATATGGAGGGATGCTGAGACCCGGTCTAGGTTTGAGCCCCATGGGGTTGGTGGCTGACCCCATATTTTATGTTGGTTTTTGTCCCATATTTTCCCCTGATAGTTTCATTCCTACAAATCAATCAGGGATATACATACATCAATAAGTCAACATCTCTAATCAATTTTTGTGTTTGTATTTATGTTGCTCTTTCAGCATGTTAGATGACTTTTCTACAGCTATGGAGAACACTGAATCCAAACTTGATTCCGTTATGAAAAAGATGGCCAAAGTTACACGCATGTCTAATGGTAAGTTAATTGTTGCAAATATGTGTGCTGTTTTGGAGAAAGGGTGCAGTTGTCTCTCGAAGATAAAATTGAGATCTTTCTGCCAACTAAAGGGGCTTTTTGAATGCTTCAAAATGACAACTTTGTGGGTAAGATTTCATACTGCTTTCTGATTTTATGAAGAAAATGACTGTAAAATGGTTTTTTAATTTTCGTTGTTTTTCCATACTTAATTCCATCAATATCTCAAATATAATTTTACCAACAACTTCGCCCTATTGCCGTGACAGTACACATATGGCATCAGTAACAAGAGTAGGAGAAATACTTAAAATACAAATTGATGACAAACATAAACTTATGTGACCCCAATACGAGTAAATGGGGAACAATGAGGGACATTTGAAAACTGAGTTATTTATATCATGACAATTTATATTATATAAGTTAAGGGACAATTTAGTACCAAAGTCAATGTCATATCACATTCCTAACCAAAGTTACGGATTATGGAAATCACTTTGTTGATATATTGATACAATCAAAATTAGTCTCACTACTAGTTTTACTTCTCATGGGTGTACACTAGTATTTAAACATAGTAAAACAAGACAGCCAATACTACAAAAATGCGATCAACCGCTTCATTACGTGGCTTACGCACTTAGTTCATGTAACCTCTTTTTACGAAGTTTTCCAATCTCGATTTGAAATGGTCTATATTTTCATTTATATGCATGTTTTCTGTCTTTGTGCCATAATACAGTTTGGTCTTGAGGGTCAATTGTATGGTCGATAAATCCAACTTTTTTCTGCAAACAAGCACAATAATGTAATTCCTAATCATTTCTTCTTTTCGTATTGTTATTTCCACAGATCGTAGACAGTGGATCGCAATAGTAATTCTTCTCATTGTAATGTTTGTAGTAATTGTCCTCTTCTTTGTTCCCATATGAAAGTACATTATTATTGACAACATTTTTAAACTGTATTACTTGCAAACGTTATTTGGCATTATGTGTGTCCTGCGTGCTACAATTGTACTGCAGGCATTTATTTGTCATCATTGGGAGTGCAGTTTTATGTAAGCCGCCACCTAGTCCATTGACTGTATGGAAGAAGCATGGAGACAGATCAAGTGTTATGTGTAGCAGTAACCAGGAATTGTTCTTAACCCTTTTCACTTTTCACAAGTGCTAAAGGAAGAATATCTTTGATTGAAAGTACTGGTCACATCCAAGGTCTTGGCTATGATTTTGGAAGTGTCTGTCTCTTTGAGAAAACTTCCCGCTCTAAATGAGTGATCGAAAGACACAACCATAATACTTTAGAATTCATTTTGCCTGTGTTAATGGCAAAACACCTATTCAAAATGACGGATGGAAGGGAGATTATCATTGTGATGCATCACGTCAAAAGTAACATCATGCCGGCCATACTTATTTATCATCAGATATAGAGCAAACTAGCTTGTGAATATAAAGACAATAAGAAGAAATTCATACCTTCTTTTCCTCAAGTTTCTTTTTTTTTTAAACTTTCAAAAGCTTGTTTAATTTTCTGTCAGATATTTTTAAAATCTCAATAATAGAAAGGTATGTAACTAGTACCTTTTGACCTGATGTGTCACAGATATTGTTTTATTCAAATTGCATATGGGCTTTTAAATGTCAGGGAATGAAGATCGATTGACTGGCTACATATTTGGAAAAAGGAAAGATATTTTTTACTCCTTTGATTCTTAAGAATTTTCAATAATTGTTATTTTCAATAATTTTTAATCCAAGCCTGTCACTTCTCAATTATTTGTAATATCAATTATGCTAATTAACTGTCAGTAATACCTAGTCACACTATTAAGCATGTTCTTTGAATAGATTACAGTTTCCAGTCAATTTTAAAACAATTGTGACAAAATTGACATTCCCAATTTTGTTTAAATTTAATTAATGTTAGCCAAAATTGGTAAACTATGATTTTGTAAGCACATATGTGACCAGTCGCGTCAAAAAGGACATGTTGTCGGCAAACGCAGTTTTGAGATAGAGGCCAATATATTTGGTGAAATATAAAGAAAATAATAGAAAAAAACATGCTTCTTCAAATCATATCTTGTGTTTACAAAGTCTGATTACCTTCAACATTGTATCATTTCAAAGCTTAAAATGTGCTCTTTCAAGTCATACCAATAACTCAGTTTTGACCCGGGCCTCCAACATGTCCATTTTGATGTGACGGGTCACATATTACAATCTGGTCATAGTGTGTCAGGAAATATTGTGCTTTGTGTTACCTGGTCCTTGCAAGTTTTATTTGAATTTTAGTGAGTTTATGATGAATTAATTGTTGAACAGAGTTTTATTTCATATGAAACTAGTTATATATGCTGCTGTATTGTTGAAGAAAAATTGTTGTAAGTGTAATGTTATTTACTCTTCACAAAAACTGTAAAAGTGGAAATTTTCGCGCAAATATTAATGCGCGAAAATATACATTTGGTATGTAGGTTTATGTGAGGATGCTCAAAATTGCAAAAATAAAAACGAGCAAAATTGTTCAAACTGTGCAAAATGCAAACAATTACATGCCCGAAAAATTACACTTTTACAGTATGTGTTTGTTTACTCTTCTCAAATGTGTGTTTGTAAATAACTTTTGATTATTGGCAAGCCGCAGGGTGTAATGGATTTAGGAATCTATCATAGCTTTATGGGTTTTCAATAATTTGGAGGGAAAATGAGATCATGATGGCATATAGTCGCAGTTCTATCAAAATCTTGTATGTTTTTCTGGCCCTTCAGCGTGTATGAAGTAAAACTGCCCAACAGTTGTATGCATAGAAAGTGTTGTTCAGTGGCATGAGCAAATTTCAATGTTTTGATAGATATGTATTTGGCCCTTGAACATGCCCAAAGGTTATATGTTGGAAGTAATACTTTATACATGCTAAAGAGCCAGATGGAGATACAAGGTTTTGACAGAAAGGCGATGATATACATTTTACTTTATTAAAAGAACAATAACCCTAACCCCACTAGACCATACAAAATCATCCAAAATAAAACTATCTCCACGCGCGTGCTGCTGCATTGGCTCGATTACGTCACCTACCGCAGGCATATGTGGCCACGAAGTTTGTGGCCGCATGTGCGCTGGGGAGTTAGCTCAGTTGATAGGGGCACAGACTTGGGTGCGAATGGTCCCGGGATCGACTCCCGGGGGGTGCTCGGTGATTTTTCGGGTTAAAAAAATGGTACTTTTTCCCCCTCCCCCCGATACACGCAAAAACATAGCCGTGGGAGTTAGGGTTAATTAACACAATTTTTCAATGTTCCATAACCCTAACCCCACTAGACCATACAAAATCATCCAAAATAAAACTATCTCCACGCGCGTGCTGCTGCATTGGCTCGATTACGTCACCTACCGCAGGCATATGTGGCCACGAAGTTTGTGGCCGCATGTGCGCTGGGGAGTTAGCTCAGTTGATAGGGGCACAGACTTGGGTGCGAATGGTCCCGGGATCGACTCCCGGGGGGTGCTCGGTGATTTTTCGGGTTAAAAAAATGGTACTTTTTCCCCCTCCCCCCGATACACGCAAAAACATAGCCGTGGGAGTTAGGGTTAATTAACACAATTTTTCAATGTTCCATAACCCTAACCCCACTAGACCATACAAAATCATCCAAAATAAAACTATCTCCACGCGCGTGCTGCTGCATTGGCTCGATTACGTCACCTACCGCAGGCATATGTGGCCACGAAGTTTGTGGCCGCATGTGCGCTGGGGAGTTAGCTCAGTTGATAGGGGCACAGACTTGGGTGCGAATGGTCCCGGGATCGACTCCCGGGGGGTGCTCGGTGATTTTTCGGGTTAAAAAATGGTACTTTTTCCCCCTCCCCCCGATACACGCAAAAACATAGCCGTGGGAGTTAGGGTTAAAGAACAAAGAAGATTTTAAGGTCTTCCCACAGTGCATTGCGCGAACGCCAGCCAACTAAAGCTTTTTTTCACACAATGAATTTGTCGAGCTCTTAAGTTTTAGAAATAAGAAAAAGGAACACTAATAACTAATTTATTCATTGATGTAAACTAGAACCTAAGAGCTCCAACGATGAACGCGCTATGAAGCAATGATTGAGTGCATACGTCTATGGGAACTGAAACAAATTGGAGACCAGATTTAGGGCATTTTGCAAAAACGCAATGCATTGTGGTGGTGTCTTTAAAATCTTCTTTGATTCGAGAACAAAATGGTTGTAAGCATACTGGAGAGACGACCTCTACAATTGCAAAAACAAAACAAAAAATAACTGTTTATTTCAGAAATAAAATTCATTACACAACAAGGCTTGTGTCAGAATCTGACCATCCATATCATTTGCTGACATCGCTTTTACTTGGGAGGAGATCAGTACTGAGAATTAATCAAAGGCTTATAAAATGTATGAATATTATACAGACCACATCCATAGGTTAAAGTTCTTTAAAGTGCCGCGTTAAGACAAAATTGGCTTTAAAATGAAGAAAAAATCACCTGTATGTGCATTGCTATATTGATCGAAGCTATGATGAAACAGTTGCGAGATTTCCACATCTCTGTTCCATGTACTGATATTTTGCATTCATGCATTGAATTTCTGTGTGATTACGTGCAGCGACATGCTGATGATAAAGCGGTTTTAGTAACAATGACATCACAATATCGGGTATGGCTATCCCATCAGCACTTTCAACACAAACCATCAAGGGCGAATTTCAAATAATCACAGGTTGGGGATGTGCAGTTTAAGTTCGTTTTATTGGATACTATTAGTTCTGTGTGCAATAAAAATGGTCAATATATACATTAAATTGAGGGCTCAGTAACACAAGGCCTCATCTCCATTTTTTTCTCAAAAAAATGAGATTTTCATTTTGGTATCAACATTTTCAAAATGGTCAAAATGGAGATAAGGCCTTGTGTTTAGTACTGCTCTCCTTTAAGCTCAACCAATAACATGTATATGTAGTCAAAATTGGTCTCTGCTTAGTTATCAAGAGGGGTGTTCACTTTTGGTAATAATTTTAAAAAGTGTGGTTTTTCCATATCCTTTCAGTACAACCAACCATTCTGTAATGTGCGTGTGTATATTGGCAGGGGTGCTTGCGTGTTTGTTATAATTTGGGCGATTGAAGGTATGTCATATGCAGCATTAGCAGAAAAGTACTATTTTTTTAACATTTTAATTCAGTAAGGTTGCAAGCCATTTGATATCACATCATCAATTTTGTGCTCTTAACGGAATGGGACTTTTTGTGTGATTTTTATTTTTATTCTTGTTTCCAAAAAAGTAAACGTTTTACTGATTTGACATGGGCTTTTTAATAGTCTGCAATGCAAATTAAAATTTAATGTTTTTATAAGTAAAATGTGAAATAATTGATCATCAATGTTGTTTTTCTATTAACTGAAATCAGATGAATTAGAGGCTGATTACATAATAACAGATAAATACAGTAATGTTTCTTGTCTTGAAATCTTAGTAAGCTTAGGAAAAATATATGTTCAGCATTCTTATTGTAGTCAATTAGGAAACTTTGACAGTGGTTTAGTGGCACAGGTATCTCTTCAAGTATGTTTTTAGATGAAATTTGCATGACATTTTTATCTTAGACTGGTATGAGTACATAGCTTATTAGTTCAATGTGGTTTAACCTACAACTCTCCAACAGAGTTTGTCTACACTCTATTCACAAATACAAGTCCAAACTATAATGTATTGTACTGGGTAAGAATTTGAGCTTGATCATCTGAGGCAGTAGGCATTGCACAAGGATCGTTTATATTTACTCAAAATGATTGTTGTAATAGTCATGGTGAATCTCATAAGCTATTGTCACCCTGCTACGTACGATGACTGCCTAACTCATTTTTTCTAGGTTTGAGCAAATAAAACAAAACATGTTTCAAGCATAAAGATAATTCAATATTTTAAGAAAAACACCTGGTTTAGAGATAACTGAGCCTCAAACTGATAAAAGTAACTTGAGCAAAATGTATTTTTATCGACTGGTGAGCTAAATTTGGCTAAAGTGAGTTGGGCAGTTATCGTAGCAGGGTGGCAATATGGCATTTTATAAAATGGATAAGTAGCTTCAATAAGCTTGTATATTTTGCAACATCACAATCACATAAGCTTACCAAATTGTATTAGCAATCATACATTCATCAATTATATGTTGAATACATTGTTTAATGTATAACAGGGTATATATTATAATGGCTTACATGTTATAAGAATGATCAGTGCAAATGTACTACGGTGTAGCATAATTTACCAAACTGTGTATGATCTTCTTAATGTAGGGGAAATCATTCCAATGATTTTAGAAGCGTCTTCATTCTCTTGAAGTGTACAGTAGTATAGAATATTACTGACTAGGGAAAAAGAAGCTTAACTTTTAAATTGCTTTTTATTAGCTAATGGATACAATTGTCAAATAATTAAAGATTTTATATGTTTTTATGTAATGTATTGGATGAGATTGTACTCATCCTTTCCATTCAAAGCATCGGACAAATTCAAAATCAATTTGTACATTTTTAGTCATTTTTTAGCCATAACTTATTTGTTGTCATGCTCATCCAATCTTGTTTCAAGTACCGAGTGTCATCCACATATAAATGTGTACAAGCCCACTGTTGAAAAAACTTTCCACACGGCAGACGTCTGCAGACGAAAGTTCCAAAATTGATCAAAATGTTTTAAAAATGTTAATTTTGTTGAATTTCATCACCATATTTGGAGTCACCATAAGAAATGCATTAAAATAAGTACAACTATGCCTAGTATTGGTTCAGTTGTAATTCTTGAGATAGACCTAGAAAGATTGCAGGCTGTGGCACCTGTTATTTTGGCCACAGTGCAAGCAGAGTTATCTCATCAATATTTTTCCAATTCTGCAAAGTTGGCAACATTAATGGCTGAGTATTGACTTTAATTTCATTCATATCACAACTATTTAGTCCTATGTTAGTCAGACTCAATTTAAAGTATTATATGCTTCATATAAAACCTCTTTTAAATCAATATTTAAATGAAAACAACATGATTTGTGTATAGTTTGTATTACCAAAGCTAGTTAGCTATTTCGGTTATGCAAAAACATTATTTTTGTGATAGTACTATACAAACTTCTATTTTGTTTAATATTGTACATAGTAGTTTTGTTTTTTTCCTTTAATGAATGCAGTATTTATGCCAATATCTCATACTTTTAGGTACTGTTTTAGCAGTTTAGTGTATACAAGTAAATTTGACTAGAGTTATAGTCTAGGTTCTTGCTGTCTATGAACCCATAGGTCGGTATGCACAAAACAAGTTAAACCTGGTCTAACTTTAAACCTGGTCTAGATAAAGAAAAGTCCTTCCCGAAAGGTTCTGTTTATGCTTTGACAAGACCATTCTACATTATGATAATTTATAAAGGGCAACACATTTTGTATTATACATGTATTAGCCTAATTAGGCAACTCCAATTTTACTTTTGGACTTTACTAGGGAGTATAAAAGGGCATAAAGTATTAAATAAAATGGTCCTTCCAGATGAACTACTCTTCACATATTTCATAAAGTTCCTATTAAATTCTTCTTAAGGTAAGAATAAAAACTCTTCTTAGGATGTAAAGAATATTCTTATATTTTCTTAGTAAACACTTCATCATAACCCTAACTCTACTCTACTACACCACACAGCAATTGGGCGGAAAAAATATTTTATAACCCAGCGTGCAGCTTTTTGGGCTACAAAACGAACCCAACTATATAACGAGGCGAATATACTGAGCCGAGTGTGACTGACGGCCGTGGTGTAGTGGTTAGGATCTGGGCTCTGGTGCTGGAGGTCCGTGGTTCAAATCTGGGGGGGGTCAGGGTGACCTTTCTGGTGAATTTTGGGGGTCGGAAAACAAATCTGTTGCCGTGTGGTGTACTAGAGTTAGGGTTAAGTTAAGAAGGATATTCTTCTCAAGTTGATTTATGAAATAGAAGATAGGAATCTTCTTAACTTAAAGAGTTCAAGATTTAAGAAGAATTTTCAGGATTTAAAATGTTATTCTTCTTAAATCCAACTGAAGAAGATCTTAAAGTTTTATGAAATAAGGGCCCAGGTCTAAAGTTAGACCAGGTTTAACTTATTTTGTGCATACCAACCATAGACATGTATTATAGTCTATGCTCTTTGGGTATAGAAACAAATAGGCCAATTCTCTTCATAAAACAATAGTGACAGGTTATGTATATAAACATGTATCGTCTTTATTAACTTATTATACCATTATACCATATTTAAACAAAACATTAGAGTATCAAATTCATAATCATGCTGCTGTACAATGAACTGTACACATGATGTTATATCCAACATAGGGGCTGTTGTCAACATGGGTTTTGTTGCCCATTTTGTCGGCAAGAATATCGGTTTGTCACCAAAGGAGGGGGGAATTAGAAGTACACACATATGTTTCTAGGCTCAAAATATGCCAGTTATCATCATCCTATAGTTTAATCAGTTCAAAATTAGCAAGAAATATTTGGTATTTATCTCTCCGTGCGCAAAAGTAATCTAAGCGTGCGTGCAAGATTATGGCCACACGTACACGGTTTTGGCCGCACACACGCATGCGTCGCGCATATGATGCACAGTGCGCTTGTTGCCTTCATTCGCGCCCGCGTTCTTTTGTATTCATTTGCTGCGGTAAGGAGGCTTTGCCAATTTGGAACTGATCAAACTAGAGTACATTACATTCCAGGGATTACACCTTGGCCATTGAAACCAACAAGGAATTTTAGATTTTAAAATTCAGAATTATTTTATATTTCTTGAGAAATCGAACATTACATCCCAGTTTTAATGGCAAACTTTTATCGATATTCATTGTGTAATGGCAATAAAACTGCTCTTGTCACGGCCAACATGACTGTCTACCAATCATGGGTGACAACAGTCTTATGTCCGAGTAATATGTATAAATCAAATTCTTGTTATCACACAGTCTATCATACGGTGTAGTTATCTATAATTATATCAGAATACAAATATTAAATATGTTGGCATTGTCTGATTATAACAGTATAAATTATTCCTATGATTCTAATTTGTTATAAGTTATTGTTTATAATTTTTAAATTATCGTTCATAATTCAAAAGTTCTTCTTGTAATTCTGAATAATTGTTGTAATTCAGAATTATTGTTCCTAACCCAAATTATTATTTATTCTCAGTTAGTACTTGTACTTCAGATTTACTAAATCTGTGCTAGTATCATAATTGTATTTTGTCCCTCGCAATGACAGTTCATGTTTGTGTAACACTATACTGCTGCCAATTGAAACTAATGCCCTGACTGCGCATTATGAATTCAAAGTTCTTGGTGCTATCAATTTCTTGAGAGGATATGTGGAGGATGTCAGTCCCTCTTAATTGAGTAATTAGAGGGTAAAAGCCCTGTGTCATGACTTGGCATTTGATTAATTCAATGTCCCAAATTACCAATTGTCTATGTGCTTACGTTAAAATGTGATTTATCGATGTGATTGCCATGTGTAACTTTAATGTAGTCATACGTTAGAAAATAAGAACCTTGTTTAATTAAAGAATATACTGTACAATTTGACATGATGAAAACATCTATGTTTAAAATGCTACATAAATAATTAATCAGTTTGCCCATAGAGGCTGCTGATGAAGTCAATTGTTATTGACAAAAAACATATTCACGTTTGATGCAAATATCACAAGCTTTTAAGGGGCTGATTTAAATACACAAGTCAAATCAATTTATAAAACACTTTGAATCTGTATGAACATCTGACCGGGTATAAATCGATGCAAATAGTGTCAAATTTAGCAATGAAAAAAAGTATCTACACAGAATCACAGAGATTATTTGCAAAGTTATTATACTGTGGAAAGTTATTTTATGTACAGGGTAGTTGTCATAATAAACAACTTTAAAAGTTAAATTGGATTTTTGAATTTCACAATATTGGTTATCCAAGCACATGTGTTCAAATGAAATGCCGCCACTCAATGACGGCGCTTTTTGTTTCATCTTGTATATTGATACAAGTTCATAAAGTCACTTGATCATTAAGATTATCTATGACAGACAATTGGGGATCATATAATAACTCATCTACCTCTGTGCAGTGACTTCAGCGTAGTGTTCTACCATAAGCGACACAGCATTTATCTGCAAATGCCAAGATTTATCTTTGATTGCAAAAAGGGGTGCTCTCTGGAATTGGCTGCAACATCACTGCACAGGGGTATAGTTTAATCGGTTCCAAATTGGCGAGAAATGTGCGATTTTATCTTTCCATGCATGAAAGTAATCCAAGCATAAGCGCGCTATTTTGACATACGCAAGCGTCGCGCATCTGATTAACAATGCGCCATGTTATGCTATGCGAGCGCTAAAAGCTCGCCCACACTCTTCTGAATTAATTTGTTGCTGTAAGCAGGTTCGCTAATTTGGAACAGACTGAACTATTATAGATAAATGGTGTATAGTGAATTTGTCATAACTGAAAGTAGTAAGTGTGTAAATATTTTGAACAACTTTGACCATATTCATTCCATGGCCATCAGGTTATGGCAGAGGTTAATACCAGATGCAATGTAGAACCACCACATATATATGTAGTCTGTGTTGCAGTCTTGTAGATTTGCTGTTGAAAAGCAAACGCAGATTATGAATCATGTTAAGAAATTAAAATTGAATAATTGAACAATGCTTGTTGTCTTATATAATACAATTGTTTTAGTGTGTCATTGTGTCATAAATGCTACGATAGTGTAGATGATAGTTCTAGAGAATTATGATAAACTTTACAATTAAGAGTCCCTAAAACAAGGGCAATTTTGCAAAAATGGATTCTCAAAATTGAGAAGACATTTTCAGATTATTTTACAAAGTATACAAAGTATGTTTAAAAAAATGTTGAATTGATATTTAAACAAACCACTCTCCTAGGGAATACTGCAAAAGTCATATTTGCTTTTCATAAGAACTGCGAGATCTTCAATACAAGACTAAATGGAGGGATTCCAAGTCTCTCCAAGAGATGATTTTCTTACTAATAGATTAAAAGAATTGTGCATGGATTGAAACGGTCCTTGACCTTGACGTTTGCATTGAACCATAACTTTGTTTTTGTTTGTATAAGCATATCTTATCTAGTTCATCATCTGGAGAAAAAAAAGTAAACGACTGAAAAGTAAACCAAATGTCGCAAGTTTTGTAAGCTGACATTTTTTCACTATTTCTGTATAGGATCCACACGGTCCACACCACTAAATAAATCCCCATTGCCTATTGTGTAAAATGACCCCAAATAAAATGCCATTTTCTCATATATAAAGTGACTGGTTGATCCAATTTTTCAATTCAGAAGAAAATCATGGCTTTTGCATTTCTGCAAACAAGAAAAAGGGTACGGTCAAGGCAAATTTTCCGAGATATATACCATCATATGCATGTTTATAGAGCGCCAGGTCTAAGTAATTCTAATAATGTTATTGAAATCTCTAAAATGACTAAAAAATCATACAAAATTGGTCAAAAGAAGAAAATTTGCACTGATATTGTTTGATGATCTTCATTTAATTAATCATCCGCTCACAAATTCCTTTGCAGCATTTTCATATCGTTCAATTCAACAGGCCTTTTGCTGTCTGCTCCATCATTTATTTAGTGGTGTGGACTCAGTAGGATTTGTGATGTTGAGATGACATGGTAAGCTATTGCTCCACAACAATCATTTAAATAAGGTGTTCATTTGTTTTGCTTAATATGAATTCAAAACCTCATGAATATATGTGATATGCAAACAAATGCCCTTCTTTTACTGCTACGCACAAATAAGCGCAGATCGGAGAACTGAGTACCGCATAAACATTAATCACCACATAATGTCCAGAAAACAAGTTTGCATATTGCCATAAACGCACACATATTTGCACAACGAAGTAAATTTAGTTAATCGACATGCATTTAAAATGAATAATTAAATAGTACAAGTAACGTCCTTATCTATCATTAAATGACTATTTTAATTTACGGTTTTGAATCAGGATCATGACTTTGATCAGTTTTGACGGTAACTGTGAAGAAACAAAAAAAATTATACTTTGGGACCTTAGAGTTTGTACAACTCTTTGTGAAAATGTGTTGTGTCTTAACAGTTACGGCTAAACAACTGATACACAGTCATTATCCTTTTAATCTTTTTATATTTTTACGTGATAATTTTCATACTGAACAAAATAAAACAGAAAACAATAACAGTCACACAATAAAATTGGTTTTGTTAGTAAACATTGTGTTTTAATATTCATGTATACACACTATTAATATTTCATACTATAAAATATTCAGCCACATGGTTACGGAATGTCATTTATTCCTACACGCTTTCCAAATCACACAATCTCACACAATCTCATTATTGCTTATATGTATTTCATCCTAATGTAATTTACAATCAATAATATTATCGGCAGGTTGGCAATTACAAATCGGTTTTTTCCTGACTATTCCTAATGTCCAATGCTATTTAAATGTAATACTTCTAATAGTCTTATTAAATAATTGTCCCATGGCATTCTGTACTATAGTTTAATAAGTTCTAAATTGGTGAGAAATATATCTCTCCGCTCGCATAAGTAATCCAGGCGTACGCGAACGAATATGTTCACAAGCACACGGTTTTGGATGTACGCACTCCGCACTCCTCACGCATACGATGCACAGTGCGTTGGTGCCTTCATGCGCATCCACATTCTTATTCATTTGCTGTTGTAAGGAGGCTTCGCCAATTTGGAGCTGATCAAACTATAGCCTATTTACCGTTTTAAACTCAAGTGTTATGGGTTGTATCAAACTACCACAACATACCAATCTCGATACAACTATTAGGCAATTTGAGTGAATAACAAACATATCATAATATTGGGAGTAACTATGAATACGTACTGTAATACCTAACTGACCATAGTTAAATAAATCAAGGACATAATTACGAGACCCAGGTTTAATGTAGCACATTATTCCATTAAGGCGACTAAAAAACCTGTTCTACAGGCAAACGAACCTCTCAGGTAGGATTGGTAAGTCAGGCGTGTTTTGTGTGGGGTTTTTTTTTCAAAACATATCTGGCATTTTGCAAAAAAAATTCCAACATTTTTCCACATTGTTCTAAAAAAAAATGGAAAAATTAGTCAGTCGGGCCATAGAACAGGGTAGTATTTTTGTCGCTAAATTAACTAATTAAAACCCCCACTGATAATGAAATCTACATAAAGAGGTGAATGCCAATGAAGAAGAATGGAAGGAATAAATTTCAAACATGATTGTTTAACAATTGTTACCAATACTGAATCTGTACAATACTCTTGCTGTATTAAATTATTTGAAGACCATGTAGGTTTGGAATGTATTATAGTTATAAATAAGGACGGTTAGTAAAAACAGTGACTGTGTGCTTCTGCCATGTGTCGGCCATCTTTGTAAGTAAACCATGGTAATTTCCAATTAAAATGGTAGCCATCAGTGACATAACTAGCAGCCCTCCATTGAGTAGAATATTCACGAAATTACCGCATTTGGGAAGGTTGATTTATGAGGGGTATAAAGTTAAAATTGCACGGCTAAAAATTGCCTGCAATCATATGAGAGGCATACACTCTCAACTGAACTACCAAGACTGCTAATTATTCCTCGAATGACAAAAATGCTGATGGAGAATTGACTTAAAAGCTAAATTCAAATAAAATACATTATCGTAATAATACATTATTGTAATAAAATACATTGTTGTAATACTAAATGGTTTAAGAACACTTCCTCAATAAAACAACATTATTGTTCCTATTCATAATCCTTTATATGGTCATTTGGTCCGCTTGCATGATTTTCAATCAGACTGATCGATTTGTAATGGGTGGAGCATGGTTAAATTGCAACAAGTGTAACTTTTTTAATTAATAATTAATAGTACAAGTAACATCCATATCATTAGATGACGATTTTAATCAACGGTTTTGAATCAGGATAATGACTTTGATCAGTTGTTTTGTCGGTAACTGTGAAGAATCCAAAAATTTACTTTGGGACCTCAGAATTTCCCTCGGGGCTACACCCTCGTGCAATTCCTCGGTTCCAAAGTGAAAATGTTTGATTCTTCACAGTTACCTCTCAACAAATGATCAAAGTCATTATCCTTTAAAATCAAAGGCACATCAGTGTTCTGAGTTCTATTTTGTATCATTTGCTTTTTGCAACTATACATAATAGCCTTGTGTTGCTGTTGCATTTTTTTCCAGTTCAAATCTGCCTACACTTCTTAAAATCAATCTCAAAGAACTAAATTGTGACCAGTCGCGTCAAAAAGGACATGTTGTTGGCAAACCCAGTTTTGAGATAGAGGCCAATATATTTGGTGAAATATAAAGAAAATAATAGAAACAAATATGCCTTTTTAAGTCATATCTTGTGATTACAATGTCCGATTACCTTCAACATGGTGTCATTTTAAAGCTTAAAATGTGCTCTTTCAAGTCATACCAATAACTTGGAATTGACTCCGGCCTCCAACCATGTCCATTTTGATGTGACGGGTCACTATGAGCTCCCAAAGTATGATGCTATATTTAAAGTCTTAATTAAACTTAACAAATGTACTTCATACAAAACTATACCCTGTTAATATAAACAATAATGACACTAAATAAGGTCAGATATGGGCAACCCAAAGGCACGTTACGTTATTGACATGGGTTGCATCATTTCAATTTAGGCAACGAAAAAACCACCCTGTTTTATGGGTGAACTGACCTGTCAAGAAGGGTAGGTTGGTCGGTCGGTCTTTTTGTGTTTACCCTAAAATGTCACCAAAATCTGCACAATTTTTTTTTAATGATTTAAGGGGGACTCAAGGAAGTTTTTGACTAGATTTTTTGCTGTAATTATTGAACTATTGATCAAATGCATATAAAAGTATACATTTTTGGAAAGGAAATGGATTAGAGTATCCAAATTTTTAACCCTAATAAGTTCAACAAGGCTAACAACAATAATTTTGAGTAAAATATTCCCAAATTGCTAGATTATGATGTTAAGACACTAACTTAGGGACGACCTTTTTTTTTGAAAACCTAATCTAATATTTATTGAAATTTTGAACCAAAAAGCCCCAAAAAAGTGAGTTTCATTTTTTTTCACTTTTTTCTCAAAAAATCAACATTTTTGGTCAAAATTGATGCAAAAATTGGATTTTCTGATTTATTTCCTTTCCAAAAATGTATACTATTTTTATATGCATTTGATTAATAGTTCAATAATTACAGCACTCGCAAAATTCTAAAAGTGACGTCCTTGAGTCCCCCTTAAGAAAAAAAATTCTAAAAAAATCTTGAAAAACGAAAAAGTGGGTCGGTCGGGCCCATAAAACGGGTGTTTTCTCCTCGCCTTAGGGGTAATCTTCTCACACTGTACAATACTATGTAATGTTCTAACCAAGGTGAATTTAGTTTCATCTCACTCCAAACACACCTTGAAGCTTTATGATACATCCCGGAATATCATATTTCAAAACACGCAATCTATTATAGCAAACATATTTATAGCAAACTATGTACACACAGAGTAAACAATACCCTTAATATTCACACAAAATATAGAAATTAAATAGAATATAGTTTTCAATATAGATATCTTTCAAATTATCTAACTAATCTATGAAGTTAAGTATATATAACATTGGCAATGTCCTAAAAAAGGGCTATACAGATTTACAGCAATGATTGTTTTATGCCAATAACATACTTTTGTAAGAGAATTTGGCAGTTTTAGATGCTCTAGTAGACAATAAAAATGACGGTATGGTCTATATTTAAAGGAAAGTAACCAAATAAGTTTTAAAAATGTATATAGTGTAGGCTGTTATGTAGGATTTCAAACCAGTGCATTTTTTTTTGCTAAGGATGCTTTTTTTGGTGTCATTGGATAGAGTATACCCTCAGCTATCAGAAATCCATTGGTAACATTTTTTTCCATCCACGGAATGGCCGCCATCTTGGATTTCAAAATGGCCGCCATTTCCAATGGAATTTGTCATATAACTTTTGTTCTGAGCAACCTATGAAGGCAAAATTGGTGGCAAATCATGTTTTCAATACCTGAGAGTTCAAAAATACTGTATCTATGTTCTGATGTCTTGCATACATGCATGGTCACCATCTTGGGTTTCAAAATGGCCGCCATTTACAAAAAAAGATTTTACCCTATAACTTTTGTTCTGAGCAACATATGAAGTTGATTTTTGTGGCAAAGGTCATGTTTTCAAGAGTTATTTACTGACAATTAAGTGTACAGTTCTATCTGTTATCAATTAATTTGACATGAATAGTTGCTATATATAAATTAAGCTGTAAATTCAATACAAATTTCAATTGTTAGCAGTAACATATACTTAATATTTATTGTCCGGTAGTACCCCACTGGTGATACATTAGGTTGATCACATTGCATTGGACTTATTACAAGAAAACATACCAGGAGCAATCAAATGTATGCTTTTGTATCCACAGCAGCTACCCCTCTATATTGTAGAGGGGTATTATTGTATTATAATAGGGGGTAATTGCTGTTTTGTTCAATTGCATCATAGGCAAAACCAAACAAACAAACAAACAAAACGAAACAAAACTAGGAAAGGAAGGAAAAATGGTTAATAATATTAGAGGTCTATTTGGCCTATAAATTAGCCTATGTGCATAATTACTTGACTTGCTTACTTTGACTTATGGCGGGTGATATTTCCGAACCACGATACCTCCCCAATTCTTCCTATCCAACATAGCTGTCTTGATTTCTTCTACCTGCAATCCTGTGTCACGCTTTAGTAAGTCAATGTAGGTTAGGGCTGGTCTACCACACTTTCTAATCCATGCTTTGGTACCCAATGTATGATTTTGGAGACCAGCTCATTGGACCCTCTGAAGCAATGTCCTGCAAATCTTGATCTACGCTCCCTGATCTTGTCCGAGAATTGGGGAATATCCGCGTAAAGTTCTTTATTTGTCACATGCTGCCTCCAGTTGATGTTGAACACAGTTCTAAGCATTCTAGTGTAACATCCGTCCAGCTGTTTACTAAGCTTTGGGGTGACTGTCCATGACTCACATCCATAGAGGAGGACTGATTCTACAGTAGCTATGAACAGTCTTTCTTAGAGCTTTCTGGATAGTGATTTGGCCTTCCATAACTGACTGAGTTTGCCACAAGCTCTCCATGCAGCTGCTTTGCGTGTTTTGATGTCCTTTTCAGTACTGTTGATCCAGGCTCCAAGGTACTTGAAATCCTCCACTTGATCAAGGGGCATACCTTCGTTTGTGGTGATTACAGGTACTTTGCTTCTGGTTGAAGGACATGTACTTTGTCTTTGCGGCGTTCATTTTGAGCCCAACTTTACCCACTGAAGTCTCCACTCTGTTAAGTAGTGATTGCGCTTAAGACACGTCTTCAGACAACAGTGTAATGTTGTCAGCAAAGTAAAGGTCAGTAACTGTGGTTGGTCCTATTCGTCTGCTGCTTCTTTTTGTTAAGCGGAATCCTAGCTCCTCTTCTTTGCCATCTATGGCCTCACTTAGGGCGTAGTCGAGAACAATGACAAAGAGATATGGAGCCAAGGTGTCACCTTGTAGTACTCCAGCCAGTATTTCAAATTCCTCAGTTTCCCCATCAGGTGATATAACCTTTGCCTTGGTGTCCTTGTATATTTCTGCAATCGCATTTGTAAGCTGCTCAGGTATACCATAGGCCTTCAGAATTTGCAGCATTCGTCCTCTATGTATTGTGTCAAACGCCTTCTTGAAGTCTATAAAGGTAATGATGGCTGGCAGGTTGTTTGATCTAATTCCCTCAATAATTCTTCGGAGGGCAAGAATGTGGCCAACCGTGGTACGTCCAACTCGAAAGCCATTTTGATTAGCTCTCAAGTTTTGGTATTGGTATTATGTTGAGAATAGACCATTGGTCTGGCTTTTTCCAGTTCATCAAGGCATCGTTGCAGAAGTCCAGTATTATATTATCCAAATCACATCTTTTGAGCATTTCAGGTGTGATATCATCTTCCCCACTGCTTTTCCCCTCTACAAGTGCCTTCTTATTAGCCCTCACATATTTGGAAACTGATCGTCCTCTATGTATTGTGATTTGAAATGAGTATACCAATTATCTAGTCTCTCCTTTTGCGTGGATCCTTTGATTTGTCCTTTCTCTTTTTTCCTCACAGGAATCACTTCCTCTACAGCAAACCTGTAAACCTGTAAACCTGTAACCTATTCCTCCTCAAAGGGTCCTTCTTTCATGCTGAGATTTGATAGTATTGGGGCAATTTCCTCATCTTCATTACTTATGTGCGGTGGGCTCCCAAGTAGATTTTTGAAATGAGTATACCAATTATCTAGTCTCTCCTTTTGCGTGGATCCTTTGATTTGTCCTTTTCTTGTAGTCAATCTTCCTGTTATTTTGTTGATCAGTTTCCAACTCTTACCATGCTTGCAGTTTATGTGGGCATTTTCTACCTCTCTAAGCTTATTGGTAAGGTCTTCCTCTTTCACATGATCATAAGCCTCCCCTAGGCTCTTCTTAGCCTCCTTATAATTTCTCCAATTGTCCTCGTCATTAGTGTCTAGTTGTTATTTTGCATACGCTTCTTCAATTTGTGATCTCGCCCTTGATACCTGGGCGTCATTTGAGAAGTAGGTTATTTTCTCTTTTTTCCTCACAGGAATCACTTCCTCTGCAGCATCTTGAGTGGCTTTAATGAATCTGGAATATTTCTCAGATGCAGTTTCTACTTCATCCTGGAGGGGTTGAAACCTATTATGCACCTCTATGCTATATTTGGCTTGTAGATCATTATCAGTTGTAGGCCTAAGTAGCTTCCAGTCGTATTGCTTTTACTCTTTCTGGGGCTTAATCGGATACGAGCAGAGACGATTCTATGGTCAGATCCCACACTAGCAAAGGTGTTATATGCTTCAGAATTTAGAACACTGTTTTGCCATTTCCGCCTGACAAGGATGTAGTCCAGCTGTAGTTTGTTGCCGCTTAGGCTGACATATGTACACAACTTGCCTTTTTTCTTGCGGAAGTAAGTTAATTGCGATTATAAGATCTTTCTCTTTAGCCAAGTCTGCTAGGTACTCTCAATTTCTATTTGTGTCATCATGGTAAGTGAATTTGGCGTCATCCTTTCCAAGCCTAGCATTGAAGTCGCCAACAACAAGCAAGATGTTGTGTGCTGGAATGGAGTCTATTGCCCCCTTTAGACTGTTGTAATGATCTCCTACGATGTCTTCATCCGCCACATTTGAAGGGCAGTAGGTCACCACTACAGTTGTTGCTGGGTTACCATGGAAGTTGACTATTGAGTGTACGATCAGAATGTGGCTTGATACTTGCTAATGATCTGAGTACTCTGTTATTGAGTAGTATATCCCGACTCCACCTACATCTGTACCTGCTTTATTTCTTGTTGCTGATTGAGGTAGTGATCAGAGTTCCACCCATAATGCTCTCATACTTTACTGGGTCATCATGGACAATGCGGTGTTCCTGTATCCCGATCATGTCAATTTTACATTTAATTAGATTGGTTACAATCTCCTCCCTGTATCGACTTTCTCTGATCAGTGCTGATAGTTCTCACATTCATGGTAGATATAGTAGTATTGGTCTTGCATGTTGCAAGTGGTCTCCTATTGCGCGCTCTGCCGTCAAGCTTACTCCTCCCTTTCGGGTTTGGGGGCATGCCGTCATCAGTTGATTTAGAAAAATCCGAGTTTGCTCCAGGAGAGGTTATTTTAGGGACTTTAACCCTAGTGTTGATTTGGTTTGCCATCATGTTTTTTTTCAATTGCTGTAATCACTGCGGTCGCAACTCCTGCCGCATTCAAAGTTGTCCTTCTTCTAGAATACTTGCCAGCCAAGGCTAATGAGTATATTCTACCCGGGTCTCAGTGATTTAAAGTGAAACCTAAAAAGCAATGATCAATAGTCCTCCAGACTACTCCAATAGTCCTAGAACTACCAACCATTGCCCCCCCCCCCCCCCCAGAGCTCCGTCAGTTAGCACTAACCGAAAGGTTTGGCCATCCAGGTGGCATGCGACTAACATGCACTACATTGCAACGCATCTTAGTCTTCAAGGACGTGGAGATGGGTAACTGCAAGAGAAGCGATTAGTGACAGGAGGGCTGATGGAATTGTCTCCTGTATCTACAACCTATAGTAAAGCAAAGCATGGAAAAAGGTGCTTAGGAGAGGCATGCAGAGTAAGGAGCAAGATGGGAGATAGAGGAAAGGAAGAATTTGTGGTAGAGCAGAAGGTTGGAGTTGCGCTACTTACAACCAGTTTTAAACCACCCTAATAATTACCCTAATAATTACTACTATCAGCCAATTAATATATAACAACAAATCAGCTATTATACACTCTCTTGTCTTGTAAACAACTCTTGAAAACATGGATTTTGCCACCAAAATCAACTTTATATGTTGCTTAGAACAAAAGTTATATGGCAAAATATTTGTTTTGTAAATGGCGGCCATTTTGAAATCCAAGATGGCAGCCATGCATGTATGTTAGACATAGGAACATAGCTAGAGCACTTGTGAACTCCCTTGTATTAAAAACATGTGGTTTGCCACCAAGTTTGACTTCATATGTTGCTCAGAACAAAAGTTATAGGGTAAATTATATTGGAAATGGCGGCCATTTTGAAATCCAAGATGGCGGCCAATCGGCAGATGGAAAAAAATGTTACCAATGGATTTCTGATACCTGAGGGTCTACTTTAGCTAATAAAACCAAAAAAAACATCCTTAGCAAAAAAAAAAGCAAAATTACATAACATCCTACACTAATAACAATGAAACATGAATTACTCATATTTGAGGCTTGTAAAAAACATCCAGCACGTAACCACACAACCTTTAGGGAATTTTTTCATCCAATTCTGTGTAAACTACAATTAAGTCTATACCTAAAACCTAAGCAGACGTTAAAAGTCACCGACATTCCAACTACAGCGCCATCAACAGTGTGCTCGCCAGGAATTTAAATGTAGCTTCCGACCGGCAAGCAGAGTTTCAGCTCCTGAGGGAAGTCATAATAGCCATGCAAGATTGGGGAAGAGTAAGTCAGCCTTGTGTTTTTAACACTTTCCACACGACAGGCGTCTGCAGACGACATTCCAAATTTTCACGAAATGTTTCAAAAATATCAAAATTATTAAATTTCTTTACCATATTTGGAATCACCATGAGAAACACATTGAAATAAGTACAAACATGCCTAGTATTGGTACAGTTATTCATGAGATAGACTTTGAAAATTGGGAATGGTAACTGAAAACATTGTTTTGTATATGGTAAAACTAATAGCCAGCCGCATGGAAAGTGTTAAGAAATAACTGTTGGTTCATAAGGCACATAACAATCGTAGACAAATAAGGCATTGTGGGGTGGTGCGAGGTATCACATTGACTGTACATTATATTGACCAAACATTCTTTG
This sequence comes from Ophiura sarsii, assembly GCA_035610835.1. NCBI lineage: Eukaryota > Metazoa > Echinodermata > Ophiuroidea > Amphilepidida > Ophiuridae > Ophiura > Ophiura sarsii. Next base: position 46,915,951 of record CM069448.1, read on the forward strand.
TATGAACAATATAGTTGTCTATCGATAAACTACAGAATTACAAATGCTATACAAAAATAAGTTAACTGCCATAATGAATCATTAATTGTTACATGCATGATACGAGGCATATCCAATCATTTGGGGTCAATATATGCATGTCTTCATTTCTGAAGGAAAAAAAGGATTATGCTTATATTGACCTTATATAAGTACACCTTGTAAATGATCACATTATTTCCTTAAAGCAAAATTATATTATAGCATGTTTGAAAATAACAGAAGAACAGAGACTTTACTATAATTACCCACAAATTCCGTTCAACTTTTTCCAATACACTCCATATATTTTCAATGTCCTCATAAGATGTTTAGTGTAAAAAGGTTTGAAAAATAGTTAAGGTTTGCAAAATAGTTGGGGTTTGAAAACGCCAAAATATACAATGGCTTATAAGAAATGGTTCAATGATCGTATCGTAATAAACAAAATGTAAACCCTTCAGTTACAGACTGGCCTTTTAATATGGTAGGAAAATAAACATCTATATTTCATCTACTGTAGTAGTTAATGTACATAAAAAGATTAAGTATTTCTAATACAAATTTAAAACACACAGCTAGGATTTATTATTGTAAATTATAATTAATAACATGATGTGTTCAATATGACAGCCAATTTGAACCCTGACCTTTTAGTACAGGACAGCTCTTAACGTCGTGAAATTCACACTAAATCGGCAAATGCTTGTTTTTGTTTTAACACTTTTTTCATTACCTGGCACTCTTATGGACCTGTTTATGTTTAGCATTAGGCACTTGTTCAGATCTTTTCAATGTACAGGACAACACTTACAGCAAAGATTATCTGCATGCTCAATGTTCCATAACAGACATTTCAGGTAACAGCCAGACCTGGAAATAACACCCGCCTGCCTGCCTATAGCAGGTAACTTTTGCGTCGGGTGGATGAAAATGCAAAAGTACCCGACCGACTGGTGGGTAACATTTTTTAAACTCACAGTGCAAGTGAGTTATTTCACTGGCTGGTTGAAATTTTGTTGGCAGGTATTTTTGTGAGTTACCTGTCCGACTGGCTGGTTGAAAAAAATCTGAAGTTCCAGCCCTGTAATACAGCATTTAACACAAGGCATGTACGTTCATTAACCCTTTCAAATTCAAAGGGTTAAACATAATTTGATATCATGATACAGTATGAAGAAGAAGATGCATTTTTACACGACAATAATTATAGTTAAGCATTCATTTCACTAAATTAAACAAGTCTTTATAATTGAATATGGAACATTTCATTTAAAAATGTGACATGAGACATAATTGTTAACGCTTTGCATGCGGCATGCGTCTGCAGACGACAGTTCAAGAATTTCACAAAATGTTTCAAAAATCTCATCACCATATTTGGAATCACCATGAGAAATGTATTAAAATAAGTACAAACATACTTAGTATAAGTTCAGTAATTCATGAGATAAAGACTCTGAAAGTTGGCAAAGGTTTATGAAAAATCTGTTTTGAACATAGTTCAACTAATAGCCGCATGGAAAGTGTTAAAAATTACATACATAACATAGTTTATAAAGATCTCACAAAAAGTAAGTCATTACAATGTGGCATTAATTTACAAACTGTTGAGATGGTTATTCATGTTGTCAATATTTCAACATAGAAATAGAGATGGTTCATTTGCATGCATTTTGGTTCAATATTACCATGTCAGTGTTTCAACTTTCATATTCACAAAACAATCTGCTAAATTGTAACAAAATAATGTATCAAAATTTTCATAAATAACATAAAATCAACAACTTTATAAATTAAGTCACATTTAGAACAACTTATTTACTTTTTGTGAGGTCTTTACGTTTTACAATATAGGTGTATCAATGATAGTTTATTGTAGTATAACATATATTATACACATTTTGAGCCAAAAAATACAATGAGTCAACAATTGAATGATAATATTTAAAGGCCACTTGTCAAAATAAAAATACACCAGCCACTCGTCTGCTGATCGAAGTACAAATATGATTTGAAATAGAAATTTCTGTCAATAATCTTAAAATATTTCATTCTATCAAATTAATAGACATTGTAGACAGCTGTCAATACATAAATATGTAGATGTATTATATATTTGTAAGTAAGTACAAATTTGAGATCAAGGTGGTATAATATTAAACAGGCATTGTGATAGATATAGTCAAGGTGCTAATTACGTTAAGGCAGGATTTGTATGTATTATATTGCGTGATCAAGATAAATAGCATAACTAAAAGTTTAGAATAGAATTGTTTTGAATTGAACACATGCATGAATTACATACAGTAAATATTATATGCATGTTACATTTTTACTTTTTCACATTACTTTTTGTTATAGTTCAATCAGTTCCAAATTGGCGAGAAATATTCAGTTTTTATCTCTACGCGCACAAAAATGTAATCCAAGCGTGCGCCCAGAATTATGTCCATACGCAAGCGGTATTGGCCCCATGCACGCGTCATGCATACGATACAATGTGCGTTAGTTGCCTTCATGTGCGCCCGCGTCCTTCTGTATTTATCCGCTGCTGTAAGGCGGCTTTGCCAATCTGGAACTGGTTTGCCAATTTGGAACTGCTTTGTCAATTTGGAACTGCTTTGCCAATTTATAACTGCTTTGCCAATTTGGAACTGATTAAACTATAGCAACATGCTTAATTTCCCTTTGCAATCATACATTCAATGCAAATTGCTATTTGCTTATCCTCGGGTTACACTTGTGTCCTTCACTGTGCTGTGTGACGATATTCTATCCTTTTCCTTGTCGATGGGATGCCACCTATAGGCAGAAGTCAGATGAGTAAATCATTATCATTCCGAGGATGTGCATTGACCAGGAAGCACAAAACTGTCAAAGTCAGTCAGTGTTTTGGCTTTGGTTTTGAAAAAAAAATCCTTTTTAAGGCCAAGTAAAACAAAAAGTAGTTTCTCGTCCCCTCATGCATCCTTTTTCAGGAATTCTGTTACGTTGTTTTTTTCCCTTCTATTTTCTTCCATAACTTTGTTATTCAAATATCTAAAAAGCTGACATCTTGGAAATAGATTTACTTAGTCCAATGAGCATTTAAAAGTATGTTTTGTTTTAACCAACACCCCAAAACCATGAAATAAAAGTTAAGACGAGAAACTAGTGTTTATTTTGATTTGGTCTAACATATAACACCAAGGCAGCAATAACAGATAGGACCTTCTCACACTAAACCTTCAAAGCGTAAAAGATACAAGATGTACATACAAGATGCCACAGTAAGAATTATTGACGTAAACCAATGGCAAGATTTCATGCCAATTCATTCATATGCCACAGGGAAACAAAACATATTATATTCCTAACTGCCAGGTGGCATTAGTAACATTTTATGGAAGTTCTCAATATGAATGTGCCAAAATCACTACTTCATGAATTCATTACTTCATGAATAATCGCGGTAGCTGCATACCAAGTGCGTTCCAATGAAATTAATCGTATGATGAGAACACGAACGCTGAGCGCAGGTTACTTATAATTGCCCGAAAGTACTGCGCCAAAGTGTTCGATTGTTTTGCTCATCGACCGACCAATAAAATTAAAGCCTTACGAGTCACGCCCCTAAACTGAATATTCAATGAGTTATGAGAAAACACGATTAAAGCTTATTTCTGATTGGTTGAATGATAAAAATGTTAATGAGGGGATGACCTGACTTGGACTGTTTCAATAATTAAGAAGCGGTGGACAAAATATACAGAAAACTAATAAATTATTAGCGCGATTATATCGGTATAAATCAATGATTTGTATAATAAATATGCATCATTTTCAGTAATGAATGAGAATAATGACTGCTTAACAACTATTTTTGTGAATTTGTTTTGAAATCCTCGGTTGTTGTTCTTGTCCCTCGGGACAATTCCTCAGACCAGAACAAAAACCTCTGATTTCAAAACAAATTCAGGAAAACAGTTGTTATGCAGTCATTATTCTCTAAATAAAGCATCACTCTACACTGTAATTATCAAAGCAACACTTCCCTGAACGGACCACAACATTGTTCTTTTGAGCACAAAATAGTGGTGATTTTGGCACGTTCAGATTGAGACCTCCCCTTATTCTCTATCAAGTGGCTGAGCATTGAAACAAGTAATTGCTACCAATTTGGTATCATTGGAAAGGTGTACTCATCAGCTTTCCATTGATATCCAGCACAATATGATTTTATCAATAGACCTTTGTAAAATGGGCAAACAACAAATCTGACCTTTTTCGAGGAGTTTATGATGAATTAGAATACTGTAAAAGTGGTAATTTCCGCGCGATTAAATGTTCGTGCTTTGCCTACTTTCAGCCACTTTGTTTGTTTTAACTTCGCGATTTTAAATTTCATTACGTAGATATATACACAAAATAAATATTTGTGTGTGTTTTTATTTTCACGGTAGCTGCTTGGAGCACGGAAAAGCACAAAAATTAATGTAGCGCAAAAAAGTCCACGTTTACAGTACTCATTAATTCTCATATCAATCAATTCCACAAGGTTTCACAAGGTGTGTCATTCTCCCCTTTCCAGTGTGAACAATTGCCATAATATAATTTCGATTATTAGCTTGCGAAATTGTAACTATAAATATTGTACAACAGTATAAATAATATATATCAATTGTCTGACCGTTTTTGGCTAATATATTTGTGGGAAAGCTTATATTTGTGTATCAAATAATACACAAAAGTTTACACAGTGTGACATAACATTTCAACAGATTAAAATTGCACTGTCTATAAATGGACAAGGTGTTTGTTTCTCTCAAAAACTATGATACAAAATAAATTTGCGAACATAATACTGACCTTTTCATTAATGAAAACCTATTTAGAACCCATAATCCTTGAACATCAACGCATGCCCCCCCCCCCCCCCCCCCCCCTCATGCATGCATATGCCAAAAGGACATTCTTTCTCAACTATGGATCATAGATTAAGATCCATCTTGGTATGGGAAGCTGAGCTCAACTGGAGAGACCTCAACAGATATGGAAGCGGCCACTACTTATCAATGGTTTATACTCCACTATTGAGTCATCGTCCACCAACACTCACAAATGTTATTGAAGTTAGAGAAAGGCAGACATGTTGCTGTACGAAAGTCAACCAAAGTAAGCTTACTTTCAAATTGTGAGTAAAATCTTCAAATAGTAAAACATAAACATATTTCTAAAGGATTAATGGCAATTCATACCTTTCCTGACTTATATATTATATATATAAATACTAATCTCAATGTAATCCTGTTTCAATATTTTTGCGAGCCATTAGAGGCATGACCTTAAGCACCAGTGTATTATTGTCCATCATGATATCGTACACGTCATCAATGGCTTTGTTACGTAAATTCTCTCCATTAATCTCCATGATTTCATCTCCTACTCCAATCAGTCCAGCTAAGATCTTGGCAGGATGGCCATCTCCAAGACGAGTGACAAAGATTCCTGGAGGGTTGGAACAAAGTGAAGAATGTCAAGAAGATAGTATAGAAAAACATATAGATCGACACGGTCATCCGGGTACTTCATACATTTTGTTATTGTTTTTTACAGTTTGCCGTTGACCACGTCATAAGACGTTTTAACAACTCGGGTTTTACGCTCTGTTCATCCATGCAGTAGATCGACCCAAGCAATCGCGTCACGGCGTGTAAGAAACCTTTGTTTACCTCTTTTGGACAATGGACAACGGCACGTGACGTCAGTCCGTGTTGACCTATAGTCCCTGTTCTGTCAAAACCCATACGTTTTTATCGTATTTCAGCATGTATGAAGTAAAACTGCCCCACGGTTATGCAAAGGTAGTGTTGCTTTGTACATGTTCAAGGGCAAATGCACTTACATGGTTTTGATAGATGTGGTTTTTTGGCCCTTGAACATGTTTAGAGCAGGCGGAATTAATTCTTCTAAAATTCAAGTTTAAAAGATCTTAAGTTTTACTAAACAGGACCCTGACCTCCAAAAAGACTAGTTAGTTGTCTTATTCTGACTGCTTATTTCTATGGATTACTTGATTATAAAAAAAAATAATCAAAATTTACCTGATCCAAAATCATACGTTCCCCTTGCTATGTAAAACCCAAATGGTCCAGCTGGGGGTTTGACTAACTCTATGACCTGCCACCCACTAGGATCACGTGACAGTAGTCTTCCAACTTTGCGTCCATGGCTTGGTACGGTGACATCTGTGTCTGGTGTACTTCTCTGTGGTCTGTTATATAAACCAATTACACTGGCTGATCTGTGTCTGTGGGGTAATGGAGAGTTGACATGTTAGAGGGATATTTTTGCCATGAAAACCCAATCAGTGTTATGGTGGCTGAAAAAACCCTGTTCTACGGGCAAACGGACCTCTCAGGCAGCGTCCGTCGGTCAGGTGTTTTGTTTTTGTTTTAGGAGGTCAGATATTTCGAGATTTATTGAAATTTTCATGAACAAATCACAAATTTCAAAAAATAATCAACAATGTGCATAAAATGTTATTAAAAACCAAATTTGGGGGGGGGGAAATGGGTAGGTTGGGCCTGTAGAACAGGCTTTATTTAGTCGTTTAACAGTTGTATAGACATTGACTTCAGACACAACACCAGATTGGGTAATTTTATTGCTTAAACGATAAAAGAATGTGTTAAAATCAATAGAAATGAGGTCACAGCAACCATCCCCCAAAGGGGTGCAACATGCAACTTGCCCAACATCCCAGATATCGACTATCGAATAGTATGAATGGAAATGACATACACACACACAAATTCCTCACTTTTCCTCTCGAATCAAAAAATTTGATAATAATTGCCAGGGTGATAAAAATGATGAAAAGTGATGAAAATATCACTTACTTTTGCTCCAAACGTGGTGAGTACTCCTCTCTGGAATCCTCCTTTTGGCTCTTTTTCTTGCCACCAAATAAACTTGTTAAAGACCGCATTGATGGAGACTTCTTAAGCTGAGGATTCAAACAAAGAGCACACTTACATATTGACAAAGTTGCTGGTATCTATGAACATCTGATATGTAATGTTATCCTTTTTTAAGAAAATAAGTTTTGATGAATTAATTAATTATATTGGATTTGCTACATCTATGTATGATATTTGTGAACATTAATTGGATAGCATAACAGAATAGAACAAACACAAAATACAAAATTAGAACTAAAGCTGTTAAAACAGGTGTAGCACATGCCAGATTTAGTAGGTTGAATAGTGTTAATTTAAGCAATTTTGGTATGATTTTTCTTCAATCGAAAATTTGATAATTCTCTATTTTGTAACCTTGAAATATTAAAATGTTTCGGGAAAATGTTTTTCTTAAAGCTTTGCAACAAGATTATACTATTGAAATCTGTTTGCAAGGAAACCTCTTTAGTCTTCGTCTTTTTCCTGCCTAATTGTACACACATTATCAACTTCAGTGGACCCCCATCACCCAAAGGTAAATATGGGCTCCAAAAATCTAATTTTGGGAGCCTTACCCGGTAGTGTAATGCACCACTACTGTGACTCGGGCTGTAGCAGCCCAGGTTCGATCCCCCGGGGCGGCACACACCATTTTGTCCATGTTTATTTGTCCTGTCTTTCCCCCGGTTAGCTTGATTGCCAAAAACACCCATGAGGGGTTAGGGTTAAACTAACTAACCTTATATCCATTCTCCTGGTCATCGTTGGTTTTCCCAGTTTTATCCAGTCTGTCTAGACTGAGAGCTTTGCGCATGGAATTAAACTTCTTCATGGTTTTTCGTCCCGCATTTTGAACCTTTTCTGAGACGGAGGTTCTCGAGGAGATTGACAGTCTGGAGCTACTGATATCGGAGTATTTGTCCAAATCGCTGCAAATGATGGAACAAAAGATAAACAAATAAAACATGCTTATATGCTATATAATGACAGGACATTGTTTGATACAAATCTATCCAACAAAGAGATTAAAAAGGCAATAGATGATATCTCCAAAACAGCCTTGAGAGCCACCTAGACAATCTGGTTGGCTATAGGAGCAACCAGATAGTTGGGAGTTAGTGGAGAGAGTTGATGTGCTGACAACAATGTAGCTGAAGAGTGAGGGTCGCTTAAACCACTACCGCCCATCCTGTGTCGGGGGCAGCTGCACAGGTTGTTAGTACGAGCAGGCAGGATTAATAAACCTGGGCTCATTGCAACTAACAACTTTCTTCTGTGTACGTAAAAGCGGCTCTGAACGGCCATAGTGTTGATCTCGCCAATTTGAATTATTTATTGATGAAACCTTTTGTTGCAACCATAGAATCAACACTCATACAATAACTGAGGCTGAAGATATTTACATTTGCCATAATCCCTCCAAACCAGTGTAGTTAACCCTGTAAATATTGCCTGAAATATTGTATTAACTCTTACACAGACGCAATGTGTATGCTTTATCTGTAACATCTTACCGATCTTAAACTCACATGCTTGTAAAAGCGACAAATTGATGATATGGATTATATCGTGTGTCTAAGGCTTGACTTTTACACAATGGATCAGACTTCAAACGCTTTACCCAATGAAACGGCAGTATTTACAACTACTAAATGTGAGGCATTGAAATAGTAGCCCAATTCCACGACCTAGTTGTTGTGGTGGCAACACTGCTTTCACTTTACCTTGTATAATGGTGTCTATGTCTATCCTCTATATCCGATCCGATCTGCGTAATACTATCATCATCGGCATCACTGACGACTATACAAGGATTACTGCCACCAGAAGACGACGCAATACTTTCTCTAGAACTTGAATGTTTCAATGAGGAGACCGCACGGTGGCTAGGCGGTGGTTGGGATGAGGCACGTTTATGCGACTTGTCTACTGCACCTGTGGAATATAATGAATAGAGTAAGGTTAGCGCTGACCTGCAGATTAAAGGGGCCAATCAAGAAAACTAAGGGTTCCTATATCTAAAACTACACAACAACAAAAAATTGAAGGTGTCCAAACTAGTACAAACATTCAATCCAAGGAATTTAGAATTAAAATTGTGTCATTTGACCAATCACATCCAAGTTTATATTATCTGCAACTGAGGTGTTTAGATAGTAGCATATCTAAGTTGGTAAAAAGATAAGAAAAGAAATGAGAACATGTACACTTTTCATTTTTATAGTAAATATATTTTGTATCCAGAATCTGATTACATAAAAAAGGCACCTACCAATCAAAAGCTTTAATCGATCAGTTTTCACTGAAATAAGTTTTTGAGATTTGGCATTTTTGTCTCAAATTTAAACCGCTTGATGTAACTAGTCACAGAAAGTAGAATCTATAGTAGAAACTATAGTAGACTGTGGGCACATAACAAACTATCTAAAAAATTGGACTTTCTAAATATCTGTTGTCCTCAGTGAGGGTGAGGGTGTCTTTGTCAAAGAGGCCGTGGTAAAGCGTGAAAAATGTGAAGAAATTGCTAAAAATTAACCAAAATAAAAGTGTACTGTCGGTTTCTTTGGAGCTCAAATTTGTTTGCGCCCGTTTTTGGGACAGCACAGACCCATCCCCCAACCTCTCAAGTTTCTGACAGAATTTAAAAAAAGTTGACAGCCTGGTAGTGAAACAAAAACAAAAACGACCTACCCACGCTACTTGAGGTCTGTTTGCCCATACATGTGTAGAACAGGGGTTCTTTTTTCATCTCATAATAAAATCATTGAACACTTATTGTCTCTCGGGTCGTAATCACATGACATTTTAAGGGGGGACTCGAGGAAGTTTTTGATTTGATTTTTGTGAGTGCTGTAATTATTGAACTAATAATCAAATGCATACAAAAGTATACATTTTTGGAAAGGAAATGGATCAGAGAATACAAATTTGGCGTCAATTTTGACCCAAAATGTTGAATTTTTGAGAAAATCACAAAATTCACTTTTTTAACCCAATATTTTTTGGAACAAGCTAACAAAATTATTTTTGAATAAAAAATTCCCAAAATTGCTTGATTCTAATGTTATGTCACTAATCTAGGGACGATTCTCTCATTTTATCACCTAAACTTGTATTTTTTTGAAATTTTGACCAAAAGTGCATTTATTTTCACTTTGTTGGTCAAAATTTCGAAAATACGGAGCGGGCAGTTCCGTAGTTACGGACGTACATTTCAGACACTTTGAGGGCTTGCAAAATCTAAACTATACCAGTTGCTTGATTATTAACACCTGGGTTTCAAGTATCTCTAGTAGGAGTATAAAACCTGAAAATTCCTTTGCTGTACCATTTTCGGTTAATGAGATATGGCGTGAAAACCCTCCGTCTCGGACGTACGCAGAGAAAGTGATTTTTTCAGTACACCTGTATTCCTATCAAAAGTTCTCTGAAGTGTTCAGGTCTGTAATGAAAACTAATATTGTTTTGTTTGTAAGAGGGACAAACCTAAAGAAAACAAACAGAGAAAATTATCAGAACCTTTATCTTTAAGTTAAAATTGACTGATGTTTATCCGAAAAATTCAAAATTCCAAAAAAAACATCCTTAAGTCCCCCAAGTCCACCAATTTCTACTAAATATTGTGTATTATACGCTACTTGCACCCAATCGCCATTTTAGAATGAAAGCGAGGCTCTCCCCTCATGAGGGGAGAGCCTCGCTTTCAATGATTTCATCTGTACCGTGCAAGTAGTGAAAGTAATGTCTTTTTGACAAACTCTCATTTCCTAGTTACCTTTTGAGCTCTGCCTTGACCTTTCTGCAGCCGTTGCGTTGGTTCTATGCTGGTTGTAATCAGGTGGTTGTGATACTGGTGTCCTACCCCTGCTGGCTGGATGGTAATCACCAACCTGGGAATACCCATGATCATCCTCTTGGTTACTATGGTTTCCCTGCGGTTTTCTGTAAAAATGAACATCAATGAGATTATATCAAGTGTAAGGATTGTGATGTTTTATATGGAATTCCAATAGAAACTTCATCATTGTTAGTTATGAATCATAAGGGGTGCAATTTTAACAGGTATTTTTTGAAAATGAGGGTCAAGAAATTCACTGCTTTAACATCGCTGTTCTGTAAAACCTTGTATATATGTTTTCAAGCCCCTCATAGCATGTATAGTAAAACTGCCCACAGTTATGCATAGAAAGTGAACATTGCTTTATAATATATGTACTGGCTTTTTCCTTGAACATGTTAAGGCCAACAACAAAAAAGAATTGACTTGCCCTTTTAGGTCAAGAATGTGGGTCGGACAGTCGGATTATTATTATTTTTTTAAACAAGCAGACACTACACAAAAACATGATTTCTAACACAATGTTGATCAACTTTCCAAACACATTGTACCAATTTTAGATCGAATGATCGATGTTGCTCGCTCGGCGATAACAGCATAAGACAATAGCAACCAGGGAAGCCCCACCAGTCTATTTTGATCTTATAAAAATGACAGCGTATTCCATATTTGGCAAACGATGACACCATGTGACGTCTATCAACCAATCACGATCAAAGTTTTTTTGAGATCAATCGATGTTTGATTGACAGTTCCCTTGCTTTGGAAATTGGGACACCCGGGCAGCAACCACGCGGCGTCATCATGTTGGGATTCCCTATTCGTCGTGTTTGTTTACATGCCGGGCGGGCGAAATGTATGTTGATGCAGGCTGATTAAATCTCTAGAATTCATAATTTATAGGCCTAGATCTCGCAAAAAGAAAGTGTTTATTGACGATCTTTGAAACAAAGACTGTCCAAAGATTGTTGCTGGTTTTTTAAAAATATAAGCTTTTTGTTTTCAAATCTTTTTCTTCTTCCCAAATTCGAGATTTCACACAAAGAGTAAGATTTCCCGGCAAGGAGCTTGCCGGTTTGCCCTCTTCTTACCGCTGCAACAGTTGATATAAAGTAGGCTTTGTGAGTAAATGACGATTCTATGTGTTTATGGCGTATTTAAACGTAAACAGAACATGTTTTGCTATTTCTTACCAAAATATAACATTGAAAAAATGAAAATAAAAATAAAATAGGAACCCTAGATTTCCGAAAATTTGGGTCGGTCGGAAAGGGCAAGTCAACTTCTTTTTTCTTTTTTTGGCCTAAGGGTAGACTGCCCGAAGGTTATACATAGTTGAAGGGCCGGATGGAGATAATGGCGACGTTATGTGACTAACCTTGGTGCTCTTCTCTTACTGATGTAATCTTTAGAAATGCTGCCTCCGCCATTTTGTGCCACATATGGTGCAGAACCATGATGCAATTCAATATCTGCCACTGGATTCACATACCCTGAGTTATTCCTGTTTGTATCTTGAGCCTCGTCGCCGTAACGATTTGAAACGGCTAAATTCTCGCTAGAAGCACTCCGCCTGTTATTGTTTGGATTAGAATTCACCTTTGACCTTTGTTTGTGTTCAGTAGGAGATCGCTCTGCCGACCTCGAGGGCGCTCTACTGTTTGTAGTTCTATATTGTCTCGGTGAGGTGGGATCTTCAAAATGCACTGATCTACTCGGCGAGGGCGCTCTTTGCCTATTAACGGGGCTCCTATTCGATGGGGAGCTATCTGCACGTGACATACGACCACCGTCTTGGCTATGTATTGAGTTCTCTTGTTCACTGTCTGCACTTATAATTGAGTCTGGCAATACCTCATGACGGACCTCCTCTGTCTCCAGGGATTCTGTAGATTGAGTGTGTTTAGGCCTGGCACCTTGCTCCAACCAAGGGTCTCTCATTCCACCTTCCATAGGTGAACTGTTAATAAATAATACATTGAGATATGCTATGGTAAGAATTTTCAATTGTGAGATTATTTCTTTTTTGCCCCTTTATATTTTCCCTGAAGACACACCTTTTCAGGTAAAATGACACGTTCAATTTGCATAATTTTGTAATTTGTCTTGTTGCTGATTCGATCGTTGTAACGTTCATGTTTTTACAATTTGTACGCCGTTTCTATTAATTGTCTTTGTGGAATGTAATACATGCATATTTCCACAAAGTTTTCACTGTGGAATATAATTCATGTATTTGATTAGAATGTAATTCATGCCATTGAATTAATATTCTTATGCAGTGGGCGTGGTCTAATATGTGATGCAATTTGTGAAAACCCGCCATATGGTGAGATTTTCCATATTGGAGACATTTATATCATAAGAAAGCTGAAACTGCGCTGATTACAGAACTTTTTCGATCATTTTTCTATGATCACTACAAAAAGTTATGAGTGAATGATGATTGTGATGTCATAAAAAGTTACAAAACAAGAAATCATGAAAGCAGGCCAAAAAAGATACAATAAAAAAAAGTTCAATAAAATAACATTGTTCACATCTGGCGACATCCGACGGGTTGTCACAGATCACATCACATATGGTAATTACTTGATTAAGTCATTTTAATTGGACCCTGCAAAATGTCTGCCATCCTTTGTGAGGCTGCATGGATGACAATTACATAATCTAATTTGTTGTTAAAATATTATGATCAATTTCCCTATCTCTTAAACTGTTATTATCTGAAGGGTGAAAATGCATAAGAAAGAGAATAAAAGATGGAAATTTAATTTTGGTTGCCAGGCTACGCTGTAATAATGGATGGGCTGGTCCATATTTTAATCGTAGTGGGTGCCGGCTGCATCCAAAATATGGACCAGCCCATCATCCATTATCCCACTGTAGTCCTGCAACCAAAATAAAATGTCCATCTTTTATTCCCTATAATCATTATGCATCCCCAATGTTCTTTTAATTAGGCCTAAAAAAGAAGAAGTTTGATTGGCGTAACCCGACCGACCCTAAATACATCGCCGACCCTGAATGTTTTTTATTATTTTGAGGGGAAAAAAAAGAAGATATATATATATATATATATGTTTATAAAAATAGAACAAAGTATTAAAGTTTTTGACTGTTTGCTTTCATTTTCGGCTACTTTAAGTCCCCATCGAAATGATACATTGTTGAACACAATGATACATTTTTGCCCGGCACTTAAATTAAGTGTTCAAAAGTAGGTGATTTAAAAAAATTAGAAAATTAAAATTTAAAAAAAATCAAGACCGACCTACCCTATTTGTTTTGGTCATGTTACGCCAATCAAACTTTTTTTAAAAATAAAATGTCCATCTTTTATTCTCTATAATCATTATGCATCCCCAATGTTCTTTTAATAAGCACAAACTTACCTTTCCTCCTTTCTCATAGTCTGAATAGTATGATCAGCCCTCAGTGGTCCACTCTGCACTTTACTCATACCCCTGGGTTGACCTGGTATAGCGCCCTCTCTCTTCTTCTTTTGCAGCATGCGAAGAGTATCTCTTGTGGAAGGTAATGGTCTTCTAGTTTCATGTCTGTGAAAGATCAAAAATAAAAAAAGATTAATTATTCTGAGGAATCATATTAAGAATCAAATTCTTGTTCTATAATTTTTTTTGGGGTCATCATAATGCAAGAATTGATGAAAATATATGCTTCAAAATCATTACATCTTATTGTTGATGTATGAATACAAGGTCAGTGCCTATTCCAGTGAGAGACGCATCAGTTCTGCGTAGGGCTGGGATTTTCGAGAAATCATGCTCCCGGGACTCGATTGAATTTTTCGGACGGGACTCCATTTAATTTTTCAGGCGGGATTCGGGATTCCCAAATTTCTCCAAACATACTCTGGGTTGATTGTTAGGGTATGTGCCATCTTTTGTCAAAATTGTGTCATACGTAATCAAAGATGGCGGCACAGTAAACACAGAAGTGAAAATCTGTGGCGAAAAGTCCCATTTTTAGTGAATCTCCACTATAAATTTGCATTAAATTTTAGTGATTTAGATGACGATTCATTTTTAATAGGCTTATCATTTTGTCAATCTTTTATTTTTGGGTTTTGGGAAGGTGATTTTTGGTCCCTGGACTAGACATTTTCGGACGATACTCAATTTCCCGGAACTCGCTCCCACCCTTAGTTCTGCATCAATACTATAGGGTTTATCGCTGACAATACAACAATGCATTAGAATCATGCACCCAATAATAGCTGTTTGTGCTCACTACAATGTAATTTCATTTTCCTATACTTGAAATGGAATAGATGGAAGAATTTAATAGATCCTTTCTCCGGGGGCGGGGGGGGGGGGGGTAGTCATTTTTTTGAGGGGGGTATAGGTGTGCCATCAATGATTTTGAACTATGTCCACGGGCAAACAGACCTCTCAGGATGGGTCGGTCTGGTGTTTTTTTGTTTTTTGTTTTTGTTTTACTATTTCCCCACTTGAAAATGACCGTAAAAATCAAACAAATCTGTAAAAAACCTTGCCGTATTTTGACAAGCCCAACAAATTATTTGGGTCGATATTCATTTGCATAAACATTTTTGTCACCGATTTCTAAAAAAGATAGTCTGTCGGTCCCGCAGAACAGGGTTTTGTTTTTTTGTCACCCATTGACCCTATTTATACCACTAACAACCTTTAAAGACCCCATTGACAAATAATGAACCCATAAATTTACCAGAAATAGGGAAAATAAGGGGTCATCCATTTACCCGACAGGTGAAAAGGCAACCCTATTTAGCGGAACATCCTGTAACCAGATCCACTGAGTACCACCCCACCCCCCATTCATATGTAATTTTGAACTTATCAGGAAGGTTGAGAATTATAATGTAATATACACTTAAATTATTAAATTGAAAATTGTCAGTATAATACCGATAATTTACATATGAAGTATGCCATCTGGCTGATATCATCAACTTTTTTTGCTGTTGGCGTGCCAGCTATTCTAACAATAGGGCATGAGTCACGTCAATAATCATGTTTTAGAGAAAAAACATGTATTACATACATCACATGTGTAAATGAACGGAGTTCCTTTTTAGTTTACCCTACCACTGCATGTCTTCAATGGGGACTTTTATTAAAGAACGACCCATACACTTACACAGTGAGGAATACAAATGGTAGGGTATTCTAAAGCTTACCCAAATGAACTGTAATATTAACCAATTTTGATTATTATTTTTCGGTAGTGCCCTTATTTGACCTATAAAGTGGGTACGATCGTCTTGCATGTATTCATATTGCCTGCCTATTTAGTACCAATCAGACTATAATGATTCCATGTCAAACAGGATGTTGCGGATGACACCTGTGATTAATGATGTCAAGTGGAAGAACAGAGTTATTTGGCAATTATGTTATGATCTATACAATTAACCAAGTGATAATTGGTCCTTTATAAAGATTAAGCTTATCCATCAACAGGTCAGGACTAATTTGCTCATACAGGGTGACCCAGAAAATGTTGAACCCAAAAATCACAAAATTCAATATTTTTTCTTACCATTAAAATAACAAAATATTGCATAACTCGTTCACCAGCTATGTGCACCATACAGTTAACTTTCTGAAACATTTTAGATCATAAAAATAGGCCACACGAAACTTAAAATACGTGTAATTTTGTAAGAAGTGTTGTTTTTTTGTAAGAAGTGTTGAAATGGTTTCATGCTACATGATCAGAACAAGTGCCTGTTTAAAACCATTTCTGCACAATATCTCATCAATATTCATTTATAATGTAAATCAATATTATTATTATATAAGAGACTTTGAAAACAAAAACTGAAGTCCCCTTGACTTCATTTGAAAATGTTAATTTGATAAATACAGATCAAAAGAAAAGATTACTTAACTCACCGTACTTAGAACAGAATGTTTCATATCTGAACCAAGTTACAATATTTTTCAATTTTACAAAAGGGCGAAAACACCCCCTGTCACACAATCGAGTGTATCTTTAGTTTGGTAAGACCAATTTACATGATCTAAAGTTCTCCAGAAAGCTGCATAAATTGTTTACATAACTGTTGAAAACAGAATGCCATATTTATTTATTTTCATTTTTAATTATTATTTTTTAAGTTTGTGATTTTTGGGTTCAACATTTTCTGGGTCACCCTGTATCAATTCAATATACAGGATGGTTCAATAAAACGTTGACACTTTTTTGTATTCATTTTTTTTAAATTCTGTAGATTTAAAAAAGAATCTTTTTCAATATTCATCCAACTATATGATCTTGACCATCTATGCTGAAAATATCGTTACAAATAACCTTACGGTTGCAAAATAACAGCTATTTGAACAAAATCTGTCCCATTTCACTCTGTCCACGGGTACTGATTTCGCGACGTGACAACCAGTATGGTTCAATAAAATGTTGACAGTTTTTTAAAGCCATATTTTTCAAAATTGTGGGATTTGGTTTAAATTCTTTTTACATATTCCTCAAAAATATCATCTTGGCCATCCATCCATGGTGAAAATCTTAATGTTAATATTACTATGGCGGCACAATGATAGCTATTTGAAGAGAATCTTTCCAAATCTATTTGTCCACAGGTAAGTCTACGGGAAATGACCAGCAAGATAACATTAAATGGCATCGTCACATTTAAGGCATAGAGCATAGACAATTACACTTCCAATCTATGAAAATCAATAATTCTAATTATGGTCACTTGTGGTATTATTAGAACGTATTGATTTCACACCTGAATAGATATTTAAGATGTTAACAATTACACTGGTTTCACCTGGCAGGATCTTCAAATCTTAGATAATAATAATAATAATAAAGACATTTTTGAGCGCCTAACAACAGATAAAATTCTCTAGGCGCTTTACAAAAACATCATAGCTGACTGCAGATGAACCAAAAACATAAGAGCGAAACAACAAAAGATTTGGTCACTGCAGTCAACTATGATTAACATGATAAAATTAAATGGTCTTAAGCTACACATTATACACATTATACACAATATTAAAAACATGAGAAATGATTAAAAATTACAGTCCCGCTGTACAAAAATCACAAAGCAAGATTACTTGCATGCAATTCTTTATTCAGTATTCAATGTAATGTCGCAAAATCAGTACCCGTGGACAGAGTGAAATGGGACAGACTTTGTTAAAATAGCTGTTATTTTGCAACTGTAAGGTTATTTGTAACGATATTTTCAGCATAGATGGTCAAGATCATATAGTTGATGAATATTGAAAGTGTTTTTTTTTAATCTACAGAATTTTAAAAAAAAAAGGCTTCCAAAAACTGTCAACGTTTTATTGAACCACCCTGTAGTGCATACATGTTGGCCATTAAAACCATTCTTAGACAAAAAGTCAACATTTGGATTTTTCATACTCAGAGGTATATGCACATTTACTTATCCCTCTTTTAATTCCAAATATTGTCCTCGTCCCCAAATGTTCCCCTATTTTTATATGTTGTATGATGGGGTCAATATCTTGGATTAGTGACACTAAAATGTCATACTGTTATCATTGCTCCAATATTCACCTTTTATAGTAGCAACATAATATAGCCATGAAGGTATCTTTTAGTCATGATTTGCTCAAAAGAAAGATCGTTCTAATCTCCTCCCCCCCCCCCCCACCCCTTAGATCAGGCTATTTTGCATGCCCCCCAGTCACGACCTTCCCCCACTCCCCCCTCCCCAGTTAGATCAAGCTCCACCTCATTTTGTCCCCCAAGCAATCAAAAAGGTTGACTTTTAATGCAAAATTAGGTTTCAAATGGTCTAAAATGTCCAATTCACTAAATTAAGCAACTTTCAGGCAATATTTACAATAAAAGCCAACATCTTCGAGTGCTTCCAGCGCATATTTTGTCCCCCCCCCCAGATTTTGTCTTGCCCCCCACCCCCCTGTTGCCCCCCACCCCCCTGTTTCCCCCCAAAAATGTTGATGCTGGTGCCGCCACTGACTATACCACTCCCAGGGTCCAATTAGGAATGTACATCTATATATACACCTAGCACATAAAGTCCCTGACCAGGTGCTTTGAGGTTGGATAATTCAAAATATATAATCGGTACCGAAAATCTGAGATATACATTTAATGAGCAAATTTCCTCTCCGCAGTTTGATACCTCATTCAACAAAATCGAATGGATACTTTTAAAGTTATGGCGATTTCAATGACCGCGCATAACAACAGCAAAGTTGCACTAGGTATTCATTGAATTGTGTGTGATTACTGTCATAACTGTCACACAAATCCATGATTTCCTATACCTAGTGCAACTTTGCTGTTGTTATGCGCGGTCATTGAAATCGCCATAACTTTAAAGGTATCCATTCGATTTTGTTGAATGAGGTATCAAACTGCGGAGTAGAAATGTGCTCATTTAATGTATATCTCAGATTTTTGGTACCGATTATATATTTTGAATACGCCAACCTCAAAACACCTGGTCAGGGACTTTATGTGCTAGGTGTAGGTTGAATCAGTGTCACTTCTATGCCACCCATCCCCACCAACCCCAAACTCAAAGACCCTCAATCTTACCTATTACTACTACCGTGTGGCCAATAACCATCATTTCGACTTATACTTGAATCGGTATCACTATCAGCTGTATGGTAACCTGCGAACAGAGAAAAGAGTTGAATAATAAAATGTTAAAGGCTTATATAAAAACTGGGATTTGTTTTTACAATTGTATTACATTCATGAACTTACACTTTGTCAGTTTTCAGAAAAATCAGCCCTCTTTTTACAACAAAACACATTATAGCTGGGGAGCATGGGTGTATTTTAGGGGTTTCTGGTCCCAGCCTGCTGGCACAGTGAGTTATATAATATACATAATATTCCTTGAATTTGGTAGAATTACAATCTAAACTGGGTTCAAAAAGAAACTTATAATTTTTCACATGGACACTAGAAAATCTGTCCATCATAATGAACCAAAATGACACACAGGATCACTTAGCTCTAATGACATGTCAATATCCAAACTGTTACCTTACTGACAGAACTGAAAATACACTGGCATGGAACCGCTTGCTGTATCACATGTCACAGCCTGGAAATATTGGCAACATAGAGTTTAAGGCATGTAAAGAAGTCAAAACAAATTGAAATGAAGGTAATGGAAAAATTATAAGGTTCTTTTTTAGTCCAGTTTATGTAGGTGGATTATCCTTGCCAACATGGATGTTGAATTTACCTTGATTTAGGGTGAAGGTCACATGATTTTCAATGTGTTTCAAAACCATGTGTGCTCCCTCAGGGTGAAAATATTCATTCCAAGCAGAGAATAGTAATATTTTGACAATTTGGGTAAAATTTAAATCGTAAAAAAAATTAAACAATTAGTGACCCTAATTTTTGAAATGTTAGGGTCGGTCGCTGAGGGCAACACACACACAAAATTGTGCCTTATGCATTATAATACCAAAAATTCTATGACAATTGATATGTTTGAAAAAATTGAGCAATTTTGAAAAAACAAAATTTATGATATCTTCTGTTTTGATCATAACAAGGCCTGTCATCAATGGCTTATACAGCAAGTCAAAGTGTGGGTTTGGGACAAGCTAGGACCATTATAGGAGTCTATGGGCTAGAATGGACAAACACTTTTAACCCTAACACTCCCGGTGGATTTTCCAACGAAATTTTTTTCAAGCAAAAAAATCACACAGAACAAGAGGTGCCACGCCCCGGGGTTTGAACTCACGACCTCTCGGTTACAAGTCGAACGCTCTACCAACTGAGCCACGGGGGAAGCTATGTAGCCCGGGGCCATTATTTCACCCAAAAACCTCAGCGCCAGGTGGAACCGACAGGCTGGGAAATGGGATTTCATGGGGTGCGGGGCTGTAAGGGTTAAGGGAGAAACCACCTCTGACGATGTGAAAACATCTATGAAAACATCTTTAAATCTCAAATCTGAGACAATTACAAAAGCCTTACTAATGTACTGGTTTAAATAATCATTTAAAAGCATTTTTTATTCTTAAACTAAATTCTAAGGCCAAGTTGTTTCTAACTTCTACATACATCATTAATCATTTCTACTAAATCCTGTTGTAAGTTTTGAATATTATTTCCACCTGTTTTTAACAATTGTTTGTTTTTTGTAATTATTAATATTATATTGTACATCTTACATGTTGTTTTAAACCGTAGTATGATTATGCATGTTTTATTTGTTCATTTATTTATTTTCAAAGTCATTTACTTCTCTTTTTTTTACTTTTCTTTTTTTAAGCTATTTCTCTTGTTTTTATTAGAATAAACAGTTGTCCATGTTTTTATCAAAAATCACATACTTTGAACAAAACAAAATTGGAGACTAAAATCACATGCTCAAAAAATTTCAAAATGTTCACAATCTTATTTTACATTTTCCTGCTATTTCCTGGTCTGAGTCAGGCCTGTAGAACAGTGTTGCTTTCAGTACACAACTCTAATAACAATTTCAAACCATCATTCATGCACTATTTTTCCAATAGTGAGTCTCACGCTGAGTTTAATACAATTGTGTAAAATTTCACAACAATTGAATGCATTTCAAAATTAGTTTCGAATGCATAAATAATAGGTTCACAGATTGGGGCATTGGGCAATGTACATATTTAAAGAGAAGACCTCATTAATTTGATAATGCTATCAGAGAGCTGAGATGTTATTCTGTAAGGTGTTAAGTGTCTCGGAATTATGACATAGATTTTAATAGGTTTATCACCATACTATTAAGTAAATACAGGAACAACCTAATTTTAAATAGTTAACACACACATAAAATCTTTACTTACGCTGTTGTAAATTTGATTTTAATCGTCTAGCGTTCATAGTCTTGATTACAATTTGACGGAAAATAAAATCCATTCTGAAAGTTGTTTTTTCACACAACTACATCTCTAGTAATTCCGTGCTACCGCTACATGTATGGCTGCTCATAGGATAGCATACAACCCATGAAGCTCAGAATAACCAAATTATCTGTATCCTGGATCTGATAACCTATGTACTATCTACATTTATGTACATTTTGACCAGAATTCAAAGACCTCTGTTCTGCAGTGTAGACATGTCTGTAACATCTATTGATCACTGACATTTGTATGGTCAGGGGCCATCGTTGTTATTGTTGGGGAGGGGAGGGGGCAAGCCGTGAGGGAAGGGGAGGGAGGTATACAGCAAGTCAGGAAAAATAATTGGCGCTCCCATTAATAAGGCATATGGGAGGGGAGCCCCATCTCTTTGGATCAGGAGGGGCCCTTTGGGTTGTACCCCCCCCCCCCCCCCCCCCCCCCCCCCCCCCTCTCCTTGGCTCTACCTGATGTGGGCACATTGACATCGAGGAAATAATATGCATTTATCATGTTGTTTTCATCATAAAAAGAACTATCCAAAGTGTTCTTATCGGCAGCTTTATGAGATACATTTTTTGGGCATGGTCTCTATGAAGACATTTGAAAAAATGTATTGTGTTTTTAAATTTGTATGATAATCTTTTAATTTAATTAACATAGATAAAAAAGGTATTAAAATTATTAATTTCTATGTGAAACAAAAATGTCTTGAAAAAACTATGCCTCAAATAGATTGAATGTGGTGGGTGACAAATAAATGGTGCTTTTGGTAGAGGTTTCATATTTTCCTGTAAATGTGAGATCTACCTACTACAATTACAACTGAGTCAATTCCTATGGTGTAAATATGTACTAAATAACTGATGGAAACCAGTGCGTTGAGACAGTTTGTGTTTAAAATAAAACATGAGCATTTTTGTATTGATATAGTTTCTATGCAGTTTGCATAGGAAATGCACATAATACATACTACATTGCACATTGCTTGATATTTGGAACATTTTGTGATGCAATTTTCTGTCTAACGTTATGAGCTGATCAGGAGTTTCAAAATGTAATAATATGGTGCTATCTACAGAAGATATGATTGTCTATGGGCATAATGAAAACTAAAGGTAACATACTAGGAATGCATAATGTATGGTATATATATAATGTGGATCACATATCTTAGTTATTAGTATACAATATACATGTTTATCAACATTTCTTAACTGAATGAAGCTATGCTTTTTATTTCCAGATACCTTTTGCTGAATATATTTGCCAGGAAGTTGGTGGAGATATGCAATACATTTGCAGGTTTGCCTTATAAATAAAAAATCCATAAATGAGAGCCCATGCATAAAGTGATGTATATTTTTAAAGATATTTTAACGGGAGATACACTGAGAATTTCCTAAAATGAAAGAAGAAAAAAACCTGAGAATTTCCTAAAATGAATAAAAAAAAACAAGTCTTAAAAAGTAAATTTGAATTTGATTTTAACTTTTTTTAAATATATTGTGCACCATGAGTGTAATTCTACATACAAACATGTATGTCTAAATTGGAAGCGCACAGGCCAAGCAAAATATTATACTACATTGTATTGTAGTACTACTATTACTAATTTAAATAGAACTAAATGGCTTCTCCACAATAATGACCATTTTCTCCCATACAAATACACACACACACCCATAATACACATCTCTTTAGTCACAAAATTAGTGCCACCTGTTGGTGCCATTACCAATCACATGCATACGCTATTTACCGGCTATACCATACATACCATCGCTCTGTTCATCTATAGGGCTATCCGATCGACTCATGATATTGTCCAAAATCACCATTCTGTTAACACAGATTTGTCCCGTATCATCCCCTCACACTGAATGTCAACACAGTTATGGCACAAAACACGGCCAGATCATGACCACACACTATTTGTTCAGTAATTAATCCACTAATTTTGAGGTGATTAACGCCTATTTTATCGGAGCATCCTACTGCTCTGTCAGCAATGCACGAGACCTACTGGCTATTAATAGGATGTTCTATCTATCTAGGCAGCTTAACCAGGAAATTATCAAATTAGTTTTAATAATTCGCAGGCCTATATGTTTAGGCTATTAATATTTAGTGTGAGAATCCCTGGCTTTTGTTAGACCAAGAATGATCAGCTGGTTAAATTCCATTCATGCTTTAGTTAGGTTATGGATGATTGCAATAAATGGTGCGATATTAAACACTTTCAACCTATTGAGATACACTTCAGCAGTTCACAATGTTAAATATCAATGAATCAAAAATAGATTCTAATATTGATTCTAGCAAATCTGGATGTAATAACTACTAGAAGATATCTATATTTGAAGAGTGAGATCAATTCTGTAGTACTAGTAAGTTAACAAAGTTAAAACGGTAAAACCTTGTATGTGATAGCAAACAAACAAAAAATGCACTGATTGCTGAGGTGTGAGTATTTTCCCCATTTCTCCAGAATTAGAGATCGTGAATGATTATCTTTCAAAATCTTTTTGTTGGGAGGAGAGCAAGACACTGCATATAAATCTGCACATCTAAGGTCCTGTGTTTGACTTAGAAAGAAGAAAAAAGTGTGTGGTTTTTTTTGCACGCGAGAAATCAAACTTGATCAGATTTGATTCGGGCTGCTTTGTTTGTTCCTGCGCGAATCGATTCGTGGATTTGCGCCGAATTTCTACCCCTCATGAGGCTGGCTATCAGATGCCCAGGAAAATCTGAAGATTTTGTAAGCTGCCTCATTAGTTCAGTTGGGTAGGAATCAGACTGCCAATCAGGCAACCAGGGGTTCGATCCCTGGTGCCACCAGTGCCGTCCCTGCCCCCCCCCCCCCAAAAAAAAAAAAATAATAATAATAATAATAATAAAAGAAAATTATTTTACAGTGCCAATGCACCTTGCTTATTGAAATGTTATTCGATACAAGCTGATGCACAGCCAATCTCCCGTATCTTTAGAGTCTTGATAAATTCCAGCAGTATTTAACTAGATTTATTTACATAATTTACAACATTATTATCATTGATTTGTTGGTACTAATGCAATCATGACAATCTACCTCGAGTTAAAGAATAAGTACATTGGCCAAGTCTAATCTCTTGATTAATTTTTATGGCAAAACAATCCAATTTATGAGATGGGATTTGTTAGTTGGCACCATCAATATTGAAGAAATATTTGAGTAAGTTAGCCCTAACACTCTTTGAGTACTCAAAATTACTTTGATGCGGTATGCTCGTTCCACCCGGCACGGCAGTTTTTCGATGAAATAAATTGCCCCAGGCTATACTTGGTGAAGAATACTGAGCCAAGTATGGTTGACCCCCGTGGCCCAGTGGTAAGTCGTTCGTCTCTGAACCCAGAGGTCCAGGGTTTGAGCCCCGGGGCATGAGGGCCTTTTTCCCCCTCGCTTTTTGGCCGCAAAAAGCATTTCTTTGGAAAAGGTGCCTCGGGTTAGGGTTAATGGTACAATTCCTTTGATAGTGAAGACATTTTTCTGTGAGTTATGGTACAATAGAAAATCTTAATTAATTAAATCTATTTGGACACTTTTTTCCCCTGTTCTAAGGGCAAACAGACCTCTAAGGATGGGTCGGTCGGTAAGGTTTTTCGTGTGGTTTTTTGAAACCTTTTTCCCCTTGAAAATGACAGTAAAAATCAAACAAATATGTAAAAATCTTGCCGTATTTTGACAAGCCAACAAAATCATTTGCATGTGACTATTTTTTCGCCGATTTATAAACAAAAAGGTGTGAAGTCTAGAGGTATTTTAGTTCCAGATCACCTTAAATAGACTATATAATTGTTGTGTGTGTATTGCCATACTCATCCCTGTAGACAGCACATGTCACTGGCTGAATGTCTTTACTATTGGTATATCTGCTGATGATAGTATTTTTAACGCTTTCCATGCGGCAGGCGGCTGCAGACGACATTACAAATGTTGACAAAATGTTTCACAAATCTCACAATTATTTAATTTCATTACCATATTTAGAATCAACATGAGAAATGCATTGAAATAAGTACAAACATGGCTAGAATTGGTTCAGTAATTCTTGAGGTAGACCTTGAAAGTTGAGAAAGGTTTCTGAACAATCTGTTTTGTATATATGGTAAAACTAATAGCCGTGTGGAAAGTGTTAAGATGATAATGCTGATCGCTATCTACTGATGATAGCAAACAAGGGGTGGCATGGTGGGCAGAAAAAGATTGATTGAGATCACAATTTAAAGTTAATTTGGCTCACTTGTCAGTGAATGCAAACTTCAGACTTTGGGTAAATTGCCCTGTTTTAAAAATAAAACAATCAATACCTTCACAGCTGTTTGTCAGATAATTTTGGAGAGGTACATGTATGGCAGAGGTCCCAAACAACAACAGCCTCAAGGGTCTACAAGTACAACATTGCATAGGAAATCACGGCTTCCCAGACGTTGTATTTTTATCGTATCTTTAGGCGACAGGGAAAAAACCTTGTTCTACCGACCTGACCATTTTTCTTCTTCAAATTTTGAGATTTTTTACATCATTTTTCTACAAATTTGAAACCGTTTCTAATTTTGAAAATTGTCGAAAATTCAACAAAATTTCCCCGCCTCCTACCCCCACCCCCAAAAAAAGCCTGCCTGACCGACCATACCTGACAGAGTTCCGTTTTCGCCTGCCCGTAGAACAGGTTGGTGTTTTTGTGTCACTTTATAGCTCCCCCACCGGAGGCAGGCATTGTTTGGAAGACAACTGTTGTAAATGGCATTAAAATACTAATCTTGAACTTCCTGTATGAACTTGAACTTCAATTTATTTTGGGGATGGTATATTAATAGTCAGTGGTGAGGGACGGGTGGTCTCAATTGTATCGCATTAATTACTCACCTTCATGCCAAGCACCTGGTTTGGGTGTAAAGGAATGTTCATGTAAATTATGTTACAAAAGCCAACAATTTTGGCTTGTACCTCGTCTCAGCTTTGCACCAACCAATGTTCACAACCCGGGGGGATGGGGGGGGGGGGGGAGTTGTACTCAGATAATTTTTGGGAAGGGATATGCAACCAGCGAAATGAAAATTGACTCAAACATTTATCAATTTTTGTGGTGGAAATGGACCCATATATTTACCAAAATCCCATTATGTTCCATTGTTCCTATATATTTGACTAAAAAAATAAACAGCAATTTTAAGGATTATAGATCGGGCTTCACAAAGTACAATATTTCACTATAATCCTGGCATTTTGCATTAACTTACTTCATCTGTTGACTATAATGTACTCACATCTATCACACCAGAGCCCCTGATCTGGCAAAAGGGGGTACAAAAAGTATCTCAAGATATACCCTTTTTTTAGCTTGAATCATTAATTTGGTAAATCGAGGGCACTATTTCCATTTATCTAAGTCTTAGAATCCCACGCTTTGTTTTAAAGATAGCAGGTGCTATCTCAAGGTCATTTTTACATTTTACATTATGTGTTGCAACTTCAACGGTCGTTTTTAAAAATTATTTAATTTCACTCCTGTATTCTCTACAGGCCTGGATAGCACCCACCCAACCGCCATAGCGGGTTACTTTCACGTCAGGCAGGTAAAAATGCAAAAGTACCCGAACAACTGGCAGGTAAAATTGTTCAAACTCACAGTCACAGTATAAGTGAGTTACAGTGGCTGGTAGAATTTCTGTCTGGCAGGTATTTTTGTGAGATACCTGCCCGACTGGCTGGTTAAAAAAAATGTCGTTTTCAACTAAACTCATACACCAATCCACGCAACTGTATGCCTTGAATGATTACTCAACCATGCCCAGTTCAAGCCGATGTGCAGATTGTGTAGTCTTAAAATAAAATATATATATATTAAATGTGCATTTGAGGAATTCGGTCAATATCTATTCAATTCTATTGTTACCCATTTGGACCACAATAAAATTGAATACCAGTGTGTACTCTGGGACAAGATTCGAATTTAAAAGTGGCTGTTGGTAAAAACGTTGTTCAAAAGATAAACTCGCATTTAAAGGTAGATGACCCGATCACATTTTCGTAACACAGAATTATTTCAAACATACGGAGATTTTCATATCATATGAAAGCTCGTATTTTTCTCATCATCATACTGAAATTTGACGGCCTAAATCGGTATAATTACGGAGAAATCTATGAAATAACGTTGAATTACCGCGAAAGGTGGTAACCACCAATATCGTTTGTGTACAACTCAATGGGTACATTTCACGGCATCTTTTGCGTCTAAAATAAGAACTATTAGAGTTATGCAACTCAAACTTTGGAATACGACTTTTTTAAGGATGACCTTTCATGTAGAATAGTAAACTTTAAGTTTAAAATCGGAACATCTACCTTTAATTTAGAAACAAGTTTAGTTAGACACAGTTTTTAAAGCTAAATCGACAAATCCCGCCCCCCCTCCCCCCCCTCCCCCATTTTTTCGGGCGGATGGACCTGTCAAGTAGGGTCGGTCGGTCTGGTGTTTTTTATATTAAAATGTCACCACAATCTGCAAAAATCGGGCTTTTTTTGAAATGTTGGTGGGAAAAAAAATTGACAGATTTTTGGCAAAAAAACGGCTGTTTTTACATGATGTGAGAAAAAATTCTTACAAATAATCTTGAAAAACGCAAAAAGTGGGTCGGTTGGGACTGTAAAACAGGTGTTATTTTCCTCTCCTAAAACCATGTTTCGTACAGCCCATTATTATTAACCCTAACAATGCTAAATCCAACCAAATCCAACTGAATAACAGAGTTGGTGGACCCCCATTTCCCAGTCAATCTTATTGCACAATCACACAAAGGTACATACATATACAGGGTGTATCAAAAAAAACGCAACACTTTTTGTCGCGAGCTTTCCGATTACGGCAAATTACAAATTACTCTGAAATTTATATATTCTGTTAGGTGTACTTATTGGCTATCACATAGTCAAATTACAGCGATATCGATTATTGATTCGCTGAGATATCAACGATACACGTAGACAAGTGCACAACACGTTTTACATCGTTTATCCTGTATGCCTGATTTTCTTGTCAGGTGAATATTAGCAAGACACTTTAATAACTCATTGTACTTAAATAATTGGAATCAAACTCATCATTCTGAGAAGAAAATGTCATGTTAAAGGTATCAAATGTCTGGCTATTACAGTATCATATCAATATTAATTAAATCTGGCAATAAATTAGTTGATAGTTAATGACACAACTTGAAAATATAGATTACAAAGTCTGTTTGCAAATCCTCTCTCTTTTTCTCTCGTTAATGTCATAAATAAAACAGTATGGCACATTATTCAAAAGATAAACAAATGGAATAGTCCATTGAAGGTAGTAATTATCTTGTATGAATTAGTCATTGTTAGTCTGTTGTGAATGGGACATTATGGTGCTGCTCGACCCTCACAATGCTGTCCTTGTTTTAAGATGCATCGATTATGAACTTTAATTTATGAAAGAACGTACCATAGACATTATGTGGCGATCATATCAATCGGTGGTTCGGAACTTTAAAAGGGTGATTGACGTATTCAAATGGTCGAATGATTATCAGATTACACGATTCAATGATTTTATGTACCACCTTACTCAAACAAAGGAAATTAAGATAAACCATTCCAGACATTAAGGTTACATAATTTAGTCATTAAACTGTTAACCCATATCGGACAGGAAAATCCAAGTTCTTAGAACGAACGATGTAAAACGTGTTTTGCATTTCTCTACTTATACCTTAAATATCTCAGGGAATAAATAATCGATATCGTTGTAATTTGACTATGTGATAGCCAATAAGTAGACCTAACAGAATATATAAGTTCTAGAATGATTTGTCTTTTACTGTGACCGTACAGCTCTCGACAAAAAGCGTTGCGTTCTTTTTGATACACGCTGTAGGCTCCGAAAATTTTATTTTGGGAGCTCGACCCCTGTAGCGTGATGCATGATCACCTGGACTTCGGCCACCGCGGCCGGTGTTGTTTGATCCCGGGAGCGGCACACAACATTTTGTCTGTCCTTATTTGTCCTGTATTTCCCCCTGTAAGCTTTATTGCTATAAACCCCCACGAGGGGTTAGGGTTATAGCACTATTAATTAGTGTTAGCCATCACAATATCCCTTAACATTAGTGAGTGGATTTATAGCCACTCAGAGGCTGATTGACATCATTGAAGAGAGGATATGGGCTTTATATTTATAGTACATCTAATGAACTGCACATTAACATTGAAATATTGGATGTTCTGCCTACACGCAGTCTTCTTTTAAGGATGACTGGATCAATCAAATCGTCGCCGTTCTGTCAAAACCTTGTATGTTTTACGGGCCCTTCAGCATGTATAAAGTAAAACTGCCCAGTAGGTTATGAATACAAAGTGTTGAGTTACACATGTTCAGGGGCAAGAGTACACTTACAAGGTATTGATAGATGTGTTTTAGTCCTTGAACATGTTTAGAGCAGACGGCCCAAAGTTTATACATGGGAAGTATTTCTTTATACATGCTGAAGAGCCTGATGGAGATACAAGGTTTTAACGGAACAGAGACAAAATCATGGATTGCTTACTAATCCAATCCAGATAACACATGGTTTCATATTTGCAGTAATGACTAATCCACTTGCTTTCCTGTCAGACTAGATGGATAACAAATAATTTTAAAGCGATTAAGATTTGATAAATGCATCGTCGTAACTGATGGACCATAAAAGATCACTTTCTACAGGCCCAAATAAACAAGATATTGAGGATATAAAGATTTTTAAATGTTACAAATATTACTTTTCATTGTTTCAAAAATTGTCATTTTGGAAATAAAAGAATGCTCAACCAACTAACTCTCCCCTCCTTCTGTCCACCAGTAGAACAGGGTGTTTTTGTTGCCTAGGCAACTAAAAAGAGACCCTGTTATACGGATAAATACAGGTTGGGTCAGTCAGTCTGGCTTTTTTTTAAATTATTTCCTCCTCCCCCTCCCCCCCCCCCCCCCCCCCCCCCCATTTAAAAATGACACACAATATCACAAATATCTAAAAATGTTCTAAACTCAAAAAATTGTGCGGGGGTATTCATTTGCATATAATGAATATCCCCTCTCCCCCCCCCCCCCCCCCCCCCCCCGGGGGCCAGTCAAACATAATGGTGTACACATGCGTGACCAAATTTTTTCCAGACACCCCCTAAACAAGTTTTACCCTGCAAGCAAAATTACCCCCTAAACAAGTTTTTAGCGCGCTTTCCTTGCAAATTTTGACCCCTAAACAAGTTCTTGCCAGAATATGACCCTAAACAAAGCGTGACGCGTCCAACACTGAAAAAACACCCTTTTTCTTGAATATCAGCGTTTTTGATACCCTTAACGCGTCACGCGCGTGACGCGTCCAACACTGAAAAGCACCCCTTTTTACGCGTTTTTTTGGTCACGCATGTGTACACTTCTATGTTTGACTGGCCCCCCGGGTCTCCCCCCCCCCCCCCCAATTTCAAAAAAGTTGGTCGGGCCCATAGAACAGGGGGTTTTCATCGTGCATGGCCTTATTTTGACTTTGACATATTTAAAGCACATCAACACTCACCTCTTTTAACTGTTTCTCTCTCCCTTGGAGAACTCTCCCGATAGACGGGTCCACTAGAATGTCTTCGTAACTGGTATCCTGGGGAAACACTCCTTGGTAGTTCCCTACTCCCATAACTTCTGGTGGTGTCTGACCCGCTGTTTTGACTGTCCAGATCTGAGGTGCTGCTATACGTATGTGCTAACCTTGGTTGTCCATAGGAATTATGGGGCAGGCTTTCACTACTACTGTTACCATAATTTGATGAGCGCAGGTTTTCTGCGCTTGAGTATCTGTGTACATGCGGAGGTGGGCGGCCTGGGATCATTGAATGATGATGTTGGGGTGTTGGAACAGGAGCACTGTCATCTACATCATCAGGGTGCATGCGTTCAGTGCTAGTATAGCGCCCTCTATCAGGGTTATACGAGTTGTCATTGGTCGAGACAGATTGAACATCTGCAGGGCTATAATTGTCTAAGCTAGCTCGTCGCAAGAAACTGGGGGCTTTCAACAACTCGCCCATTTTGTTCTTGTTCTTTTGCAGCCGTTCTCGGATGGACCCTGATCGTTTCAATTTACCCTCATTGGCCGGTTTTGTTGGTTTCATTGGTTTTACAGGTTGCTCAGGTTTGCTGCTCTTTTGCTCAAAGTCAGAAAGGTTTTGCCGACTGCGATTAAGCAGCGCCTTAGCAGCCCGACGCAGACTACTGCGTGTTTTGGACTGCCGTGGTTCCAGGGGTGGCTTAGGCCGCATTCGCGGGCTATCGTCATCTTGTGAGGAATTATAGTTTGACCTTTGACCTGGTGTTTCCAATGACGACACACTGTTGTTATTCTCAGATTGGCCATAGAGTTCCTGGTAGAATGTCTTGGCAGACTTTTTGAATGCAACATGTTCAATGACTTGACTATTTTGTATGTTTGACTGTTGTGAGGAATTCTGCGTACTGTAGTCCACCAAGCCTGTGTAGCCATTTGGACTTCCTACCACATGATTTGAAGACTGTAGACAAAAACAGAACATAATATGAAAAGTTATTTATGATTAAATATGTATTATCTTTTTAAATATCTATTTCGCAAATTAAGGGGTCGTCCATAATTTTCGCCATTTTCAGTTACGTACAAAGCGTACGTAAGAGGGGGGAGGGGGTCGAAATATACCCCAACCGTACGTAACTTAAATGGCGATCTTGAGAGGCGGGATTTTTTTTTTAAAGTACAAAATAAAATAAAATTTCGCCATTTATTGCGTACGTAACTCGAGGGGGGAGGGGGGTAAAAAGTTACGTACGCTCTGTACGTAAGTGAAAATGGCGATAATTTTGGACGACCCCTAACCCTTACCTGCTTACAGAAATTCGATCAGCCTGTGTAACTCACTTACAATATGAGCTCGAAAGAAAATGTTTACCCGCCTGTCGGGCAAATACTTTTGTATCTTCACCCGCCCGATGCAAAGGTTACCTACTATGGGCAGGTGCTATTTCCAGGCCTGTATCTATATATCTATTTATCTTTTGAAACAGAAATTTGATCAGCTCGTGTAACTCACTTACACTATAACTATGAGCTCGAAAAAAATTTAACTTTTGAAACACATGTTTCTTTTTAAAATGGCCATTTGAATTTTGTAATCTTGCTGACCACAGGCCTGATAACGGCTAACTTTGAGTTATTCTTAATCAAATAAATAGTAACAAATACGATTATGACTTTACAAATTGTAATCAATATGTTGACTTGCCCTTTCCGACCGACCCAAATTTCCGGAAATCTAGGGTCGCTATTTTTTTTTTTTTTTTTTCCAAAATAAAAAAATACAAATTACAAAATTGAAAGAAGCACATAGATGGAAACGTGTTTTCGAGTAGTATCTGCTTGTTTAAAAATTTAAAAATGTTTAAAAATCAACAAAAAAATCGTTAAAACGTGTTTTTAATAGTATCTACCTGTTTAAATTCAAAACGAAAACAAATTCTAAAAATAAAATAAAAATCTGACCGTCCGACCCAAACTGTGGCCCTGAAAGGACAAGTCAACTTCTTTTTGTTGTTGGCCTAAGCCCACTTGCTCTTATAAAATAACAAATTTATTTCCAAAAAAAAACAATATGAAATCTTAGTCAAAAAAAAAAAATTCCTAAAACACAGATTGGATGAAATGTATTAATTAAAGGTAAAAATGCAATAATTTCTTTTTCAAAAATGTATCAATGTTACTGTGGGAAATTCTATACAGACAGAAAAAAAACCTGTTCCATGACAGGCAAATGGACCTCTCAGGTAGGGTCGGTTGGGCCCTTTTTTTTCAAAAAAATTGTACATTTTGGTAGATTTTCAACAATTTATGAGGTTTTTAAACAAAAAAAGTGTCACAAATTTCCAACAAGGCGGTTCTCGAACGGCGCGTCTCGCCTGTTCATCAAAAGTGACTTGAAAGAAATGATGATGAAACATATGATACAATGTAGCACTGTCACAGAGGTATGCATTGTAGTTAATGCAAGGGATGTAATACCTTGAAAAATTTAATCAACAAAAAGAACACACCAACCCCCTTCCCTACACCAAATCACATCAAGATAGGCCTTACAGATCTTATTAGACCCCAGATGACCTCTGATGACCTTGAAAATTTAATCAGCAAAAAGAACACACCAACCCCCTTCCCTCCACCAAATCACATCAAGATAGGCCTTACGGATCTTATTTGACCCCAGATGACCTCTGATGACCTCGAAAAATTAATCAACAAAAAGAACACACCATCCCTCTTTCGTCCACCAAATCCCATCAAGATAGGCCTTACGGATCTTATTTGACCCCAGATGACCTTGAATGACCTCCGATGACCTTGAAAATTTAATCAGCAAAAAGAATACACCACCCCCTTCCCTCCACCAAATCCAATCAAGATAGGCCTTACTGATCTATGTGACCCCATATTTGACCCCGATGACCCCGAAAAATTAATCAACAAAAAGAACACACCACCCCCTTCCCTCCACCAAATCCCATCAAGATAGGCCTTACTGATCTATTTGACCCCATATTTGACCCCCGATGACCCCGAAAAAATAATCAACAAAAAGAACACCCCATCCCTCTTCCGTCCACCAAATCCCATCAAGATAGGCCTTACTGATCTATTTGACCCCATATTTGACCCCCGATGACCCCGAAAAATTAATCAACAAAAAGAACACGCCATCCCTCTTCCGTCCACCAAATCCCATCAAGATAGGCCTTACTGATCTATTTGACCCCATATTTGACCCCCGATGACCCCGAAAAATTAATCAACAAAAAGAACACACCACCCCCCTTCCCTCCACCAAATCCCATCAAGATAGGCCTTACTGATCTATTTGACCCCATATTTGACCCCCGATGACCCCGAAAAAATAATCAACAAAAAGAACACCCCATCCCTCTTCCGTCCACCAAATCCCATCAAGATAGGCCTTACTGATCTATTTGACCCCATATTTGACCCCCGATGACCCTGAAAAATTAATCAACAAAAAGAACACACCACCCCCTTCCCTCCACCAAATCCCATCAAGATAGGCCTTACTGATCTATTTGACCCCATATTTGACCCCCAATGACCCCGAAAAATTAATCAACAAAAAGAACACACCACCCCCCTTCCCTCCACCAAATCCCATCAAGATAGGCCTTACTGATCTATTTGACCCCATATTTGACCCCCAATGACCCCGAAAAATTAATCAACAAAAAGAACACACCATCCCTCTTCCGTCCACCAAATCCCATCAAGATAGGCCTTACTGATCTATTTGACCCCATATTTGACCCCCGATGACCCCGAAAAATTAATCAACAAAAAGAACACCCCCCTTCCCTCCACCAAATCCCATCAAGATAGGCCTTACTGATCTATTTGACCCCATATTTGACCCCTGATGACCCCGAAAAATTAAGAACAAAAAGAACACACCATCCCCCTTCCCTCCACCAAATCCAATCAAGATAGGCCTTATGGATCTTATTTGACCCCCAATGACCTTGAATGACCTCTGATGACCTTGAAAATTTATTCAGCAAAAAGAACACACCACTCCCCTTCCCTCCACCAAATCTCATCAATATAGGCCTTACTGATCTATTTGACCCCGATGACCTCTGGTGACCTTGAAAATTTAATCAGCAAAAAGAACACACCACCCCCCTTCCCTCCACCAAATCCCATCAAGATAGGCCTTACTGATCTATTTGACCCCATATTTGACCCCCGATGACCTTGAATGACCTCCGATGACCTTGAAAATTTAATCAGCAAAAAGAACACACCACCCCCTTCCCTCCACCAAATCCCATCAAGATCGGCCTTACGGATCTTATTTGACCCCATATTTGACCCCGATGACCTTGAATGACCTCCAATGACCTTGAAAATCTAATCAGCAAAAGAACACCCCACCCCCTTCCCTGACATCAAGTCCCATCAAGATAGGCCTTACGGATCTCTAGATATCGCGTCACAACGCGTCTCAAAAGTTTTAAGCATATTTGACCCCGATGACCTTGTATGACCCCCGATGACCTTGAAAAATCAATCAGCAACAGAACGCACCACCCCCCTTCCCTCCACCAAGTCCCATCACGATAGGCCTTACGGATCTCCAGATATCGCATCACAAAGGTATTTCTTAGCACACGGCTGACGGCGGACGGCATACGGCATACGGCGGACGCCGGACAAAAATAGTGATAACATAGTCTCTTTCTGATTACATCAGGCGAGACAAAAATGGTCAACAAAAATAGTTTTTAAAAAAAATGGAAATTTTGAAAAAAATGGGTAGGTCAGGCCTGTAGAACAGGGTGGCTTTTTTTGGTCATCACCTAAAATCAAAATGCATGCTATTAGGATGGGGAAATATTGAAGCCGCTATCGGCCTGGCCAACATCGCACAAATACTTTTTACTCCACCACAGTATATATTTAAAATGACAAAGACACATCATTGTTCATTGACATTTCTCATGATCTAATCAATATCGAAAAATATTTGTCTGCTTTAATTTTTCAATTTTAAATAATTTCATGTGCTGAAAAATTCACAAATTTACATTATATGTTCTTCTAATGTGACCATGATTGTATTTTCACAAAATTAACAGTATGCAAAGAATTCAAAAATCAATATTCAGTGCAAAAATGACCCCGATATAATTACTGATCATTATGCAATCAATACTGAGTATCAATGGTAAAGAAAAAAAGGTTTGATTTGAATGCAAATATCAGTTATGACTTGAGCAGCTGAATTCACCGTGCATGCATAAGAGACTCTAATGAAGCAATCCAACCGCACTGTTACCATAGCAACTCCACACATTTCTACTACTGGCCGGCCATGGCTGATCACAGGTCTTGATTACAAGTCAACCAACTGTGGAGGGATGGTATATAGTCATCTATAGGATGTATGTCTGTGTATTTTTAAATTAGCCTCATTATGAACGCACAGTTCATCAACTATCAATACAAATTATAACATGACCTAGCAAGTGTATGATGACGACCTTTAGACACACAAAAAACAAGGTCAGGTAGGCCGTTCAGGCTTTTTATCTTTCTTATTTTCCCTTGAAAATGACCGTAAAAAATATTTTAAATCTGTAAACATTTTACTGTTTTTCCAACAGTGTGCCGTCCAGGGTCTTAAAAAGTGGGGCTTCGTAACTGAACTGAGAGAATTTTATGACGAAAAAATAGGGTCTTAAGAACTGATTTTCTCAAAAAAGTAGGTCTTAAGAATTGGTTTGTTTTACAAATTTGATTAGTAAGAACGCACAAAATTGCAGCTTTGAAATGAAAATTGCTGTTTGTTTTTTTAAATTTCAATAAAATGGGGGTCATAAGAGCTAATGCAGGCTCAAAAGGGGTCTTAAGAGCTAGCAGAAGAGGGTGAGTAAGCAGGTCTTCAGGGCGGCACATGTCAGTGTGCCTGTATGATTTGGGGTCCTGTGACTTTTACAAAACCGTGCAATAGTGTGGAATGGGTGCCAAGATTATTTATTATAACAGAATTATACCCTACTATTCTCCAACTTCAGATTGGTTGAAAAACACCCCAAAATCATATCTCTATTAACCCTAACCTTACCAGAGGCCACAAAGGCCACAGCAAATAGCCTCTGTGCCGCATGCTTCACGATTCTATCTCGTGGCACGATCCGGTGAGCTGTCAAATGGTCTTAAAAAGTTAACTTTTTCGAGCTCCCCCGTTAGCGCAGTCAGTTAGTCGGTCGCCTACCACGCAGGTGGCCCGGGTTCAATCCCTGGCGCGTGCCAACAGTGATCTTTCCCCATCCCAAATTTGACCCGTTTTTCTCCCCTGATAGTTTAATTGTCAAAACCCGACTAGGGAGTTAGGGTATTTAAAATATATAACATACCTGCACATGATGAAATAGTAAAAAATAGCACCATCTACATGTATAGGCGACCAAAAAACAGGGTTTTTTTGCCAGTTCTATTGGCGGAAGGACCTCTCAGGTTGGTCAGTCGGTCAGTCCCACCCCCTCCATCCCCCCCCCCCCCCCCCAATCCCTTCAAAATGACACAAAAATCCTGATATTTTTTAATATTTGTGATATGAAATATAAAGTAATTCATTTGGGTCACTATTCATTTGTACAAGAACATTTCCCCCCATTTTTTTTAATGGATGACTTTGGCCCATGAAATCTCCACCCCCCCCCCCACCCTTCATCAAAATGACACCTCCTGTGCATAATTGATATATTCTACCGTGCCACGATCACATGTCTAAATACATACAAAATGTTCCTGGATGAAATCAAGGTTTTAATTATATATAAAGTGCTCAACAAAAGAAAGTCGTACACTTTGTTTAGGTCATTTAAAGTAACTTTCGATTATGTTTTTACCAAACAGGCTGGATAGACATTTGGATGAATCTTTTAGGCACATTTTGATACCACACATAACACCTAGTAACAAAGATAAACCATAATTAGCGCCATTTAAAGAAAATTAGTCACTTTTCAAAAGTCACATTTTCAATTACTACACGGGAGGAAAATGGGTGTGTGCGAGGTTCACCCCCTGTGTGACACTGTTGTTCACCAGGATTGACCGGCAGACAATCGATCACACTGAGCAGCCGTGTACACTACCCTGCGCTGGGCGTTCAGTAAGTGAGCGGGATATTTGATTCCGAACATAAAGGGCATTATGTGTATGTTAACCCTTGGTGTTTTCATCCGCGTAGTGTATTGAAAATGTGACTTTTGAAAAAGTGACTAATTTTCAATAAATGGTGCTAATTATGGTTTATCTTTGTTGTTAGGTGTTATGTTTGGTATCAAAATGTTTCTAAAAGATTCATCCAAATGTCTATCTAGCCTGTTTGGTAAAAATATAATCGAAAGTTACTTTAAATGACCTAAACAAAGTGTACGACTTTCTTTTGTTGAGCACTTTACAAGCCCATAAAACATGTTCTAAGATTACAAAATGAGATATTTAAGATTCATTGCTATCTTCAGTAGATAAATACTAGCTATAAACAAAGAAGCTGCGTAGGTTTGATAAAACAATAAATAAGTATAATAATGTCCAGAGAATGAGTAATTGGGTTCAAACCTCATGATTTATTATAAATATAATATTAAAATTACTATTAATCAAGTTTTCAAATAATTAACCCTCCCCAAGGTGAGGTGGTATTGGGAGTAAATGCATCAGAGGGAACAACTGGGCTAAATAAGGGGGAAACAAACATGTTCTAAGATTACAAAATGAGAGATTTAAAATTCATTGCTATCTTCAGTAGATAACACAAATTATACTAGCTATAAACAAAGAAGCTGCGTAGGTCTGATAAAACAATAAATAAGTATAATAATGTCCAGAGAATGAGTATTGGGTTCAAACCTCATGATTTATTATAAATATAATATTAAAATTACTATTAATCAAGTTTTCAATCATTAACCCTCCCCAAGGTGAGGTAGAATTGGGAGTAAATGCATCAGAGGGAACAACTGGGCTAAATAAGGGGGAAACCGGGGAGGGGGGCACATAGTGAATATGAGGTCATGGGGAATGGGGATGTGCCGCTAAATAGGGTCCCATTTTGCACCCCTCTGGTAAATGAATGACCCCTTTTCATAGCCATTGTTGGTTCATTTATGGGTCTAATATCCTTAAATTTGCTGTTTTGCACAGAAATTTTAGCAAAATCTGTCAAATATGTAGGAAAATTATGGGTCTCTGGTAAACATATATGGGTCTATTTCCCACGTAAAATTGGTTAATGTTTGGGACAATTTTCATTTTGCTGGTGGCACATCCCTACAAACAAAAAAAGAATCTGAGTGACCCACAATCACATGCCTACTTTTCACACTTGGCGCGACGATTGATCTTTGGATGACTGATTGTCCTTTGGTCCTTTGGGAGGCCGCAATACTATGACGATCGATCACCAAAAAACGGGCCTTTTCTCTGCGAGAACCCAATGAACATAATATCTACATAATAATAGTGGGTCAGGGATGAAGTGAGTGATTGATCGATTTCCTGAACTTTTTACACACGCTTGACTAGACGGCCCGGAGTTTGCTCGCGGCATCAAACATTTGTGGAGGCTCGTCTGGAGAATATGCTACAGGGTATCACCCCCCCCCCCCCCAACAACAACAACAAAATGTTTGCCTCTTTTTATGCTAAAATATCATCATCCGATTCTGGAAATGAAAAAAAAATCACAAATGGTGGGTTTTTTTCATTTCCGGATTTTTAAAATTTATGGCCTGATCATTTCCGGAAATCCGGAAATTTCCGAAAGTCTTGCATCCCTGTAGTACTAGTGTGCTACAGGGCCTTTTATTACCTGATGATAACCCTCCATGGGTTGTTGGTATTGGTTAGTATGAGTAGGAGATTGTCCATAAGACTCGGACAAAGGCTGACTGACCGATGAGTGACCAC
Source organism: Ophiura sarsii (assembly GCA_035610835.1). Lineage (NCBI taxonomy): Eukaryota > Metazoa > Echinodermata > Ophiuroidea > Amphilepidida > Ophiuridae > Ophiura > Ophiura sarsii. The sequence goes on from CM069448.1 coordinate 46,956,249, forward strand.
TGCTGTTTACGCTGCTGCCATTGTGGGCATTGCTATAGGAGGCCTCTGTTACTGGAGAATGGGATTCGGAGTGGAAGTTTGACTGAAAATATAAAATGGGAGAATAAGATAGGAAGCAATGACAGATTATTAAAAAAAGAAAGATGGACAACAATTATGGAAGATTTGATCCAAGTTTTCAAAATTACAACATTAAACCTAACCCCTCACGAGGTGTGTGGATAGCAATAAAGCTAACAGCAGGGTAAACATGGGACAAATAAGGACAGACAAAATGGAATTGAACCCAGGCTGCCGCTGTTGGAGTCCAGGTGACTGTAGGGTGTCGGCTCCCAAAATTAAATTTTGGGAGCCTATACATAATTTTGCATGATTGTGCAATGAAACTTGGGAATGGGATCCACCGGTATGGTGCTCCTGTTGGATTTAGCAGGGTTAGGGTTAATTGACATGGCCAACACACGCACTGTTCAAGATGAAAGACAACGACTTAGAATTGAGAGGACAATGGGGACATTAAATAGACCTATAGGGTGAGCTAAAATGTCAAGATGTCTTGACAGATCGTACTGTTGATGAAAATGGAAAATTAGAAGTGGGTGTTATGGATGTTATCATTAGGGAAAGATGAATGTTTTAACAGATGGCTGTATGCAGTCATATAGGACGTCCACTGCCCAACTATCAATCACCGGTTTGTTTGAACTTTTGTCTTGTTTACTGTGCATCAAGTGCGTTTCAAATCAAATATTGACTAACAACTTGGTGGTCAATCATTGCGATGTTTTGGCTTCAGTTCAGTTCAGAGTCAAAGTTCACTTGGGTAAGCCTGGACCCAGTATATAGAGATCAGTTATCTTGGTTAGGGAAAATATACAAAATATTCAGACACCCGACACAGAGTCCCCCTCCCCCCCCCCCCCCCCCCTCCCCCCCCCCCCCCCCCCCCCCCCCCCCCCCCCCCCCCCCGAAATACACATTCTGAAGAGGGTGAAAGCTACAATGAATTACAAATAAATAAATAGATAAATAGATATGGGCAATTCCACGCGTTGCGGAATGACATTTACACACAAAAATCCACTTTCTTTTGGGTGTAAAACCCAGAGATTTGTAGTTACTCCCCATTTTACAACTTTATTTGATAATAGCGATTGATACTAAAAAAATAAACCTAGGGAAAAAATTAGACTGCGCTTCCAAGTATCCTAATTTGCATATGCAAATTTGCGTTGCGGAATGACGCAGACGATTGGTGGTTTTTTTACATGTTTACACAAAGTGAAAACTCTGTGAACTTTTTAGAGTGTATCATTATTGAAGTTACTTTTTAGAAGGTTTGAAGTGTTAGCTAACTGACAAAAGCATTTTCATAAAACTTAATCATCAGCTAGGATATCTAGTAGGTCATCAAAAAATAAAAGTAGGTGTTGCGGAATGACGTTGCGGAATGACAGTGTGAATTTGTGTGCAAAACTCCATAGAGAAAAGAAAAAACATGTTTTTATGCTTTAATATGCATAAAAAATAAAAGAAAGAGTAAGGCCAAACAAAAATAAAAGTTTGTCTCAAAGCTTGCGAAGGCTTCAAAATCGGGCGACGCGCGCTGTTTTTTGTCTTCCATTTTTTTTTTTTTTTAACATTTTTTTTTTGTGTGGCAATTTTTACTCTTACTATTTGCAACCGTTGACACTTTCTGATATTTGTTTTTTCTATTTGAAATGAATATTGTGATGTAGTTGTGTATAAGAACAATTGTGCAGCGTTTTTTGAAGACCTGAGTCATGTAAAAGTTTGAGAAAAGGAAAATCTGCCGATATTTTTAATAAAAACTCGAAATAAAAATTTGTAGGGGAAAAAAAAATTGATTTGACAATTTTCTGCATTTCAGACGCGCTATTTTGGCATTTCAAAACCAATGCGCGCGCAAGCTTTGAGACAAACCTATTATTTTGTTTGGCCTAATCAGTGGCATTTCATATGTTACAAATTCGTGAATACAAGTAACCCAACTATTTTCACATTGAAATCATCATTTACAGGTAAAGTAGCCATGATTTTGTGATAAAGTTGCCGAATTCAATAGCTTGCACATCAAAGTTGCCTAATTCAGCAAATTATGAGTTTTCATCAATTTTGAAACTTTTTTAGAAGTTTAGAGTCCATATTTGAATGAATTATCATAAATAAGGATGATCTTATACCAAGTACACAAAAATATCACAATTTGCTCAATAAATTGCCTAAATATAGGGATTAATACCTTTGTCATTCCGCACCGTCATTCCGCAACATGTCATTCCGCAACGCTCGTTAACGCTATTTATTAACAGAATTTTCCAATTTTTTTTTGATCATTGTGAAGCATGTCAATTGTGTGCAGAGAAAAAATAGTTAAATGAAAATAGGGTACATTTTTTTTCTTGCTATCCTAAAAAATTGTACTTTTGCGTTGCGGAATGACATGAGATTATGCAATGCATACTAATTACCTGGATTAACGAGGCTAATCGGCCGTTGATCAAAATTAAATTTATATCAAAACTTTTCCCATCAGTACTACTATTGTGCCTGACATTTATTTAAACATCATACCTATGTGTCTAAAAGATATGGAATAAATAAAAACAAGCCTTTTCACTGATTTTGTAAGCTGCAAATATGCAAATTTATGCTAATTAGCTAGTTTATACATCAAAAAACATAGTATCGCTAAACAAACTAAAAATTCCTGAACTTTGGACTCTTGCCTACATTATAGGCATAGAATTAAAGTTTGGATGCACATTTGAAATTTTGGCTATTTGGTTGACATTTGCTTGGAATTGCCCATATATAATTATTATTGACAACCATTTCTAAATAGATATATAGATAAATAAATAAATAATTCATTATTTTATTTTATAATTTCAATTATTCATTATTTTGTTTTGTGAGATCTAGCAATAGATTGATGAGGTTTGTTAAAGTTTTCATACACGTGTAAAACATAACTCGTAGTTATTGCGATTTGAATATTGATAGTTGGCCCATTGTAATCCAATGGGCAAAATTGGTTGTAAAAAAGTTGCATTGGTTGTATCTTGGTTGCATTTATAATACATAATAGTATAATACACATGTATGTGATGCGCTCTGTGAAAACCCGCCACATGGTGGCATTTTTCATATTGGAGATATTTATATCATAAGAAAGCTAAAACTGTGCTGATTACAGAATTGTTTCGATCATTTTTCTACGATCACTACAAAAAAAGTTATGAGTGAATGATGATTGTGATGTCATAAAAAGCTACACAAAAAAAACCATTAAATCGTCAGTAATGATTTGAAGAAGAAGAAAAAAATTCGGCAAAGTGATTTTCATAATGACAATCAGCAAGATTGTGAAAAAAACCAATATCCAACGATAGCAAACCGTTAAAAGTAATCACGCTAGTTCCCCCTAAACACTTGCCCCATCGCATATTTTGCAATGCCATATTTCGACTAGGAAGTACAAAATTTGTCCAAGTTCTCACGCAACACACAAGCAAGGCCACAGAATTACGAAATAAAACTGAAACTGAAACAAACATCATATACATGGCGTTGAAAATTCTATAAGCGCGGTTTTTATTGGTTTGTGCTAGTAGTAATGTTTACTATACGAAGACCAATCACAGTGTCTGTTCCATCGGTGAATCCATGACATAATTTATTTTACTTTGGCAATTTCTGATATTGTGTTGGTTCCCGTGTTATCTTCAGTAATGGCGGAAAAACGATTTTGTATGCACATGTATTTTCAATACATTATTTTCTCTCATAGCGGTGACTGGCAGTGTCAGGCTCCTTTATTGAGTCGCCGAAGGCTGACTATATAGTTTCGTTTTGTCATTTTTAGAGTAGTTGCTTCAGCCAAATTTGGTAGCCCAATGACGCGCAATGCAGCAACGCTAAATTTTACATAGAAGTTGCACGGTAAGAGCTTTCTAATCGGTTTCAAAAATCACCAAAACGTGTGCGTGGCCCAAAATATGGAGTTTGCAGCGCTTGTTGGAAAAATGAATGCAATAGATAGGTAGAATAGAGATAGCGAAGTTTCCTGAAGTTTGGACGAAATTGAAATCAGCCAGGAAAGTAGTGTAATCGATGGTTCAAGTGTGATTTTATACGATGTTTTGTAGGGGAAATTGCGCGACGAGCCATTTTGTTTCTATTTCCATAGACAACCCACCCCGACCCCGACGTCGCGGCATGGCGCAAAATATGGAATTAGCCGTGCTTGTTAGAATAGAAAATGATATATTTAGATAGAATAGAGTTTTCTAAAGGGTACCGTGGTTTGGTCGAGATTCAATTCGTCCATGAAAGTGGTGTAATCGATGGTTCAATTGTGAATTTGTAGCATGTTTTTGAGGAGAAACTGCGTGACGAACCATTTTGTTTCTATTTCTGAACACACCAAAACGTATGCGTGGCCCAAAATATGGAGTTTTAAGTACTTGTTAGAATGGAAAATGCCATAGATAGGTAAAATAGGGTTATATTAAGTGCCCCGTTCTTTGGACGAAATTTAAATCATTCGGGAAAGTAGTGTAATCGATGGTTCAATGGACTCTAATTGTGGATTGTTAGCGTGTTTCGTGAATAAAATGGCGTATTGGGCAGCTCCGGTTGGTAAATTGGAAATAGTGCAACAGTCCGCTCAATTTGAGGTTGGAGCATGGAGGTCTTTTTCAGGTTGCAGCGGCAACAAAGATTTGAGGCAATAAAAAAACCGACAACAAATAAAAATAAACGGGGCAACGGGGCAACAAAATAAGAAATTATAAAAAAAACTGAAAATAATAAAAAATTACATTAAGGAGAAAAAATAAACATAAATTAAATTTAAAAAAAATTAAGGACCAAAAATATAAAAAACGGGGCAATTGCCAAAGGAGCAACAGAATAAGAAATGAAGAAAAAAATACAATTTTAAAAATTGAAGAATCAATTTATTTTAGTTTTAATTTGAAAACGATTTTTTTTTACCGTCTTTTCAACTCCCAAATATTTTTTTCTAAAAAGGTATTGTTTCCCCCATTTTTTTAATTTTTTTTACCAGCTTCCATCATAAACAATAGAAAGAATGTGTCGTCCCTTCCTTTTATAATTAATAGCAGGAAGGGACACATTCCTTATGCTTCCACAGGGCAACTGAAAAAACCCTCCATGCTCCAACCTCAAATCGTGCAAGGTGTCAAGGAGAATAGCGATGGCGTCATGATGCGTGGTCCGGTAAAAACAATGAATTCATCAATTTTATTTTTGATACCGTCAAACACCAAAATGAACATTCGGCAGGTAGTTTCAACCAAGCGGCAAGTTTATTCCTCGTTTGCGATCGTCACTATGAATGAACGGTAAGTGATCGTCTTTTTACTAACTTTCATGACTTTTTTATTTGAAAATGTAAATAATAATAATAAGCTTTTTGAAAGTTTTTGGTAGCGATTCGGATTGACATTGAAATGAATCCTTTAGTATACCCTACCAGTACCAGTGCATGTCTTCAATGGAGGCTTTTAAAGAACGACCCATAGTACACTTCCACAGTCATTGAGGTCTATATACACATGGTTATGGTAAGTTTATTCTAAAGCTTACCCGAATTGAATAGTCATATACATGTAGTAAGGCCGGGACTAGTCCGAGGTGGCTCAGACTCGTTCCGATACGATCACAGTGATTCTAGTGGGAGGAACGAAAACACGTACGCTACGTGAACGAGCTAGGCCGGGACGGGACCGGGAGGTTGCGACTTTTTGGTTGATATCTCTTTGAAAATGAATGAATCCAATGTAGAAGAAAACATGGAGAAAAGGCATAAATGGTTGTGATGAACTTACATTGTACTTGGTTTTGTGATGATGAAATATAAATTATAATCATTGACTGTGATGTTGTGTGTCGTCGCGGTACATGTGTGTGTCAAATTGTAATTGGTCAAATCAGTCCTAAAAACATTGTAATTAAATTACTATGAATGTAAAATGAAGCTACGAAACCAAGCATATGTAGTCCCAACTCCCAATCGGTACCGTAGTGCAGTGTATCTTCGATAGCCTACACGGTACCAGTACCCTCCAAGAGGTGGCCGAGCGGTCTAGCGCGCTGATCGTCGGTCGGGAATATTCTTTCAATCACAGGATCGTGCCCGTTCAAGTCGCCTTGAAACCAGGATTTTTTGTTCATCCCAAAAAGTTCCTATCTAGGTCGGAAATTCTACAATCAAGTCTTAATTCAGTTAGGTTAGTTTATCGGATCTTCTTTCCATGATTAGCTGCGGGGTTAGCTGATGAATTAGAATTTCTCCTCTACCCCATTCGCTTGTGTATAACGTGCAGGTCTGTACAGTGAATGTCAGTTGCGCCGTGGTTTCGAAGAGTCACATAAAGCCGTTGGTTCCTATAACTTCCGTGTATTCAGACGCTCACCCTGAACACGTTAAAATAGTTGCAAACCTTATCGTAAAGAGTAGGGGATCATCCCGTGTCTGTTACCTGTCACAAAAACTCATGTCCCTAGGTTCCAGGGGCCGTGGCATCATGGAACTGTATAGTATACACTATACACTATGTTCTGTAGCCATGTATCAGATGATGATAGACTCACGACGTCGCGAAAATCACATTTATTTTTGAAATCAATCAAAATGCACTCACAATCACATGTTGTTCCTAGAACTCTTAGTAATACACTGAGTTAATTAATTTTGATCAAGCATCCTCATTTTGGGGGAAATATTGAGGTGAAAAAACGGCAGTGCTGACACTGACTGCTGACACTCAATGTGAATTTAGCGACGTCGTGTGTCTATTAGAGGGTGTTGTGGCTATAGTATAGTGAAGCATGAACAATAGTATAGCCACCATTGGGTCTAGCATATGTACTGTAGTGTAGACAGTAGGCATCATATTTTATCAACTGTGAAACTGTTTCAAAGCATGTAGACTGATATTGGGTTCGATCATGATTTACGAATAATTTAGATACCTTTTTCGAACCATTGTGTTTGAGCTCTGTCGCTTTCGAGGTCATCACGACCCCTTCATTCAGCGTAGTGGAAATTGGGCGATCCAAGTAATAATCCAGCACTATTTAATTTAGAGTCAGATTAATAATAATTGAACGAAGAGGTATGATTGTAAACCGCAGGAATTGTACTTTATAATGACGCGAGCCCTGAGTACATGAACACACATGGTCCCATGTCACAAGGTGGTGTAATTTGTGTTACAGTCAAAATTGCCAAAAAAGGTATTTTGTTATATGTTTTAGGTATTGCCACCCTCTACATGTACTAATTCATACCACTTTTTTTTGTTAACAATTCCTTTCGTTAAGGCAAAATCGGCTAATTAATAGTTAATTAGTCCATTGTTGGCAATGTAAACAAGAATTTTCAAATGTGTTTTTCTCAAATTGGACCTACTGTACTAAGGGGTCGTCCATATTTTTCGCCATTTTCAGTTACGTACAAAGCGTACGTAAGAGAGGGGGAGGGGGTAGAAATATACCCCAACCGTACGTAACTTAAATGGCGATCTTGAGAGGCGGGATTTTTTTTTTAAAGTACAAAATAAAATACAATTTCGCCATTTATTGCGTACGTAACTCGAGGGGGGGAGAGGGGTAAAAAGTTAAGTACGCTCTGTACGTAAGTGAAAATGGCGATAATTTTGGACGACCCCTAAAAGAAGCACACTAATTGAAGTAATTGGTTGTATCAAACTGATACATACAGAATATATTGAAAACATACTATACACAAATTGAGCAGTGAAATTTGGTAAAAAATATTGTAATTTGCATGTTAATTACAATTTAATTATAACCTTAATTTATGCTGTATACCCAGAATGAAATTATTGTTTATCACTATGTAAAATTACCAAAGTAGTCAAGTTTCAAGTTTGAGTTCACTGTAGGCCTATATATGATAAATAGATACATAAGAAGTAACATTGTGGTGAAGGACACTTTTGTAATTAGTTAATTAAGTTAATTAAGCGATCTTACTAAGTGGCTTCAAGAATTTATACATCCTCTTTTGATATATTAATTTATCCAAAGGTAAATTACTTTAAAATGTTCTAGCATTTCTTTAATATTATTACTAATATATAGGTCCTACATGATTGAATGTATCTCTAAACATTTTAAACCATGATAACACATTATTAATTAATTATACAGCCAATTAATTAATAATTCCCATCGCTATAAATTAGAGAAAACAGAACTTCAGTATTTGCCCTACTGTAATGGGTTGATATGTAAGGCAATCATTATTCTTTTTTTAGAGGAATTTGTATTTATTACAAATTTATCTTTAAAATGAGATATTGATTGATGAGGTTGATAGGACAAGGGGTTATGAAAATACAACAATTTATTCAAATCGAAAATCTTGTATTTCCCTATGCCTACGCGAACGGAATAAGTGTTGCAAACGAAGTGCAGTGGATCATGGCATGGGGTCTATAGGCCTTCTTAATGGTTTTTTAGGGGTTATTAATGCACTTTGAGGGTTCTTACCACATAATTTCTTGTTTTATGAGGCCGTTTAATGATTTTATCCACAAATTGTAAAAAATTTTAAAAAATTAGTGCCATTTTTTTTTATCATTTTTTTTAAAGAGTGCCGGTCGGCAATCGCGAGTGCCGGCTCCTCCCGACCGCCACCGACTGCCTTAGTGACAATCCTGGCTATGCTTCATTCCCTATGTGACGCGATGAATGAGTCGGATGTCGACCCTGGTCGAAAATGAGTTTTTAATACAGTTTTAAAGAAGACACATGGGCAATTCCAAGCAAATATCAACCAAATAGCCACATTTTCAAATGTGCATCCAAAGTTTAATTCTATGCCTATAATGTAGGCAAGAGTCCAAAGTTCAGGAATTTTTAGTTTGTTTAGCGATACTATGTTTTTTGATGTATAAACTAGCTAATTAGCATAAATTTGCATATTTGCAGCTTACCAAATCAGTGAAAAGGCTTGTTTTTATTTATTCCATATCTTTTAGACACATAGGTATGATGTTTCATAGCGCATTGAACAATTAAACAAAAGAAACAATGAAACCAGAGCATAGAACAATAATACAAATAATGCATGAAAAAGCAACAATTATACAATGCAATAAATCACCAAATTAATTATGTTTCACGTGTAAAGGTATACCAAATTGCTTATCATGCTGTACATGTAGGTCCTTATCAAAAATAAATTGTGCAATTTTTATTTTTAATTTATGTAGCATGGTCACTTTGTCACCTAGAAACTCAAATGATTCATTGATCATGTACTTCATCTTACTTTTGTTCTAAATAAACAATGTTTTGCGTGTAAACGACATGAAGCGGAACACCAAAGTTACAGTCAACATTATTCAAATTCTGAAAGAAGTTGGTCAATTTTTTATTCAGTACTCAATGGACTCATTATTATACCCCACTCCAGCTATAATTTGATGTTCAATTAAAAACTTATTGAGTTCAGGAAAAACTCTCCAAGTATTTAATCACAATGTCTGTCTCGCATATATTTGGGAAAATAGCTATGTGATGCGATTTTGCGGATCTATTTATTTATTTATTTTTATGTTGCCCACTTGTTTTACTTGTTTTGTTGCTCTTTCAGAGCAAATGTTTGTATCAATTTGTTTGGGACACCAAAATTGGGCTCATCGCGTAGGGTTATAATGCCGAAAATTGAATCTGCATACTTATGTTATGCTTGCCGGTAATAACATTTTCTTTCTTGAATTTAATTTTTAGCACCCCTAATATTTAAAATCAGATGCACTGAGATTCGCATCAGGATTGGTCCCACATTCACTAAGCCATTGATACATTCTTATTCTTATTAGTCTAGCCTTTTTGTAATCTTATTTATTTTTTACAGATCATGATAAGATCAGTAGAAACCTACTAACTTGTCCGACTGTGATAGTGATACTGTGCCTGCATCTGATGGCGGTAGACCTTCAACATCTCTTCCGTCTGCAGCAGAAGATAGTAAGTTAATTCATCTGAAGGTATCTTTCCCTTATACACATGGTTCACTATGAAGGTGTACCCAGTACCCACTGTCATCAGTAGCGTAGCCAGGGTCACTTGTCAGGGGAGGCAAAGGGTTTTCTTTTTCCGGTGAGCACCAGTTCCACCCGGTGGCATAGCCAGGTTTTTCATGTAACTTTTTAAATTGCCCTCGAGTAAGAAAATTACAAGCGGGAGGGGGGGGGGGGGGGTTGGGGTTGCGTCGGGGGTAGAGACGTTGCGTCCCCATACCGGCGTGAAAAACCGCAATTTCCAACTAATTTGCATGTCTTCCCTTCCCTTCCCTTTCCCTTTTCCTTTCCTTCCCTTTTTTCCCTTTCCTTTCCTTCCTCTTCTCCCTTTCTTTTCCTTCCTTTGCCTTCCCGATTTTCCGCTTAGTTCCCGATTTCCCGGTCAAATTATTTTTCAGGGGGGGGGGGGGCACTCTGCCCCCTTTGCCCCCGTCTGGCTACGCTACTGACTGTCATACTCATACATTGTCAGGGTGCTGGGAGGTTAATGCTAAGCCCCATTCATGACTTTATATAATCTATTTCTCTTCCTCTGGACAGTGACGTAACTTTACACTTACAGGCACAGCATTCTACTTACACATTTTCTATTATTCTATGTGTGTATACTATGTCAATGCCTTGAGTACTGTGCTCATGTTAACTTGCTGCACTTAGTATTAAAATGACACACCATTTTGTGATAATAGATTATAGTCGTATCTTAAAGACATTGACTAACCCCAACGGTATTGTATTAAATTAAACATAAACATCTGGGCAGTTCTGTAGTTGCGGACGTACATTTCAGACACTTTGAGGGCTTGCCAAATCTAAACTATACCAGTTGCTTGATTGTTAACACATGGGTTTCAAGTATCTCTAGTAGGAGTATAAAACCTGAAAATTCCTTTGCTCTACCATTTTCGGTAAATGAGATATGGTGTGAAAACCCTCAGTTGCGGACGTACGCAGAGAAAGTGATTTTTTCAGTACACCTGTATTCCTATCAAAAGTTCTCATGAAGTGTTCAGGTCTGTAATGAAACTATTATTGTTTTGTTTGTAAGAGGGACAAACCTAAAGAAAACAAACAGAGAAAATTATCAGAACCTTTATCTTTAAGTTAAAATTGACCGATGTTTATCCGTTGCGGACATACATATTAGTGTTGAGACGTACATCTGTGAAATAGATGTACGTCTGCAACACAGATGTACGTCCGCAACACTTCAAGAGACCATGTATTAAATATGTAAACAGATACATAACAAAATAAGTTTTACACATTAAGCATGAATCATCAGCTTTAGAAAAATACTTACTTCATTGGTTTCCAACATTGCCAAAGTATTGAACGGAGTGGTTAAAAGTAGCAGCTTTTGGGAAGTGTACATCCTCAACAGAAGGTACCAAATTTAATCCAAAAGCATAATTCTTAAATATTTTGGTCATTTTAAGTCACTATTTTATATGATACATAACACATTTTCATTGTTGTATTGATTGTATCAATTTGTAATACTTGCCTTAGTTCATTCATGGAAATAATTGCACTTCCAAGGTGCGATTTCTACTCAAAAATGCCCTGTATGTCCGCAACAACCTCAAAATCAGCCAAACTGAGAATATTAGGTCAAATTCCAATTTATATCATGAAACTACAACCCATAACCTTTGATATGATACATAAATTAGGTTATTTCGACGATTTTCAATTTGTTTCAATTTGGGTTACCTAATTACGGAACTGCCCATGATGTACAAAGTACATGATTAATGCTTAATATATGTCCTTTCTTTTCTGCAGCTCTGCCAGACCAAATTGTAGCTAACTGTTCAGATGACACCAGCATTGAAGAGGAAGTGGACACTGGCACTGGCATTGAGGAGGAAGTGGACACCAGCAGTGAAGGGCACACCACTGAAAGGCACACCACTGTAAGAGAGAGAGAGTGGACAAAGCTATAGATTGGGACAACATCTCAGGTGAGTACAAAATATTATGACATGACATGACACACTCAATTTGAATGACAATGAAGTAACTAACACATTTGGGTTTCCTTTAAATTACCATTATCATTCATTTGAAGTATTTGACATTGTCTATTAATTTATATTTTCATTATCAGGTTCTGCAATTGGGTCTCCTGCAATCTAAGTCCATAATTTTGCTGCTGTCCAACTGAAGAACATTGGGCGAAAGGGAAAAGCGAGATGCATGTTGCCAAGGTACACTTTATTTAAAACAATCAGTACATTAATATTGCTATTGTTGTATATAAAATGGTTTATTGCTAATCGTCTAAAGTTAAATGAAGACAAAACAGAAATTCTGCATATCACATCACACTTAAGATCCGGAGATTGTATTTTATAAATGCGTGTTGACGATGCTGAGATTGAACCGTCTTTATATGCACACAATCTTGATGTTCTTTTTTTAAATATCTCAAAATGGAATCACATATATTCATTAAAGGTATATTATGTGATCTTTCCAGGGAACGCCCTCAACATCGAAAAAAAAATTAAAAGTAGATTTTCTTGCAGATTAACATTTCTGATCATAAATCGTACATACATTCCAAGTTACAGGGCGATACGATTCTTAATTACTTCAAAATCATGATTTTAGAGTGAAAATAAACTGTCGGATAACTCCGACAGTTTATATTTTTACTCTAAATTCACTCTAAAACCATGATTTTGAGGTAATTAGGAATCGTATCGCTCTGTAACTTGGAATGTATATGATTTATGATCAGAAATGTAAATCTGCAGGAAAATCTGCTTTCTAAAAAAAGTAGTGAATAGAGGGCGCTATCTGGAAAAGATCACATAATATGCCTTTAAGTAAAATAATTTTGTGGTCATGTTTTTGAACCTGGGCTACATTTGTGTTACGTGTCTATTACATGAAATATACACCTTTTGCAGTTTCAGGATAATATCAAAATGCTTACATATAAAGGGGATAAACCATATATATTTGGAAAGCCTGTACCCTAAGGATTGTAAATATGGTAACTAGAAACAAATATACAGGGTGACCTAAACATTATACAGGGTGTAACAGGGTGTTTTCTTCCACTGTCTAAATGCAGTACCTATATGAAGTATGGTTGTATTTGAATAAATTATCCATCCAGTCATATACAATATTAATTGTTCAACTTATTAGGATCGATATATGGCCATGCGTTTTGAGTTGGGCCGGTAAATAGGTGGAGATGTTACACTCGCGCGAGATTTAAGGTGTAATAATGTAATTGTCTCGGTAAACCTATATGTTCAATTTGGTATCAAATTGAAGCTTTGATGGAGAAGAACATTGTTAAGTAAAAAATATGTTCAAATATACTTTGCATTTGCTAATTAGCATTTAATCACCAAGATTGTTGAGGTGGAGGATGATCAGGCGGAGCAAAATTTGATAATGTGACCCCCTGGGGGTCACAAACATGCAATTGTCAAAATATGTTTTGATATTCTTTTTATAACATTGGAGCACTATAATATAACACCCAACAATTGAACTCCAGGTAGTTTATATTTATTTTATCACTAATTTTGTATTGCTGATCATTTCTGATCATCGTTAGTGGTTTCCCATTGACTTCTATGGTAAAACAGGCTTCAAAATAGACCGGCGCAAAACACTCAACCATTAAATAGATTCCAACTTGTTATATACCAATGGAAAGCTATTACTTTCAGCATTTCAAAAATAAACATGTTTATCATTTTTGGGGTACCACATTTGAATTTTGCACTGTTTAAACAGTTGACATTTTTATTCAAATTAGGCATCGTTTCAAGGTCATAAGTCCCATGGGGATTGGATTTTTTTCAAAATGAAGTATATTTTGAGATTCCCTGTTTTGTAAGCTTTAAGAAAATGTATACTTATGGGGGGATTATTTTAAGTTTGGCAAAGACATAACTTGTAAACCGCATTTCCATGCATTTTACAAGTCTAATAAGCATGTAACGCAAAACCGGCCCAACTTAAAACACATGGCCATATACAGGGTGATCAAAATATGCAATATAAAATACTGAAATAATTATATTATGAAGTGATGAAATATATATTGTTATTACAGTAAAGGTGATACATTGATCAAGTTTGAGTATTTACATAATGTACAATTTTAAAGCATTGTTTCACATGACAATTTAATATACAGGGTGTTCAAGCTATCATGTACATTACATGTAGGCCTATAATACATGTTGCCATTACATCATTTGTTTCATCCGTCTGGTCCCTTTTTGTTTTTCCCTTTCATTTGTCTTGTTCCCCTTATGTGATTTTTTTGTCTGTCCCTTTTTATTTATTTTTGATGTTCGGGCATCCCTTTAATTTAGTACTTGTCACTATTGGGCTTGTCCTGGCTCTTCAGCCTATTGTTATAAATAAATAAATAAATAAATTACATCTATCCACTCAATACCTACTCCAGTTACTGATAACATCATCTCAACCTACAGATACAATAGTGGGCATGTATAAAACTATCATTATGATTATAGGTGTTCAAGTATGACAATTGATTACAAATATTTTATACAGGCTGGTGTTAAAAATAACTTTACAAAATCCCTGATAGCACAAAATCATACATATTCTGCAAATCATCATTGTAATTACAAATTTAATTTCGGTTTGCAATTACATAGGACTTGTTATTTTACATCAAACTCTTTTCTTCCAATTTTCCTTGAAGTAAAATTTTGAAACTTAATTTATGACTGTATGTTACATGGTTCTCGCTTTTGTTAATCAGATTTGAAGATTAGTTAATTAGCTTAATTACTACTTCAGTATGATGTAAGCATGATAAGAAAGCTCTATAAAAGGAAAACGCTCCATTTTCACCCATACATGTATATTAGGCAGTTATCTCCTCCTCCTCCACTCCCTCAACCACCCTAACTTATTAAATCAAAAGTGATCGATCTGTTCTCACTTCAGATTATTAAAGGGTATTAGATTACCTTTGAAATAAGAATAAACACAAGTCAATCTGAATCTGATAGATGGTTACACAAATACAATAGCCTAAAGACAAAAAATAAAATAAAATGTAACAAAACCACCTTTAAAAACATAACCTTGTCTGTTTGCTTCACATACACTTTACAAAATCAACAAAATGCATCAGTTTCTTGATCAACAAACTACTGTTAAACGTATGTTTATTATTATTGTTCATCAGATACTAATTGTCCTTATGTTTGTATATTTTGAAATGCAGGTAACCTCAATCAATGAAAATGATGTATGCTTGTGTTACATGAAACAGACCACCAACACTTGCTACACTTGGCCTGAAGGAGATGAAGCATTCTACAGACACCCACTAAGTGACATCATTTGTTCTGCCCATTTGCTACTACTGAACAGAACCTCCTACATGAAAGAGATGACAATTAACACAATCAGGCCAACAACAAAAAGGGTTGACTTGCCCTTTCAGGTCAAGAATGTGGGTCGGACGGTCATATTTTTTATTTAATCTTTTAAACAAGCAGATACTACACAAAAACATGATTTATAAAAATCATTTACCTGTCAAAGTGTTAAAGACCCGCGCTGTGAATACAATTATATATACACAGACCGTCGCCCAACTGACACTGTTTTTGGAAAGCATGTGTAATAGATTCAGCAGTTTACGCAAGTGAAATAAATATACAATGCGACAGTTGATATAAAGTGTGTGAGTAAATGACGATGTTATGTGTTTATACCGTAATTAAACGTACGGTAAACAGAACATGTTTTGCTATTTCTTAAACAAAATATGACATAGAAAAAATAAAAAAATGAATAAAATAGCGACCCTAGATTTCCGAAAATCTGGGTCGGTCGGAAAGGGCAAGTCAACTTTTTTTTTTGCCTCATGTAGGAATGTAGCAATAGGACTAATATCATCAGCCGGGGGAACCAGTAGAACTGCTTCAAAATGGATAACAATGTTTTAGTCTTCACATGATGAATGATTAATTATGTGCTATATGTGACGCGATCAAGAAGAATGAGTCGGATGTCGGAGGATCCCAAATTGAGATATGGCCAATTCAAAATGGCGGCTTACATAAGTTTTGAGGGAAATTCATGTATACAATTTGACATAACTTTGGAACAAAAAGTCGTATCGACATGGGGTTTTCAGTTTCTGAAAGCTCTAAGTGTCTTATTTGAAACTCTATAAAAAAACCTCATTTTCGACTAGGGTCGACATCCGACTCATTCCTCTTGATCGTGTCACCTATGAAGTTTTGCAACTATGATTGAAAGGGATATTAATGGACTCTAAATGATGGGATCACTGTATAGCAATAACAATAATAGCCAAGAGTAGTTTTAAATTAACCACAACTTTCTAGAAATGACAGATAAAAATAACAATATGTAAAAATGCATGCTTGATATATGTTTGATAATAAAAATTATCTATAGACCAAACTTCAATATTAAAACAATCACATGATGTAAAGCTTCAAATATTGGCAGCAAGGGCGCTTAGTCATTTCGGCCGGAGCCCGTGGACGTATATTATTATATTTGTTTTTGTTACACAATTGCTGCCATTAATTGTGCTAAAGTTGTAGAATTCAATACTCTTGAGTAGCACGTTCATACAGAAAACCAAAGTACAATTTGAGATAAGCATTTTAAATTTCCTTTTAAATTGTGTGATATGTGAATCGTCTACTACCACACTCATGGTTATGTTGATGTTAGGGGTCTTTTCAATGTTTAGGGTAGGGTGGGTGAGTATTTAATTGTTTTTTCTTTTCCAAGTCATTCAATAATTTACTGGTGGGAGCTTATTAGGGCAGGGGCACTTATTAGGGATAACACGGTTATAAAGTTTCTTGTAAAAGAAAATTTCAATTTGGCAACTCTATAAATACAAGCCATGCTTTACGGTACTTACCTTGTCAAAAAGTGTTGCGTGTGACTGGTCCATCATGTAAGTTTGTTTGATTATGGTTGCGAGTCTACAGTCATCAAAAAAAGTAACTATACAGGTAATAAATGGGCTTTTAACTCTAAAAATATTATCCTACCTACAAATATTAAATAATAAAGTTGTTAAGAAATTTATCTTCGTTAATGAGATATTGCACGCTAGGATTGGGTGATTTTAAGGGAAGTGACACTCCAAAATGTAAGGTGTAGTCTGAATTGCATTTTCACATATGTCTTTTCCACACACGGACCCAGCTACCGTTACGTGTGGTACATTGGGGATGCATGCACAGGTTGGATAGTCGGCACACGCTACTTGTCATACTCTCCCCCGTGTTGAAAAGAAAAATGTGAACATGAAATTGTGACTTAACCTTACATTTTGGAGTGTCACTTCTTCAATATTCAACCGATCCTAGCGTGCAAAATCTCATATTAAAGAAGATAAATTTCTCAACAACTCTATGATCTAATATTTTTAGGTAGGATATATATTTATAGAGTTAAAAGCCCATCTATTACTTGTATACCGGTAGTTACTTTTTTATGACTGTATAATCAGCATGCATGAGGATTGTACATTTTGACCATTTTGGAAATTCCGAATCTTCATACATGTACTTGCAGCTTTGTAAAATAAACCAAGTGTTTATTAAAAATGGACCTACAAAATCAGTACTTGAACTCAGTAGTCTTGGGTGACTTGGGTCATCTTTATTTCCTGAAATGGCTAACCTTTTAGGAACATACTTTATTCTGTTCATGTTTAACAAAGCTAGATAGAAGATTAAGGGGTCGTCCAAAATTATCGCCATTTTCATATATGTACAGAGCGTGCGTAACTTTTTTGAGTTACATACGCAATAAATGGCAACAATTTCATGGCTTGATAAAAAATGCCTGCCTCTCAAGATCGCCATTTAAGATATGTACGCTTAGGGTATTTTTTACCCTCCAGTTACGTACAACTGTATGTGAAAATGATGGACGACCTATACAAATAGTTGAATTATGTCCATTGTCCATAGTATTGAGACAGTGACTAAATAGTCTCGATGCTAATTTTATGCTTTCAACTCTTGAACATTAATGGAACATTTTGTATGCTACCATTATGACTTGTTTTATTACTGCAGCTTAAGGAGGACTCAAGAAGTCACTTTTTTGTATTTTGTATACTATTGGAAAATGAAATGGGTCAGAGAATCCATTTTGGCATCAATTTTGATCAAACATGTTGATATTTTGAGAAAATCACTTTTTGACACATTTCTTTACGACAAGGCTAACAACAATAATTTAGAGTAACAATGACCAACGCACTTGATTTAAGTTGATTATGATGCAAAACAATAATTGAGGGACAAATTTCTCATTTTTGGACCTCATCTTGTAGTTTTTGAAATTTAGCAAAACAATCTTTGGCACTTTTTTGTCAACATTTCAAAACATACAAGTTTGGATTCTCTGACCCATTTAATTTCCAAAATGCTTTTATATGTATTTGATTAACCCTAACCTCCCAAGTCACATTTTGAAGAATTATTTTTCAACTACAAAAACGCGGACAAAAAGAGTGGTGCCGCCACCGGGGCTCGAACCCACAACCTCTCGGTTGCGAGACGAACGCTCTACCAGTGCGCCACGGGAACCAAGACAAATTGAAGGCCAAAATTAGGTCATTTCGCAAAAACGCAATGCATTGTGAAGGTGTCTTTCAAATGTTCTTTGTGATGTGCCCTTCTATTTCTATCACTTAATTCCCATTTGACACTTGTATAGGCCAGGAGCCAGACAAGTGTGTATTCATTCAATAAACGCTAAAGGCTCCAGCCCTATTTTGATAAGGTTTTAAACACTCATACATATAAACACCCTAAATAGTCATGCTGATTATATGCTTTTTACAACTCTTCCATTATAAGTGACATGTGCCTTCTATTTCAAAGGATTACTACTTGTGTTATAACTTATTTCCAATTTGATGCCTTTGTAGGCCAGGAGTGAAGTTATATTTAGTTAAATTATTATTAGTTATTAGTTATAATTATCCCTAACCAGACAGGCTAGTGTGGAAACCAAGACAGGGGGACATACAATTACCCTAAATCATTGACGTGAATCTCCAGTTAACCACTCGGCTAACCTACCAACGCCCTCCTGAGCACTTTTTCAGTTTTGTTGATGGCGTCATTGAATTAAATGCTGTACCTTACACGTAAACAATATTCCCTGCCGTAGCCCTCCTGAGCACTTTTTCAGTTTTGTTGATGGCGTCATTGAATTAAATGCTGTACCTTACACGTAAACAATATTCCCTGCCGTAGTGAATCGTACGTTCCAGGAAGGTCAGGGTTACCAAGCTCCACTGTACATGGTGTGTTTTAACCCTAACCAACCAGATATGTTTTTTTATGGAAATCTGAGTGTCTAAATTCTCCCAACTGACCGTCTGTTCACTGTGGCACTTCCCTAACCGCTCAACTAACCTGCCAACGCTCACCCGGGCAGCAATTTCATACACAATAACAGATTCCAGAAATCTTAGTGTTAATGAACAATTTTGTATCCGTAAGAAATGCTTTCATTGTACAACTGGTTTCGTTAATGCCACTAAGTGTGCCTTAATAAACTTATTATATAACAACTTATTGCATAGTCCTTTTCCATTATTTGCTTGCGTAAATTGTACTTTTAATATAATATTCAATATTTTCCCCATTTGATAATAGAACCACAGACCACAACTACAAGAAAGCTATTGCAATAAATGACAACATGATGCAAGTTTGTACTTCCAAAATATCAATGCATTGACCTCGTAACAGTCGAAAAGAAGTTAATTGTGAATATTGTTTCCCAAATAACCAAACAAAATGAAATCTTGATTATAAATAACCCTCTTTGATAGACTCTTCACTTTAGACAGATTAATTCAAAGATATAGCAGATCATGGACAGCTGCCAAAAGGAGTCTTTTAATCAAACATAAACAAAACAAAAATTGTAAAAGTGAAGAACATGCTCTTGAAATATGATCTTCATAAACCCATATTTAATGCAGTCGCCTTCTTTTTGACTAGCACTGTAATGATAAAATACAAGGGTAATTCAATCAATTCAACCTCTACACCCCAAAAAGTTACTCTGCTTTTTTCAAGGGCAGTAGAAATCTGTCAAATAATTTGAACAAATAAATTATTAGATGAACTCGCGGATGCGAATTACATAAAAATATTCAAAGTATTTCCGACAACTGTCTCCCTCGGTGTTTTATTACACATAATCACAAGCACTCCAGACAATGAATGTAAATTTTCAGATCTATAATGGTTTCTGGGAGTGAATGTCTGGTAATTTATTGAGAAATTATTTCATGACAACAATATAGGCTATGTGGCATTTTACGATTGACTTACCTTCTACAGAAAATGTCATCCAGCCATCCCTTAATTTACAAGTCGCTACTTCATACATACATACATACGAAAGGCTTTTATACCGCGCCATTTCTATAAGACCATCAAACCTCTTGAACCTAATTACCTCTCTGAACTTCATCAACCACTAACAGCAACTCTATCGGCGACTCATGGTTCCGGTTGGATCCAAATCATGCCTACACATAACCAACCCATAATCAATGCCAACCACAATAATCACTAAATAGGAGAACCGCCAAATAGGAGAACCGCCAAATCCGAAAACCGCTAAACCCGAGAACCGCTCTAGTTAACATGAAGAATAGCGAGCTAATGGGCAATATGGATTGGGGAATTCACAAAGTTTGTTTTGTTTGCAAAATAGTAGCCTAGCCTCGTTATTTGTGTTGTACTTATTGACTGCAAGTTTTACATTGTTTCAAAATGATTATGTAATAAAAGAATGTAGAAAATCTGTGAATTTACGATCGTATTCAGGTACCGTATTTAAAGGATTTTTAACTTGTGTACATTGACCTATCGGTATTTTCGATCTGCGGTAATATTCTATACTATCGCGGACATTAATTTGCGGGGACAATCGGCTTGGTATTTGGATCATAATATGTCGACATCATGTCAATATCAAGATTCTAAAATGGCAACATGTCGACATGAAAAAAGAACTCGACTACAGCACTAAATTCAATATATAATAACATTATAAGGTTTATAATAAAAGTGACTAAAGTAAGTTTTTGAAGGTGAAATTTCATGAAAGATGATGATACAAAGTATTGGTAACTAATTTTCTTTAAAGAAATCTAAAAAAAAAAGTTTTTTTATTTTTTATTATTTTTATTTTACCCATTTAAAATCCCTAGTTCACATTTTAGTAATGTCCTTTTAACATTATTGATGTCCTACCAATTATTATAACATTGTTTTGCTATTAATTGAATAAGAAAGTTGTGAAGATGTTGAAAAAATAACGTTAGAGTGACATTATTAACACTTTCATATGCTACTAAAATAAGACATTTAACAATGAACTATCTTGTCCACTGGGATATTAATCATCCAATGAATGCATACAAGATTTATAATGATATAATAAGCCTATTCGCCAATGTTACAACCACGCATGCTCAGAAGTTTTACTTCCGGAAATCCGTGGAGATAAACAAGACAAACTCGACCGTAGACGGCCATGTGATGAACTGTGACTCTTTGGGAATCCCGTGTGATTTGTTTGTGCCATCAGTAATCATTTCATTTATTTTCAGCCGCATAATAAATCAATTCCAAGGTGCAATACATATGGGCAATTCCAAGCAAATGTCAACCAAATAGCCAAAATTTCAAATGTGCATCCAAAGTTTAATTCTATGCCTATAATGTAGGCAAGAGTCCAAAGTTCAAGAATTTTTAGTTTGTTTAGCGATACTATGTTTTTGATGTATAAACTAGCTAATTAGCATAAATTTGCATATTTGCATCTTACAAAATCAGTGAAAAGGCTTGTTTTTATTTATTCCATATCTTTTATCTTTTAGACACATAGGTATGATGTTTAAATAAATGTCAGGCACAATAGTAGTACTGATGGGAAAAGTTTTGATATAAATTTAATTTTGATCAACGGCCAATTAGCCGCGTTAATCCAGGTAATTAGTATGCATTGCATAATCTCATGTCATTCCGCAACGCAAAAGTACAATTTTTTAGGTAGCAAGAAAAAAAATGTACCCTATTTTCATTTAACTATTTTTTCTCTGCTCACAATTGACATGCTTCACAATGACCAAAAAAAAATTGGAAAATTCTGTTAATTAATTAATAGCCCTAACGAGCGTTGCGGAATGACAAAGGTATTAATCCCTATATTTAGGCAATTTATTGAGCAAATTGTGATATTTTTGTGTACTTGGTATAAGATCATCCTTATTTATGATAATTCATTCAAATATGGACTCTAAACTTCTAAAAAAGTTTCAAAATTGATGAAAACTCATAATTTGCTGAATTAGGCAACTTTGATGTGCAAGCTGTTGAATTCGGCAATTAAATCACAAAATCATGGCTACTTTACCTGTAAATAATGATTTCAATGTGAAAATAGTTGGGTTACTTGTATTCACGAATTTGTAACATATGAAATGCCACTGATTACTCTTTCTTTTATTTTTTATGCATATTAAAGCATAAAAACATGTTTTTTCTTTTCTCTATGGACTTTTGCACACAAATTCACACTGTCATTCCGCAACGTCATTCCGCAACACCTACTTTTATTTTTTGATGACCTACTAGAAATCCTAGCTGATGATTAAGTATGAAAATGCTTTTGTCAGTTAGCTAACACTTCAAACCTTCTAAAAAGTAACTTCAATAATGATACACTCTAAAAAGTTCACAGAGTTTTCACTTTGTGTAAACATGTAAAAAAAACACCAATCGTCTGCGTCATTCCGCAACGCAAATTTGCATATGCAAATTAGGATACTTGGAAGCGCAGTCTAATTTTTTCCCTAGGTTTATTTTTTGAGTATCAATCGCTATTATCAAATAAAGTTGTAAAATGGGGAGTAACTACTGTACAAATCTCTGGGTTTTACACCCAAAAGAAAGTGGATTTTTGTGTGTAAATGTCATTCCGCAACGCGTGGAATTGCCCATATCAAAAAATAGAGGTGTTACGGTAATAAAAACTGCAAGTACAGTCATTTTCATGATAATTACAAAGTTCGCCACATTGGGAAAGCACGGCAACCTCGGCATGTTTATCTTCCATAAATTTGGCGGATATTACCCAGCATGCACTTCGGGCGGCTAAATGGCGAATAGGCTTACTAATAGTCCTGAGTAGTGGCAGCCCAGCATAAAAAATGAAGGGAAGGGGAAACAGGGGCAAGAAAAAATCTGGGTGAGGGGCAAGATGGGCGGGTGCACGCCAAATGTTTGGCATTTAATGTACAAATTGCCCGAAATTAGCTTAATTTATTATATGAATTAGACATTTTAGACCAATTCAAAGTAATTTTGACATTAAAACCCAAAATTGTTGATTGTTTGGGGGACAAAATGAGGGTGGGGCTTAAAGCTGACTGGGTGAAACGGGGTTGGGGGCAAAGTTCATGACTGGGGGAAATTCCCCTGATGCCCCAACACCCTAGTGCCGCCATTGGTCCTGCAATGTGTGGGAGTTTATGAGTATAGACTGGGTCCCCAAAACTCAACAATCCCTCAATAGGGCAGACCAAATCGAGGGACTGGGAAAAAATTATATAAAATCTTGAACACAACAAACTGTGACTGAGTGATAGTGATATTAACAAAGACCTTAAAAATACATGCTCTAGAATTTGAACCTGGTCCTTCTATCGCAGCGAAAGAGTACTCACTGGAATGGGATGGGAAGACTGGAAGAGGTCAATTTTGGAAACTCTAAGTTGCACACAATGTTCAAGGCATTGCAATGTTCAAGAACAAGGTGATGTACATGTATCAATCAATATGTGTATGTGAAAGACAAAATTTGGACAATGTTGAGGGCTTCCGTTTTGGTATGTTCCCTTTTAAATAACCAATGCGTATGACCCTCACCTCCGAGGGTCATGAAAGACAATTGTCATGAAAGGACTTTCTTATGAATGATGTATCTGTCATCTGTTGTCTGTTGAATCAGATCTAACTTTATTTATTTATTATCCCCTATTTAATATCATGATAATATTGGTTCCAATTTGACTCACTAAATAAAGGCCTAAGCCCTAACCCCACTAATTAATCCTCTCAAGTAATCAATAACTTCTATTCATTGGGCGTTTGAACAGTCGCTTGGTTTTCAATCAAGTTCCTCTTTAGTGTATGCCAGCCATGGCCGGCAATATCCTCAAATAGGTCTTACACACGGAATAAAGCACAAGGCAGCAATTGTTTTGCAGTTGTTTTACATTGTAAAACTGATAGCTGCCTTGTTCTTTATTCCGTGTGTAAGACCTATTTGAGGATATTGCCGATCTATTGAGACTTGGCTTAGCTTGAAATTGGATTGAATAAACTTCTTATTTTTTAAAACCCACCTGTTGCTGTTGTTGTTGTTGTTCAAAAATATCTTGTCGCATCGAATACGCTAGATCCTCGACACTGACACCAAGATCTGTCTTCCTAACCTGCTGATAAGGACTGCCGCCAGAATACTGCAAAATATCCATCCTCTTTCCAATCGGTGTACCCTCTCATTTCAAGACAAATCCCTTCGTTTTCTTCTTCATCTTTTCCACGCAATGTATCCGCTGCACCTGTTGCGTCAAATATGGCGAAGGCAATTATGATTTTAGCATCGTACCCCAGTGGCATCCGTACCTACGATGTGATATTTGAATTGGTTGTAGATTGATACTGAACTGTGCATTATTGATTTTTGGATGAGATTGTGTTGCTAGATGTACACAATTTATTAGCCCAATAGCCATGTAAATTAGCGGTTGACTATGACGAATAGATGGCGCTATACAAATAAATCTGCAACAACACAACCAACAGCCGATGATGGTCACGATGATTGGCCTTAAATTTTGAATCCCCTTGGTTTAAATGTAAAAATGGATTTGGATTATATTTGATACCAACAAATTCATCTAATGTAATTGTTGGAACTAAAAGTATTGAGAAATGGTGCACCAACAATGTCTGTTCCCTATTGAGGATAATACTGGAAACCACCAAAAGGTAATGTCTGTTATCTATTGAAGACTAGTATTGAGATCCCGATTTATTTTATATTTTTGTATAATAAAAAAGAGCAAATGTGAACAATAGTCCAACAGACATTAACAACGTTAATGAACTGAGTGATTACAAATCAAACGGGTAACTCTCAACAGAGAGCTCTGATGGGCCAATCAATTGGTTCACTGCAACTCAGCCTGAAAATAATCAAAAATTCAAGACACTAAAACAGTAGTGGACCAAGGATAGATCCTTGTGGAACAGAAGCATTTATGGGTGCAGTGTTGGATGCTTGTCCCAACATGACGACGTTGATAGATCTATCGGATACGTAGTTGTGTATCCAAGAAAGCAGTCTTCTGGTAACACCCTTTGACATCAGTTTTGAGCAGAGTCCATTGTGCCATACTTTGTCGAAAGCTCCTTTTATGTCAAGGGCAATGTTGTTCCATTTCTGTGACAAAATGTTGAGGAGATCAGCTGTACTGTGGTCTTCTCTAAATCCAAACTGTCTGCTGGAAATCAGATCATTGCTGAGAAGAAAGTGTTGAAGTTGTGATTGAGATATGGGCCACCAAAAGTACATCAACATAGTGTCTGTTCCCCGGTCTGTTCCCTAGTATAAAAAGCTCTACATGTAGTATTGAGGATAATACTGGGAATTAATGAAATGGTGCACCTCTCTGTTATCTACTGAAGATCTGTAGTATTGAGAAATGGTGCGTCCAAAACAATCTGCTATTCTAAGTTCAGAGAATTGGTGCACCAAAAATAATGTTTGCTCTAACTGAAGGTGGTTCTGAGAAATGGTGCACAAATGTCTGCTATCTACTGAAGATATTTATGAGAAATGGTGCACAAAAAGAAAATGTATTGGAAAGTGGTGCATCAAAAGTAATGTTTGATATCGGTTGCCAAGATTTATTGAGAAATGAGGCAAAATAGTACTGTCTGCTAACTACTGAATAGTATTGAGATATGGTGCACCAAAAATGTCTGCTAATCTAAGACAGCACCATGATATGTGCACCAAAAGTAATATCTACAGACGATAGCACCGGAAAATGGTGCCGTATCAAAATTAACCTAGTGCTATCTACACGTACATGCATGCTATACGGTATCATTGAGAATGTACCAAGAAATAATAGTGTGTCTGTCTCATTGCATGCACGATAAAACCGGGATATGGATATGTGGCATCAAAATAATATCAACATAATGTCTGTTATCTACTGAAGATCGTACTGAGTGACTAGAAATGATGCACCAAAAATAACGTCTGCCGTTGAAGATGGAGCCATGGTGCAGGTAAATTCCCCTGGATGAGTAATTGTAGTCTGCCCTGTAGTAACGTATAAGTATATCACTCATCTCTAATTCTCTGTACTCTACATTGATAATAATTATACACAGCACTAGTTTCACGCTTCATTTCATCCGTACATGTCCATAGGGGCCGGACTATGGCTCCAGGGGCTATGGCAGGCTTCTTTCACACTGTCACCAAAAGCAAATCTGCTAATCTATTAACCAGATGATGACATCACTAGATAAATGACTAGAAAATTGCGAGATAATGTACAGATGACGTGATAATTGACGAGATGACGAGATAATTTACAGATGACGAGAACATTTACCGATGATAATTGCAAGTTTATCATAGTAAGCTGCTATCTTCAGTAGACACCCATATCAGAGTAAGTTGCTATCTTCAGTACATAGCAAGTCTATCAAAGTAAGTTGCTATCTTCAGTAGAAAGAAAGTCTATCCGAGTAAATTTCTATCTTCAGTGATTATTGACTAGATAATTGCGAGATAATTTACAGATGACGTGATTATTGACTAGATAATTTACAGATGACGTGATTATTGACTAGATAATTGCGACATACTTTACAGATGACGTGATAATTGACGAGATGACGAGAAAATTTACAGATGATAATTGCAAGTTCAGAGTAAGCTGCTATCTTCAGTAGACACCAATTAGTATATCAGAGTAAGTTCACTGAAAACATTTATTGGTTAATGCCAATGCTGAACTAAGAAATGTTAGTAAAAATGATTAGGGACCGTTCATTATTTATGCTGGAGGGGGGGTTGGGTAAAACATAGGGGGGTCATGTAACTTTCATATGTTGAAATAGGGGGGGTTATGTAACTTTTTATTCTTAAACAGGGGGGGTTGTGTACCTTTTTTTTAACTATAAAGATGGTGGTGTTTGGGGTGATTTTAGAGGCTATTTTGGAGTGTAAATGCCATTTTTTCTGCGCTTCGCGCACATTTTCTTACGACCTATCAACTTCAAAACATTATGATGAGACGACTTTCGGACAGCAATTTTTTTGTGTGCACGCCCTGCTCGGACGATCTGTTGAAAAATGCCTATATAATCATCAACGGTTGAAAACATTAGAGCCATTGGGGGTATAAAAACATTAATTAGCCTATGTTCCAAAATCCAAAAATATATGATTAAAAACGGTAATTTCTTGCATGCTTTTCACCTCGTCTCACTCTCAGCTCTGCACCTAAGCTCACAAAAGTAGAATGTTGCATACGTTTTTGTCAGGATGTTCTAACTTTTTTTCGGGAATATAAAGACTCACAAAACCACCCAAAATGTATAAATATATGACAAATTTTCCGCCTCGCTAAGCTTGCAATGTAGTTAGTATAATTTCACACAATCAAAAGATCAAGAGGGGGTATCATTAAATTATTGGCCATTCAGAGGGCACAAACAGAACTACCAACGAATCCATGGACAAAAGAAAAAGACAGCCCCTAAGATGTGATTGTGACAAGTTGATTTTTTTTTTTTTTTGGGGGGGGGGGGGGGGTTGTGTAAAAAGCTACTGGTTAGCAGGGGGGGTCATGTAATTTTCAGTTTCAGCTGTAGGGGGGGTTAGGTAATTTTGACATACGAGTCTCGAATTTGTCCCAACCCCCCTCCACCATAAATAATGAACGGTCCCTTAGTTCAGGGAGTATAACTAATCTTTCCCAATCTTTCAGTATGATATCGTTAATTGATAACTAGTTTTATTTCGTGTAGTAATGTCCAAATTGGTTCAGCTATCCAAACTAATCTACCGCTACCAAGAGCATTCACTGGAACTAATTAAGTGCAACTCGGTAAACTTAATTTAGCTCTAAATATTCGTATAACCAACCGAACTAAAATACAAATACTGTCCGCGCGACTGACATATGTTCGTAGAAGTTGTTGGCAACTAACTTTTTAGCGCCGCGATGCTGTGTTCGAAAACGGACTGTTGCAGCCGCCATTTTGTTCAGTACACGTGAAGCGATTATTGAATCCCGAAAACCGAGCGAAGAAAATGGCTCAAAGGTACGTAAAATTATGCATAACTAGCGGCACGCCCGTCCTTCGGACGGGCTTTCCCGCTAGGGAGTAGGGCCTACCAGATAGAACACCTACAAAATAAAACAACTTAAAGTGTTGGAAAATTTATAACGAAACTCATAGGAATAGAACAATATTTAAAACATTTTTGTTTTAAATCAAAAGATTTTGTAGTAGGCCTAATTCAAAAGTTTTCAAATTTCAATTAAAAAACTTGAAAAAGCACCACCCCCACCCCCCCCCCCCCCGCCCACCTACGCCCCGTGGCATATTTCAACTCCAAGGCTTAAACCTTAACCATCTCCCGTAACCCATCCGTCCCTCCCCCGCCCCGTCTCCGCCCGCCCGCCCCCGCCCCGTGGCATATCCGTTACGCAATTTACAATTTAGCACAGTATCAAATCCCACATCTGACACCATCGATGTGCAATTTAATAATACATTTCTTTATTAACCCCATCCCAAACCACATAACCCTAACATAGGCCATAAGAGGATCATTACACACAACCCCTAACCCGTCACCCGCTCCCGCCCCCGCCACGTGGCTTATGTAACCCCAAGGCCTAAACCGTAACCAACTCCCGTGGCGCAGCGTATTTCTCCAATATTTGCCCGCCCGCCTTTGTAGGCGTGCGTGGGTGTAGTGCGTGCGCGTTTATTTTGCATGGCGCACTGCGACGCGTTTTGTGTTACGCGCGCTGACTGCATGGTTACAGTGTACGCAGAGAAAAACAAACATGGCCCGTAAAAAATAGTCTCAAAAGCCGGTAAATTGCCATAATTTTGCTCATATCTCGGTCAATTCTGTACGGTTTTCGGCCATTTATAGCTTATAACACTCACATTATAATCATCTTTTATCAGTGCAATGTTCACGGCGTTTAGTTGCAAACTGAGAGAGCCTTTTATGGATACATACATACATACACCATACGGCAAATTATAGTAAGACTAGCGGCACGCCCGTCCTGCGGACGGGCTCTCCCGCTAGGGAGTAGGGCCTACCAGATAGACACCTACAAAAATAAAGTGTTGAAAATTTATAACGAAACACATAGGAATAGAACAATATTTAAAACATTTTTGTTTTAAATCAAAAGGCTTTGTAGCCTAATTCAAAAGTTTTTAAATTTCAATTTAAAAAAAAATTGAAAATTACCCCCCGCCCGCACACGCCCCGTGGCATATTTCAACACCAAGGCCTAAACCTTAACCATCTCCCGTACCCCACCCGTCCCTCCCCCTCCCTGTCCCCTCCCGGCCCGCCCCCGTCCAGTGGCATATCCAGTGGCAAGCCCAAAGCCCAAAGTTCCCCGCCCGCAATTTATCTCAACGCCAAGGCCTAACCTTAACTATCTCCCGTAGCGCGGCGTACTTCTCCAATATTTGTCCGCCCGCGTGTCACATACAGTATCAAATCCCACATCTGACACCATCGTTACGCAATTTAATAATACATTTCTTTATTAACCCCATCCCAAACCACATAACCATAACATAACCTAGGCCCTGAAGGGATCATTACTCACACAACCCCTAACCGCCCCGCCCCCGCCCCGTGGCTTATGCAACCCCAAGGCCTAAACCGAAACCAACTCCCGTGGCGCAGCGTATTTCTCCAATATTTGCCCGCCCGCGTGTGTAGGGGTGCGTGGGTGTAGTGCGTGTGCGCGTTTATTTTGCATGGCGCACTGCTGCGCGCTATGAGTAACGCGCGCCGACTGCATGGTTACAGTGTACGCAGAGAAAAACAAACATGGCCCGTACGGAAATAGTCTCAAAAGCCGGGCTGAAAAGGCCTAAATTGGACATCATTTTGCTCATATCTCGGTCAATTCTGTACGGTTTTCGGCCATTTATAGCTTATAACACTCACATTATAATCATCTTTCATCAGTTCAACGTTCACGGCGTTTAGGCGTAAAATGAGGGAGCCTTTTATGGATACACACATACAAACATATATACAAACATACAAACATACAAACATACAACATACGGCGAATTATAGTAAGACTAGCGGCACGCCCGTCCTGCGGACGGGCTCTCCCGCTAGGGAGTAGGGCCTACCAGATAGACACCTACAAAAATAAAGTGTTGAAAATTTATAACGAAACACATAGGAATAGAACAATATTTAAAACATTTTTGTTTTAAATCAAAAGGCTTTGTAGCCTAATTCAAAAGTTTTTAAATTTCAATTTATTTATTTTTTGAAAATTACCCCCCGCCCGCACACGCCCCGTGGCATATTTCAACACCAAGGCCTAAACCTAAACCATCTCCCGTACCCCACTCGTCCCTCCACCTCCCTGTCCCCTCCCGGCCCGCCCCCGTCCAGTGGCATATCCGTTACGCAATTTAGCATCACATTTTTTCATTAACCCCCTGTCTCCCAAACCACATTACATCATTACACACAACCCCCATTCGTCACCGCCCCGCCCGCCCCTCCCCGTGGCATACCTCAAGCCCAAAGCCCAAAGTTCCCCGCCCGCAATTCATCTCAACGCCAAGGCCTAACCTTAACTATCTCCCGTAGCGCGGCGTACTTCTCCAATATTTGTCCGCCCGCGTGTCACATACAGTATTAAATCCCACATCTGACACCATCGTTACGCAATTTAATAATACATTTCTTTATTAACCCCATCCCAAACTACATAACCATAACATAACCTAGGCCCTAAAGGGATCATTACACACAACCCCTAACCGCCCCGCTCCCGCCCCGCTCCCGCCCCGTGGCTTATGCAACCCCAAGGCCTAAACCGAAACCAACTCCCGTGGGCGAAGCGTATTTCTCCAATATTTGCCCGCCCGCGTGTGTAGGGGTGCGTGGGTGTAGTGCGTGTGCGCGTTTATTTTGCATGGCGCACTGCTGCGCGCTATGTGTAACGCGCGCCGACTGCATGGTTACAGTGTACGCAGAGAAAAACAAACATGGCCCGTAGAAATTAGTCTCAAAAGCCGGGCTGAAAAGGCCTAAATTGGACATAATTTTGCTCATATCTCAGTCAATTCTTAACGGTTTTCAGCCATTTATAGCTTATAACACTCACATTATAATCATCTTTCATCGGTGCAACGTTCACGGCGTTTAGACGTAAAATGAGGGAGCCTTTTATGGATACACACATACAAACATACATACAAACATACAAACATACAAACATACAACATACGGTGAATTATAGTAAGACTAGCGGGACGCCCGTCCTACGGACGGGCTCTCCCGCTAGGGAGTAGGGCCTACCAGATAGAACACCTACAGGCTACAAATGAAACAACACAAAATGTTGGAAAATCTATAACGAAACACATAGGAATAGAACAATATTTAAAATATCACGCCCCGTGGCATATTTTAACTCCAAGGCCTAAACCTTAACCATCTCCCGTACCCCAACCGTCACCATCCCGCCCGCCCCCGCCTTCCCCCGCCCGCCCCCGCCCGCCCCCGCCCACCCCCGCCCGCCCCCGCCCGCCCCCGCCCGCCCCCGCCCACCCCCGCCCAACCCCGCCCCGTGGCATATCCGTTACGCAATTTAGCATCACATTTCTTCATTAACCCCCTGCCTCCCAAACCACATTACGGTACATCATTACACACAACCACCATTCGTCACCGCCCCCGCCCGCCCCGTGGCATATCTCAACCACAAAGGCCTAAAGTTCCCCGCCATTCACCATATCATGTTTTGTTTTATCAGAAACCACATTATTTCGTTACCATGACCCGCTGCCGCCCCCCCGCCCGCCCGCCCAGCCGCCCCCGCCCACCCAGCCGTCCCCGCCCGCTCCCGTCTCCGCCCCGTGGCGTATCTCAACCCCAAGGCCTAACCCATAACCAACCCCGTGTGACGCAGCGTATTTCTCTAAGTGCCCGCCCGCGTGTGTAGGGGTGCGTGCGCGTGCGCGTTTATTTTGCATGGCGCACTGCGACGCGTTATGTGCTCCGCGCGCCGACTGCATGGTTACAGTGTACGCAGAGAAAAACAAACATGGCCCGTAAAAAATAGTCTCAAAAGCCGGCCTGAAAAGGCCCTAAATTGCCATAATTTTGCTCATATCTCGGTCAATTCTGTACGGTTTTCGGCCATTTATAGCTTATAACCCGTCTCAAGACATCATCTAGTATCAGTGAAATATTCACGGCTTTAAAATGCAAAATGAGAAAGCCTTTTCAGGATACATACACACATACATACATACATACATACAACATACGGTGAATTATAGTAAGATGTATGTCAAATCATTTGTTTTTAAAAATATAAATATGTAGATGCTTCTGGACGGTTCAATTTTTGTGATAGAAGTTTGTGTGACGTGCAGTTTTAATTCATGAATTTAGCAACCGACCACAACATAATTCTCAGTTCATTGCATGTCGTGATACTGTTGTTCACGCTGCTATCTCATTCGAACTTTGATGGCCGTTAGCGGAATTATTGGAGAAATGACAGGCATGGTAGAAAAAAAGCTACATAGTATTTTGTGATTTGACATACATTTAAGATTATTTTACGTATCTTTGAACTATTTTCTTCGCTCGGTAATCGGGAGTCAGCGCTTGCTTCACGTGCACAGCACAAAATTAGTAGACCATGGTTAACTAGTTTTTAAAATTAGTAGACCATCTTAGTTCAACTGAATGAACTAAGCAAAAGTAGTAGAAATAGACATCGTTTTTACTAATTTACAAGTTAGTATAGACACCTAGAAACTTAGTAGAGACCCTAAAAAATTAGTAGAACAAATTAGTAGAACACAGCCTACTAATTTATAAGTTGGCTAAAGAATACTTGAACTAATCTTTAGTTGGTAGAAACAGACATCGTTTTTACTAACTTCTTTTAGTACAGATAACTAACAAATGTTTTCAGTGTTGCTATCTTCAGTACATTAGCAAGTCTATCAAAGTAAGTTGCTATCTTCAGTAGAAAGAAAGTCTATCCGAGTAAATTGCTATCTTCAGTGATAGTAGGTCAATGAGAGTAAGTTGCTATCTTCAGTAGATAGCAGTATATCAGAGTAAGTTGCTATCTTCTGTAGAGACACCAAGTCTATCAGAGTAAGTTGCTATCTTAGGTAGATAACAAGTATATCAGAGTAAATTGCGAGTAAATCTACAGTAGACACCAAATCTATCGGAGTACCGTAAGTTGTTTTCTTCAGTAGATAGCAATTTCTGATAGACTTGCTATCTACTGAAGATAGAAGCTTATTCTAATAGACTTGCTATCAATTGAAGATAGCAATTTATTCTGATACACTTACTATCACTGAAGATAGCAATTTACTCTGATAAACTTGCTATCTACTGAAGATAGCAACTTACTCTGATAGACTTGGTGTCTACTGAAGATATCAACTTACTCTGATATACTTGTTATCTATTGAAGATAGCAATTTACTCTGATACACTTGCTATCTACTGAAGATAGCAACTTACTCTGATATACTTGCTATCTACTAAAGATGGCAACTCACTGAAGATAGCAACTTACTCTGATATACTTGGTGTCTACTGAAGATAGCAACTTACTCTGATAAACTTGCTATCTACTGAAGATAACAACTTACTCTGATAAACTTGCTATCTACTGAAGATATCAACTTACTCTGATATACTTGTTATCTATTGAAGATAGCAACTTACTCTGATAGACTTGCTATACTGAAGATAGCACCTTACTCTGATATACTTGGTATCTACTGAAGATAGCAACTTACCCTGATAGACTTGCTATCTACTGAAGATAGCAACTTACTCGGATAGACTTGCTATCTACTGAAAAAAGCAACTTACTCTGATATACTTGCTATCTGCTGAAGATAGCAACTTACTCTGATAGACCTATCTACTGAAGAAAATTTTCGCATTTGCACCTATTTTTTGCACGATCGAGGTACATTTTGGCTCTAAACAAGCTTGTAGCAAATAATATTGCATTTTGGGAAGACAAATGCGCGCGTAGCGCGCGAAATTTTTTCATCTGTGTACACATTTTCCGGGGAAGATTTTCAAAGGGGGGGGGGCGATCTAGAATTCGGGTTGGGCCACTTTCACAATATCATACAATCTTGCTTGTATCAATTAAATGGTTAGGGTATCATGCAAGGAACATCAAAGAGAACAATATAATTATTTTTTAAATAGTTTTATTTCATTTTGATAAATAAATTCATAAAATAAATAAATTATATATGGCCATGTGTTTTGAACTCACCACCCAAAAAGGGTGGTGGCGTTGCATTTTTGGTGACGAATCATCCATCTCTCTCTATTAACTCAACAACTAAATGTGGTAGAGCTATGGTTGAGGTGGCATGTGAAAGCCTATCTATCTAGCTACATTGTGGTAATAAATCAGGTATTTCTATAAATGTTTGGCTGAGATATGATAGAAAAATGATTGATTGTGTTGTGAAAGTCAGGGGTGGTGGCGGTGGCGGCGGCGTTGTGTACAATCTCTATGAGGAATATAAAAAATGTTCCCAATTCTACGTTCAATTTACTTTAACTCCATCCCTGTAAATGGTACAAACATGATTTTGCTCTCATTTTATAGATTATTTTATATTCTATAAGATTCCGTTTCACCAAACGTGTCCACTATTATATCGATGCAGTCGAGCTCTGGGGAGGAACTCTGGGGAGGGGTCGTGGGGAGGGGTGTAGGGGTTCAAGTGGATAGAAATAATACCGTCGACAGGCTATCGAATTTTGCCGCTGTAAAATTGAGGATTTAAGGCAAGTAGGCCTACGAGTAATTTGCACGCACGCCTAAAAATATAGTAAAAGATCTTAAAACCCGACATGGCTAAATGGGACATACAGAGCCTAATACGCAAGCAATTGTCTCCACATTTCGTGATATGATTCAAGACAAAGTTGAAAATTATCAAAATTAAAAAGAGTGTATACATAGTCATCGTTCCATTGAAATTAGAGGTCCAAGTTCAAAAATGTATTTTTGTATTAAAAGGTACTGATTTTAGTCAAGTTTGAGCGATTTGAACGCTTAACCACGCTTGTCTGCCGCGTGGAAAAAGTTAAGAATAGCATTGTTTTTAAAATTTGATATTATGAATGGCACCCTTGAAGTGTTAGCTATTTAAATTTGACCTAAGATTTATGTTCAGAATTAAGAAAACACCAGAATCTTACTTGAATTCAAAAATCCATGTCAGGAGATTCAGAGACAGCGAAGCGCGCTAAATTATCCATTTAGCGAACTTAGTCAAAAATCTTAAAACCCGTCATCACTAAATGGAACATACAGAGCATAATATGCAAGCAATTGTCTCCACATTTCGTGATATGATTCAAGACAAAATGGAAAAGTTGCTGATATAAAAAAAGAGTGTATACATAGTCATCGTTCCTTTGAAAGTAGAGGTCAAAGTTCAAAAATGTATTTATTTTAATAAAAAAGTAGGCTACTAGCCTGATTTTAGCCAAGTTCGAGCGATTTGAACGTATGGGTGGTAACCGTACACGAGGGCTATTAAAGATGGCGCGCCAACGTAGCATACGAGATGGCATTAGGCCTATCATGATACAGACAGTCGGAATAACTCCCAAAAAAGTCGTCAACTCATCAATTATCACGTCATCTGTAAATTATCTCGTCATCTCGTCAACTTAACACGTCATCTGTAAATAATCTCGTCATGATCATCTGGTCAATAATCACGTCATCTGTAAATTGAGTCGCACCTAGTGGCAATAATCACGTCATTAAATTATGTCGCAATATCACGTCATCTGTAAATTATGTCGCAATTATCTAGTCAATAATCACGTCATCTGTAAATTATGTCGCAATTATCTGTTCAATAAACACGTCATCTGTCTGTAGATTATCTCGCAAGTTTCTAAATACAAGACAGTTTTAGAACCTATTTAGAACCATATTTTCTTAGAGTGTAATCTTTAAAAAGTCTGGATTGCGCCCATATGAATAGCACAAAAGCTTAATAATTATTTACACTTGAAAGGTACACGCAGTGATAACCCTATGTTGGAGGCTGCGCCCTCAATAATGATTAAAATTGGGTTTTGTATACAATTGTATTACATGAACGAAAAATCCACCCTCTTTGTACCGTCATTGGCAAAACATCAATTCAAATATTCTGATCAACGGCTAAATATTATAACACAATTGAAAAAGTCAAACAAAATCTGTGTAGGTCTTCTTTTTTATAATCCTGCCCGAGGCTCGTGATCGCTGTGGTATGACATGTCACATCCCTTAGAGAGGAATTATTTTCAAGACGCCCTCGTTTGACGTTTGAAAAATATGATTCGACTAGCGGATTCGAACCAGCAGCAGCCCAGCAACCTTCGCATTCATAGGCAGCGCTCTTATCGATTGAGCTACGGAGGGAACTGCCATAGAAGCGCAAGATTATGATCTATATGTATTACATTCTCAAAATCGATTACTGGTGTCACTATAATAGACGATTTAGTTAGCCGATTTGAACGATCTATACACCAAATTGTTCAGAAATCGACGAAGTTCAACGCTTGGTAAAACATGAAAATTAAATCTGATGAAGGCAATTACAAAATTACTGGAAAAGTTTAAACAGCTCCTGTTCTTTTTCTGATGAGCAATTCTCCACCAAAATGTTTAGCGTTGAAGTTCAGTATTTTCTTCATCCAATGCGTCATAGATCTAAGATCTACGATTGGTGAATTCTCTAATTTAATGTCACCCATCATTGTTTCAACATCTGTAGCGACCTAGTATGTTTATAACATGTAGGCATGTGGTCGGGTATATTGTCATCCATGAATTACGCCACCAGGCTCAACACAGATGAACTTATATGTGATAAAAAATCAACAGAGGGCGGCTGCTATTATGTCCCAGATTTAAAAGTTCTAAGGGATGTGATGTACGTCCTCCTCTTCCATTGGCGGAGCCAGAGGGGGGGCCTGGGGGCACGTGCCCCCCGGGTCCCTGGCACCAAAAAAAAAGGAGAAGAAAAAGAAAGGAAAAGGAGAAGAAAAAGAAAGAAAAAGGAGAAAAAGGAAGAAAGAAAAGAGAAATAGTAGAGGGTAAAGAGTTCTTTATTTTACAAAGTAAGTTTCCATGCCCCCACCCCTTATTTTGTACGTTCCCGGCACAGATCCCGGCATATCAAGGCAATAATGGCGTAGCCAGAGGGTTAAGAAAGGGCCGACCGCTCCTTCTCCCCTGTCACCCAATTTTGCCATTGTCGCCTCAATTTTGATAAGAGAAATCATAGTTAAATTATGACGTTCAAATACAAAAATAGCATTTTTCGTGGTATGTGCCCCTTCCCCAAAAAATAAATTAATTGCAAATTAAGAAGATAGTTTGAAGCCAAAATGTACCTCAATCCTAGCATAACCGGGTAAAATAGCAAAACATTTAACAATAAAAGCAGTGTCATAAGGCCGTAAAAAATAAAAATAAAATGTGACATTTTAATAGAACTTAGAAGCAACAATGTATCTCAATCTTGGCAAAATTAATGTAAAGAAGTCAATTTTGCGTGGTTGGTATCTCAATCGCGGCACAATTTATGTAAAATAGCCCAAAAAAAAATTCGCGCGCTACGCGCGCACGTGGCATGAACGTTAACTTTAATTTTGGAATCTAAATTAAGACAAAGTGTATCTCGATCATGACCAAATTAGTTAGTATTGAGAAGCCAATATTTCGCGCGTTTTGCTCATGTGCCTTGAAACATTTGCTTTAGTTTTTAAGCTTGTACCAGCGAAAATTGGCAAAATATATAGAATAGCAAACAAAATTGCGCGCTACGCACGCACATGCCCCAAACGATAAGACTTGGGATAGTCCTTGTGTGACTTCATTTCTTGTTGTCCGTTTCGGGAGAGCCCGAGGGCCGAGCGGGTGGGTGGATGTTTAAGAACCTCAACATATTTACATTTCTTTTTATCAGCAAAAAAGTCGCTCAATTATGATAAAATGAGTGTAAAGTATGCAATTTTGCACGCTAAGCTCGCATGAACCTTCAAACATTACATTTAGCTTTATAACAAATTAGTATCAAATGTTGTGCGCTACGCGCTAATGTGACTTAAAACATTAACTTTATCTTTATGAAACTTTTATGAAGGCAAGCCTCAATCATAGCAAACTGTAAAATAGCACATTTTTCGCGCGCTACGTGCGCCTGTTAAGGTATCAGGTCACTTTTTTTCTTTACTTCGTCAATTTATAGGTATCTGTTTAATAATAATTTCAAAAATATATGATTTTGATTTGCAGCTTTAGTTTTCTTTTAAATTAAGATTTTGAAATTCATGAAACGTACAAAAAAGAAGATAGAATTACCCAAGAAAATGTTTTTATTGCCAGTAATCATGGTAATATGTTGAAAATATATAGAATATATTAATATAATTATGCTCTCAACTTCTTTCGTGCATTGATAAAAATTAAAAAAAATATTAGAAATGAAGAGGTGGCTTTTCGATAAAATGTTGGTCAAAAGTATGATACACCAGATCGCACCAAATGAGTTCGAAAATTGAAGAAAAAAAATCCAATTCTGAGGGGGAACGTCCCCCCTCAGTCTCCCCCCTGTTCGAGCTTTTGGACCATTCTATACTTAAATCAAGAATATATCAGTATAATGCTCAACTTCTTTCGTGCTTTGATAAAAAACAAAATATTTATTGGAAATGAAGAGGTGGCTTTTCGATAAAATTTTGGTCAAAAGTATACACCAGATCGCACCAAATGAGTTCCAAAATTGAATTTTTTTCTACTTCGGAGAGGGGCACATCCCCCCTCAGACACCCCCCTGTCCGAGCATAGCTCGGAGGGCAGTGCTGCGCACCGCTTGGATGGTACCTTATCAAATTCAGTTTTTGGGGCATTCCATTCACTTTAATGGATCCGAGCCTGAGTGCCCCCCGGATAAAATAATCCTGGCTACGCCTATGTCTTCTTCCTCTTCTTCCTCCCCATCCTCTTCATCAGAGTGGCGTAGCTCGGTTTTTCATATTGGGGTGGGGGGGGGGGGGGGGGGGCAAGAAATGAAAGGGAACCGACAAGATTTGCCTTACTAATAAAATGTGCGCGCAGTGCGCCTTTTTTGACTTGACACTATTTTTGGCTATGATTGAGGTACATTTTGGTTCTGAACAGGCTTGTACCAGCAAAATTAATACTGCCCTGGGACACATGCGCGCACGCGCGCGAAACATTTCCATCTGCCTACCTTTTTTCCCAACAAGGACCTTTTTCTGATCCCCCTTTTAAGGACCTTTTTGTTGTTGATCTCCCCTCATTTTTTCCAACCCCTACCAAAGTATTTATGAACACTCTCTGCTGACATTTCTACAAAATACAATCTCTTCATTTCGTGATATGATTGAGAGAAGAAAAGAAAAAAATCTTTTGCGCAATATAATATTTTGTTGTTGTTTATATAATGTTATGCATTTTTTACCAATTGGTTTGATACATGTTGTGTGTTTCTGTTTTAAAATGAGAACTGAATAAAATAAACTTGACTGAATAATGACCTGTACTGTCTGATATCGATTTTGCACAGACAGACTGTCTTTGTATAGAGGGCGCTGTGCATTTTAATCGCTTACACAGTGTTAGAGTGCACACTAATAATACGTAGCAATGATATAATCGTATTTCTAAATGCGTGATAGATACTGTTTATTTTCACAAACGAACCAATCAAAGAACAGCATTACAAAAATACAAAGATTCCGAAACTTGAAGAAATGTCGGGTAAACATTATACATGTTTACTGTTTTATCACATTTTTGAGGATTGACCAAGCTATTAGGTATGCCATTGTAAAAAGTAAAATCAGGTTATCTTTTTTCTATATAAATATGTATTTACCGTACCCGTTTTG
The DNA here is from genome assembly GCA_035610835.1 of Ophiura sarsii. NCBI lineage: Eukaryota > Metazoa > Echinodermata > Ophiuroidea > Amphilepidida > Ophiuridae > Ophiura > Ophiura sarsii. Next base: position 46,996,769 of record CM069448.1, read on the forward strand.
AGTTGCATCTTTTGAGTTTTTTTATTGATGTTTTTTGTTTGGGTATGGCTGTTGAATTCTGCAGGTATGCATGTTTTGACTGACACTTGACAGTGACAGTGACTGTACAGTCACTGAGTCAGTAAATAATAAGACATGGACTAAATTCCATTTTTCTCGGACATTCTATTTTTCTTATTAAACTTAAAATTGAGTGCTCACCTGCCCCCCTGGTTCTTTTTAGTACTTTTTGATTATTTATTTTAAAATAAAAGTTGAAAGAGTAAAAAAAAGAGTCTAAAACTAAAAGTAAAAATCATCAATCAATCATCAATAGGATATTAACTAGGTCCTTACCTTAGGTCACCCTGGTCATCCGGGTACTTCTTACCGTTTGCCGTTGACAACAAACCAGACGTTTTAACTAACATTACATAAGCCTATCCGTTTTACGCTCGACCATCCATAGGCTACAGTACTTCAGTAGATGATAGATCAAGCCAAGCGATCGCGTCACGCTGTGTAAAGTAAGACTAAGACTAGTAGTAATAGGCCTTTATTTACCCCCTTTTAAATTGGTTTGAGGTCAATCAACGGCATGTGACGGTGACGTCACTCTGGGGCGACCTATAATTGTCAGATAGAGAGAGGGTGAAATTGATTTGAATCCACTAGCACTATAGATAGTCTATAGTCATCGTCAGAATACTTCAGTACTTTTCTCTGTGACAACTGCGTAAACACAGAAGTGCGTTGTAGAACAGCGTTATCTTTGAGCAGTTTGATGCGTCACGATTGTTTCTATGGGTCATGAATGTTCCGGCCCACACGCTCATTAACTAGGTCACGTGCGTTGGCTATTTTAAAAAGTGCTGAATTATTCTGACGACGCTATAAGTAAAATCATAACAAATAATTGTCGATCAGAGCGTCGTGATCCGAACGCTCGCGTTCATCCAAAGGTTTAACGCGGTCTTGGCACACTGTAAGTGCACTGCATTCCAAAACTACTGGCATACAACGGCAACGCTGTCAAATGTCATCCATGGTCACACAGATGTTGCATTGTTGTTACACGCAAGGGAATGATTTGAAATGATTGACACTTATTTGTTTTGATTATAGCGTGAATTTTGAAAAAGAGCGAAAAGAGGTACTCTTCAACAGTCAGCCTTAAAATAATGCATATATCAATTGCAACCATGGCCCCTGGGTACCCAGGGATGGCCGGGACTTTGTCATCATGAAGCCGGGGATTTGACCCAACATTTGTCACCGGACGTATGCCAGGACTTACATGTAGTTGTATCAATTTGTGTTAGCCAAAGTGCCGGGAATTTACAAAATGAAATACTGTAAACACAAGACGTTCAAACGTGGTTAGACGTCCCATTCATATTACAGTGGATACAATAGACTGCAATCTTCCTTTGTTGTCACAATACAAATCCTCTTCCTCCGATCGTTTTATGAGGGCCACTTCAACTTTCAAGATTTGTGCCAGTAGACCAATTATCCAGTTATCGATTACACGATAGACAATCTGATTTGAATCCAGCTTCCGGCAGCTTGGTGCTAAGCATTGGTTTCCAGTTTCCAATACGATTTATTCCGTAAAATATATACTACAGGGTTCCAAATTGTAGGTTCCTTTCATCTATGCTTAGCACCAAGCTGCTCAAAATGAGATTCATCTAATTTTGTGAGCCGCTAAAATGTGATGACGATGACGTCATGTTTCAACCAAGGCAGGACCGGATTCAACTTTAATAATTGAAATTAGATTTGCAATCTGCGGGAATTCTTTTCAAATATCGGTAGGTGGTTTTATCACTAATTTAAGTTCGAAATTGATACGGAGTTAGTTTATGACTTTCAATCATTCCGGCAACAAGCCGGGCAACAAGCACTTGTTCCAACTTAAACTAGGCATGTTTGTACTTATAGTAACGGGATTCAATAATTTTGATATTTTTGAAACATTTTATGCAATTTTGGAATGTCGTCTGCAGACGCTTGCCGCATGGAAAGTGTTAATATAACTTAAATTAATTTCTCCAATTCTCACACCTCCCCCTCAATTCTCACCCCCCCCCCTCTTTTCATCCCCCACTTTCAGTTGGGATAAGTTTCACCTTATTACATGAAATTAATTGAATACCTATGGCTCAGATATCAAACATTTCTATTCCTAGAATAGAATTCATCAGACTTAAATTTCAGGTTGCATCATAGAAGTTCAAAGTAAAAAAGACAAAGGGCGATCATTTTAAAAATAGAACACAAAACATTAAGATATGACTTTGCGACACGTGTTTTGGGGCCAGTGCCATTTTGACAATCATAACTTTTGAGTTTTTACAATATTGCATCTGTTTAGGTCAGTGGCGTAACCAGCCCCCCCCCCCCCACTTGGAACCCTTGCCCCCCCCCCCCACTTGGAACCCTTGCCCCCCCCAAATGAAATCAAGTACGGCTGTAAATGAAATTTACAAACAAAGTACACACCAAATCCCCCCCAATAATGACATCGTGTCGGTTGAGATTGGCACTGTCGGTTCATTTGACGAAAGGAATCATGGAATTATGTTGGTCAAAAGTACACATATGAAAAATTTTCGCGCGCTATGCGCGCATATGTCTTCCCAAAATGGAATATTCTTTGGTACAAGCTTGTTTAGAACCAAAATGTAGTTCAATCGTCCAAAAAATAGCTGTAAAGTAGAAAATTTTCGCACGCTACGCACGCATCTCTTGACTCCAAAAATCTTAGGAGCCCCCCCATTTCAAGTCACTGTCCCTTATTGCCCCCCCCCCAAATGAAAAAGTCTAGTTACGCCACTGGTTTAGGTAGGACCTATGTATATGCTATACCCCCTTGTATTTAGCTGAACTCGATTTTGACATCAAGTGTCACAAGATTGTCAAGTGTCTGATCTGCTCATTTAATAAAACCATATACTTGTAAATAATAATCGGCTGAGGTGCTTGATATGAACGGCCATCATCATCCAAGTACTTCAATGATAATTTTTAATCCGGGCGGTACACTTTGTCAATAATAGTATCCTACCTCTCCTGATTACACGGTCATGACGTAATTATCGATCAACCATGTCAATATCCACCATCATGTCGCGTCAAGTGGCCGAGATTATAACGATTTGAAAGACACCAAACAAAGGACAATTGCAGTCTATTGTATCTATTGTAATATGAATGGGACGTCTAACCACGTTTGAACGTCTTGTCTGTAAACATGGACATTTTCGCTATCCAAGCAGCTACCGCGAAAATAAAAGTACACTTATTTCGTGTATATTATTATGATATAAATTACAAATGAACGTTCAAATCGCGAATCAGGGTTGTAGCTACAGCGGGCGGCACCGGGCAGGCCCGCCCGGGACTAGAAATTTGTGCCCGGCACTCACAGTCAATGAGAGCCCTTATGCCCTGCACTAATTCACCACAAATTGTAGAAATAAGCTGAAAAATATGAATGATATTAACAAGGGTGGAAGGAACTTGAAAGTAAAACTGATGTTTTATGGCATTTTCCCGTTTTGTTCTCATATTAATATTGTACGTCAATATTTGGTCAATAAATTCAGTAAGCTTACGGCGTAATACTAGAGCCAGGCACTAAAATTCTAGCTACAACCAGGTAAGGGATGCTGACTCATGCTGAACATGCACCCTGTAATTAAAGTTCTCCTTAGATAGACCCTTGTTGAGCTCAATCCCAGCCCGTTTTTAGATTTTCTCAAGTTGCTTTGAATCCTGGCCATTAGTAAAATCAGCAAAAAATAATTGCATTTTTGTTGTTGTTGTACCATTGCTGAAATTGAAAAAAACAATTTCCAAGAAGCTTTTAAAAGTCTGTGCTTAGCATAACTTTTCACTGGGCATGTTGACGTACCTAGTTTGCAGATCAAAACCATGCTTCCATATTAAACCAGGGGGAGAGATTGGGAATATGTGATGGTAAAAAGTGATTCAAATTCTTGATCTAACGATGCTTTCATAGATGGTAATATTTTGTTGGTAATATCGTTATGTACCATTGCAAAACCTTTTGGTTGTTTCAGATCACTGTGATAAATAAAGATGTCTACTTGGAAACCATTGAGGCCGAGTGCTGTAAATAACCGGCGCCCTCTATCATCTCAAGATACAGCATCAAACAAGAATGGTAAAGAAAACTTTCTTACGCCACAAGGAAGGCGTGCCACCCCTCGGTTTGCCACAAAGCGATCGGACTCACTCCGCACCGCCAGGAAATCAACAGACGTAACAACCCAACCTGGAAACTCTGCCAAGAAATCTGGCAATATCCGCACACCGGTGGCGACAACTCCACGGGGCTCGCGGAGAGATCCTCAGAATGCTACTCCTGAGTGTTTCAATAAGGTTGAGTTTGAAACCCCCAGGGTGCGCACTCATCGGTCGTCTGTGACCGGGACACCGAGTAGGTTTGAAGAGAATTCCATGCATGAGGATGGTTTCAGTGTAACAGTTGCTGTCAGAGTTAGACCCTTCAGTGAAAAGTGAGTACAGGTGAACATGATCAGTGGTAAATGTATTTGTGTGGTGACGAGTAGCTCATTTTATTATTTAAATATAACTGAAAGATACGAATGGAAGCTGATTATATATTTATATGTGTGAGAGATTGAACAGATCGATGGGAACTCGAACCGACAAACTCTCGATCACATAACAGTATTCATGGTCGTGGCATTGAGTTAACCATGTTAACCCATAAAGTGTTAGTGCATATAAAAATGCCGTACTACTACTCAGCAGCATTATTCAAGGTATATCAGATCCTTCCCTGCCTCAATGTTGACAACTTTGTAAAATATCAAAAACAAGATTTGGTTTCCAGATATTTAGTTAAATACATTTTGTTGTAAAATAATTTTTAAAAAAGGAAGACAAATAGAATAGATTTTGAATGACATAATGAATTGAAGAATTTTTGGTTTTATTTGTTATAAAAAATAAAAAGATAGAAAATGTGTCCAAATCATACTATGCCATCAATTTTGTAAAATATTTATTATCATGAGTCATAAAGGTTCAATTATAATAATAATAATAATAATAATAATAATAACCATATTTGTATAGCGCCTAACATCGAGATCCCTTTAAGCGCTTTAACAAATAAAAACATAATAACAAACAAATACATGGATATGGACTACAATTAAAAAGCCTTTGTGAACAAATGAGTCTTTAAGGATTTCTTAAACTGAAATATAGTCTCTGCATTTTTCACATGAAGTGGAATATTATGAATGAATCCATAGGCCATTGGTAGGGGAGACCGGGTTAGTAGGAACGTTTTTTACAAAAACAGCTGTAGTTTACAAACAAGTTTTATTCAACAAATAGCAACTACCCGTTTATAGGTACACATGTTGGCTACAAATGTAGCCCATAAAATTACTAAATTTATTTGTCGTTACTTAGATAATCCACATAAAACATGACCATGTCATGTGTTCCAACTTACCCCACCTCTGGGGTAAGTTGGAACATAGTATGGGGTATGGTTGAAAAAATACTAAATCCGTGGAAAATAGGCACTTCCTAACTTTATTACTGAATGTTAAAGAAACAGTGTCTTTAATATACGTTTTAGTCACAACAGGATTTCCAAGCACTCTGACCCATAAACACAACTTGCCGAAATAGAGGGGGAAATACCAAAATTATTTGTACAGTGTTCAGATTCATTTTTGGAGCATTTAATAATAATTTTAATCAGAAACCTTATATACACTAGGCTAACCAAATATTAAATAAGACAACTTTAAACAAGTAAGTGTTAGGCAATAAAATAAATTTTATGTTACCTATGGACAAATACATGTAAAAACGTGTTCCAACTAGCCCCACACCAAATGTTCCAACTAGCCCCGGCAGGCCATGTGACACTTGTAAGCTTACTGTAAAAAACAGAGGTTACTGTAACACAGTTTTTCAACCTAATTTTGTAGCTTAGTACTAGACCCTACTACATGTATACCCAAAATATAATCAACTTGATCTATAAACATTACTTAGAAAATACACAATTTCTAAAAGTTGAAAAATTTACTCAAGAGGTGAAAAATCAAACATACCTGTCTCACTTCAACGGCAGTGTAACTTCAATGCTGCATTAAATATGGTGGATGGCTGTTGCTAAGGGCCACCACTAGAGGGCAATATTTCAATAATTCAGTGAAAGCTCTAGGAGAAAATCTCAATGTTCCTACTTACCCCAAGTTCCTACTAACCCCCATCTCCCACACACCCATACATGTACAAAACTTGATACAAGGGTCATTCAATAAGTTCTTCCTCCTTTATAACTTTGCTATACGCCTGTTATGAAATTCTCCACGATCTGAATCTTATCTATGCATACATAAGTATATTCTGGAGGTGCAATGAATACCAAATATCCATTTTATGAGTTAAAGTGATGTGTTAGACTGTTATTAAGCAATATCACATTACATATAAATTGAAGCAGTTTTCATATAAAAAAGTAAACTTAATTACATACATGTACACTCTTTACACACAGCTCTGAAGAAATCTAGAATTCAAAAACAATCAAATACAAATTGTCACCATTTTTTATGTGACTGTTAAATTTTTTCTTAAATAAAATGACTCATTAGTGCATTAAAATCCCATCATGTTTGTAATTGTAAGCATTTAGCAGAATTGCTTTAAATTAAATTATATACACCTGGTGTACTGTGTGTGTTACCAGTATAATAATTAATACACAATATTTGCTAAACTTCTATTGGCTATCTTTGCTTTACTATTTATTATTAGGGAAAAGAAAGATCCAGATGTGAAGTGTGTGTTATCAATGGACGGCAATGAAACCAGAGTTAAGGTCAGAGGTGGTATGGTCAATAGCTTCTGCTACGACCATTGCTTGTGGTCAGTTGACCGTGTACATGGAAATTATTCAGGTACGTATGGACATAGTAATTGTGAAATTGTGAAAAAATAGTTCAATTTAAATCACACTGATTGAAACTGTGTGTGCATAATCAGTCTAAGCCGAATACCAATTTTCTGATACGGCTGGTCTACTTAAGTTTGTAAATCTATCCGATTATGGGATGTAGTACATTTTTTGATAGCGCCCTCTATAATCATATCACATCCATCCAATAAATTGTCCCACAAAACATTTAGAATATGTTGACCTTTTCCTGTTACGGTCAACCACAAATTTCACGAATACGCAATATCGTAACCCCAAGGCAATCACCAAGTTCCGTAATTTGTTGCAAAAATGAGTAAGGAGTAATAAAGTACGGTAATGGAAAAACTGCAAAGGAAGCTGACTTCAAAAAAGCAAATCGGCTATAAAAACACTGAATCTGTTTTAATGTATGCAAACATTTGAAGATAAAGACCTCAACTTTTTGAAGCTTCTATCAACTTACCGCAAAGAATTTTCCAAGTACAAAAATATTAAAGCTCTGCAATATGGCCATTCGAACACAGAAAACAGCCATTGTTTCTCATGGAAACATGGCAGACGGGCACGCTAGTTGCCCTTGAATGCCGATTTAGAGAAAACTGGAAAAGGTCAACATATTCTAAATGTTTTTTTTGGTAATTGAACAAGAAATACCTTTAAAAACAAACACATAAGACAATTTATTGGAAGTGATATGATTATAGTTTTATAGAGGGCGCTATCAAAAATGTACTATATCCCATAATCGAATCTACGGACTTTATAGTAGACCAGCTGTATTACTAAAATTGGTATTCGGCACAGGATGCAGCTGCTTGATATACAATAAAATACCACACTTTCTCTACATACTTTGTTTTTTATTAAACATTTGATTTCACAAGGTTGTAGAATCAAAAGTGTTATCTGATAATAAAGGGTTCAAAAAAGTAAGTCCCCCCTAAAACTAGATCACGTTTCTTTGCATAACTCCACACACAATTGGACGTTTCGAAAAATTGAAACGTTTATAAACAGGGAAAACGCTCCAGTTTTTAACCGGGAGCTACTTGTTTTTAAAAGTAGAGCCCGGATCATGTGATTTATTGAGAACCGGGAGCTACTTTCAGTCTACCGGGAGCTAACTTTTTATTAAATCCAGTGGCAGCATTGTAAACTCGAAATTTGATGTCTTGGGCAAGCTTTCCGATAGTCAACGGGCACTGGTGTGGACAAAATATCAGCGCTCGGTTATTTATTATTCAGCATTACCGGGCGCTGTGGCAGAAGGACCGAGGGGTAAAAATCGCCCAGCGCCCGCTTATCTTGAGCCTTGAAAACACTTGGCACCTATAGTTGAAAAAGTTTTCCCTTTTCAATATCATTTCCCCAAAATGATGTTTTCAGAAAATGTGGCACTTTTCAAAATCGTATGCAAGAAAGTTACAAAAATGTCTCCAGTGCTTTTTAAAATTCATTTCAATTGTCTTTATTTTGAATTAAAAGAAAGTATTTTCCTTCTTTAGCTGGTCCTTATTTTAAATACAAAATAAACATCAATAACTTCCCTGTATCGTTGAAAGTTATGCAAACAAATGTGATCTAATTTAAGGGGGAGGGCTTACTTTTTTGAACCCTTTATATGGGGGTATGTATGCCTTGTAGCACATATTCTCAAACTAGCATTAAGAAGAACCTCTCTTTCCTGCAGGTCAAGATACTGTATACCAAAAGTTGGGACTACCATTGTTGAACAATGCATTGGAGGGCTACAACACTTGTTTATTTGCTTATGGTCAGACAGGATCGGGAAAGTCGTACACGTGAGTATAGGGATAGTAGGCCAATTTAGAAATAGGGTTTATGACTAGTTTTTCACCCTTGTCAATATGGTTGTATGGTCCTTATTGGTCAATTAGTCAGAGATGTTGTTTGTTTTGTTTTATTTTTGTCTTCAAAATTAAACTATGTACACTGTACATGGATTTTCAGAGTTACAAATTTTGATTTAAATAAAAAATAATTAGAAATAATAAAATATACTTGATCTCTCAGTCTCATGCCTACAGATCAGTTTTTTATTTGAATTTTTTAACACAACATACCATATTTTGTAATATTTTGTTATTTGTTTCTAGTATCATGGGGCATGATAAAGAAGTTGGTGTGATCCCACGATTCAGTCAGGATCTATTCAGAAGGATAGAGAACCCAACGGAAAAGAATGTAAGTACTGTAAAACAACTTAATTTCGCTAACAATTTAATTTCGCTAGGAGATCCGATTTGCCAAATTAAATTGCCGGCAATTATATTGTTTATAATGGTTTCATTTATTGGAAAATGATACAAATTAGTGAAATTTAAGTACTGTAAAATACTGTACTGTACTGTGTACTGTACTGTACTGTGAGAATGTAAGTACTGTAAAACAACTTAATTTCGCTAACAATTTAATTTCGCTAGGAGATCCGATTTGCCAAATTAAATTGCCGGCAATTATATTGTTTATAATGGTTTCATTTATTGGAAAATGATACAAATTAGTGAAATTAAATTGCCGCAAAGTGTTGACTAAATGCTAATTCGCTAAATTAAGTTGTCGTGAAATTAAACTGTTTTACAGTATTGATAATGACAAGAGATTATCATGATTGGGATATTTGATATCTTGATGCATGAAGATGTCTAATCTTCAGTCTTGAAGGTAGTACCAAATAGGCAAAAGTCATGAGGCTTGTATACTTGGTGTCACCTCAAGTTGTTGGGAGATGACATCAGTGCCTATCCTAGTGAACGCATCATGATATAGCATGCGTAACTCCAATGTGAGGGCATTTGCATATATATTAGAAATAAGTATATTTCTCCTTGTGCTGAAAAAAAAATCCATCCTGTGCTTCTCTGGGTGTAAGTGTCAAGCATATTAAGCCAAACCAAAAACCAAGTTTGTTTCCAGTAGTGCGTGTGCATTTCATTGAGACGCTTGATTCTTGCGCATTTAATTTTTTGAATAGAAAACATGGGGAAAATTATTGTTATAGCTCCATCTTTTGTCAAAATTGTGTCCAACATGTTTCAAGATGGCGATTGGCGACATACAGCAAACACGGATGTGAAAATCCATGGCGAGAATCACATTTAGCGAGTATAACAGTAACAACAACAAAATTGCAGATTTGAAGAAGAAGAATTTTTGTACCTTGCTTAATGGCAACAAAGCCAAGCAGATTGCTACAAATACTGAAACATGATTTGTGTTGTTCAATTACTTTTTGTCTCGCCTGATGTAATCAGAAAGAGACTATGTTATCACTATTTCTGTCCGGCGTCCGGCGTCCGCCGTATGCCGTCCGCCGTATGCCGTCCGCCGTATGCCGTATGCCGTCCGCCGTATGCCGTCCGCCGTATGCCGTCCGCCGTATGCCGTCCGCCGTATGCCGTCCGCCGTATGCCGTGTGCTAAGAAATACCTTTGTGACGCGATATCTGGAGATCCGTAAGGTCTATCGTGATGGGACTTGGTGGAGGGAAGGGGGGTGGTGCGTTCTGTTGCTGATTGATTTTTCAAGGTCATCGGGGGTCATACAAGGTCATCGGGGTCAAATATGCTTAAAACTTTTGAGACGCGTTGTGACGCGATATCTAGAGATCCGTAAGGCCTATCTTGATGGGACTTGATGTCAGGGAAGGGGGTGGGGTGTTCTTTTGCTGATTAGATTTTCAAGGTCATTGGAGGTCATTCAAGGTCATCGGGGTCAAATATGGGGTCAAATAAGATCCGTAAGGCCGATCTTGATGGGATTTGGTGGAGGGAAGGGGGTGGTGTGTTCTTTTTGCTGATTAAATTTTCAAGGTCATCGGAGGTCATTCAAGGTCATCGGGGGTCAAATATGAGGTCAAATAGATCAGTAAGGCCTATCTTGATGGGATTTGGTGGAGGGAAGGGGGGTGGTGTGTTCTTTTTGCTGATTAAATTTTCAAGGTCATCAGAGGTCATCGGGGTCAAATATGGGGTCAAATAGATCAGTAAGGCCTATCTTGATGGGATTTGGTGGACGGAAGAGGGATAGTGTGTTCTTTTTGTTGATTAATTTTTCGGGGTCATCGGGGGTCAAATAGATCAGTAAGGCCTATCTTGATGGGATTTGGTGGACGGAAGAGGGATGGGGTGTTCTTTTTGTTGATTATTTTTTCGGGGTCATCGGGGGTCACATATGGGGTCAAATAGATCAGTAAGGCCTATCTTGATAGGATTTGGTGGACGGAAGAGGGATGGGGTGTTCTTTTTGTTGATTATTTTTTCGGGGTCATCGGGGGTCAAATAGATCAGTAAGGCCTATCTTGATGGGATTTGGTGGACGGAAGAGGGATGGGGTGTTCTTTTTGTTGATTATTTTTTCGGGGTCATCGGGGGTCACATATGGGGTCAAATAGATCAGTAAGGCCTATCTTGATGGGATTTGGTGGACGGAAGAGGGATGGGGTGTTCTTTTTGTTGATTATTTTTTCGGGGTCATCGGGGGTCAAATATGGGGTCAAATAGATCAGTAAGGCCTATCTTGATGGGATTTGGTGGACGGAAGAGGGATGGTGTGTTCTTTTTGTTGATTATTTTTTCGGGGTCATCGGGGGTCAAATATGGGGTCAAATAGATCAGTAAGGTCTATCTTGATGGGATTTGGTGGTGGGAAGGGGGGTGGTGTGTTCTTTTTGTTGATTAATTTTTCGGGGTCATCGGGGTCAAATATGGGGTCAAATAGATCAGTAAGGCCTATCTTGATTGGATTTGGTGGAGGGAAGGGGGTGGTGTTTTCTTTTTGCTGATTAAATTTTCAAGGTCATCGGAGGTCATTCAAGGTCATCTGGGGTCAAATAAGATCCGTAAGGCCTATCTTGATGGGATTTGGTGGACGGAAGAGGGATGGTGTGTTCTTTTTGTTGATTAATTTTTCGAGGTCATCAGAGGTCATCTGGGGTCAAATAAGATCCGTAAGGCCTATCTTGATGTGATTTGGTGGAGGGAAGGGGGTTGGTGTGTTCTTTTTGCTGATTAAATTTTCAAGGTCATCAGAGGTCATCTGGGGTCTAATAAGATCTGTAAGGCCTATCTTGATGTGATTTGGTGTAGGAAAGGGGGTTGGTGTGTTCTTTTTGTTGATTAAATTTTTAACTACAATGCATACCTCTGACAGTGCTACATTGTATCATATGTTTCATCATCATTTCTTTCAAGTCACTTTTGATGAACAGGCGAGACGCGCTGTTCGAGAACCGCCTTGTTTATTTGAGAGATTATTTTAAAATAAATTGAATTGAATCCAAAGACATTCTAAAGCTCTGATTTTTCTACTGCAAAATTATGTTCATTTATCATTCTTCCTCTGATAACAGAAAAAGGCTGAAATTATAATTCAGATTAAGACATTGTTATTTGCTCTGTGGCTTTATATTTAGGTGAGTTTCTCCATCGAAATCAGCTTCTTTGAGATCTACAATGAAAAGATACATGATTTGTTGGCAGCAGGAACCAATGCAGACAAGAAAACAAGGGTGAGTAGTAGTATAAAAATGTCCATACTTTTTTATAAAGACCATCTTTGACCTGTGAGGAGGCAAACTATACATAGACTTGGAATTTGATGGAGCATCAGTACAATTTTCAAGCAGAGGCTGTATCAAACATTTATAAATCAAATGTTGTCTCTGGACAAAACAAGAAGAAATGGGAGATAACTGAAAATGTGTAATCTTGTAGGGTTGCTCTGTTCTCCACATCCATGCCATGAGATCTAAATCACCAGCTTTGACACTGATATTAAGGCTTTGACATTTAAGCTGGAGCTGGGAGCAAATTTGCCCCTACTACACCTTAAAATGCACCTGGTTCTTAATGTAAATTATGTCATCATGAGCAACTTTTACATTGACAATTGCCACTGGTTAGCCCTTTGAGCTCATCTTCAGGATGACTTATTTAACTGTGGTTTACCCTTTAATAGCCCCTGGTATGTTACAAAATTACTTCTAGTCTTAAAGGAAAATCAGTGAACCAGGGGCAAATCAGTGAAAAAGGTAGCTCTGGTCCTAATTTCTTATTTCTAAGCCCTGACTGATACCCTACTCCCTTTACAACCTTTTAGAGAAATTCAACGATCCTCTTATCAATGCCTGTATCAAATTATGTGAGATTGTGCTTTGATATCTCAAAATTCAGACTGAAACATAATCAATTTAGTTTAATGACATGCTGCAACCATATAGCCATCCGTTGGGTGTGGCATTACGTGTCACTTAATAAACCTACTTGGACAATGCAACTAACAGAGTTACTAACTAACTGAAACCATTTTAATAAATATTGATTGAATGAATTTGCTATTTGTTCCATTTACAGTTACGTGTGAGAGAGCATCCATCAATGGGACCATACGTTGAAGGATTATCCACGTAAGTAGCTATCACAGCAAATTGCTCTACTGGCTTAAAGGGGGTTGGGTCTGTATGCAATTGAAAATATTCATTACAAAAAGATATAAATATCAGGGCACCCTAAACGTGTCAGTGTTGCATAATGACACATGGGCGCTTCTATGTAAAAATGAGACGCAAAAAAAAAAATTGCTCCCAGAGATTTATTTTTACCCTCATATTGTTTCCAAGTACGTGCAAGGGTTAGGACAAAAATGTTACAACATTTGGCCATTGTTTACTGTGAAAATAAATATACTTCTTTTTCTTTGAGAATGGTAACACGCATTACCGAAACAGCAGCTTTTAAATTACATTTCCTAAATAATTTGGTTTTAATTGATGCCACTTATAATTTTGATCCTACTAGTCTTTGCAAACAATATCTCATATTATAGAGGAGAAATCTACCCAGAATTATGAGCACATTTACCAACTGGTAAGTTAATCTATGAGCTTGGTAGTGCTGATTTTCACAGTAAACATATGTGTTTTTTTGTCTCTATCTATCAATTATTAGATTTGCTGCCAAATCATTTGGTGATATTAGCACATGGATTGAAGTAGGCAACAAACAGAGAGCCACCGCATCTACAGGAATGAATGATAAATCAAGCAGATCACACTCTGTATTCACAATTGTCTTGACAAAAACTAAGGTAATGAACAAAAGAAAGAAAGATATCTCGATGTTTCCATGTGCAGATATTTCTTACACATAATTTGGTCAGTCATATGTTTTTGATAATATCAATGAAAGATAAAATATAAGTTGAGAGCATAAGAGGAAAACATGCTCAGAATACTAGCATATCACGACTGGTGTAGTACATATTCCTAATCCTAGCAATGACATGTTCGTAGCATTGAACAGTTTTAGGGTGTGTTTTTTTGTATATAAAGAGTGTATGTGAACAATAGCCCAACAGATATTAACAAGGATAATGAACTGAGTTTATTATATATCAAACTGGTAAATCTCTGCAAAGAGCACTGGTGGGCCAATCAATTTGTTGAAAGCTCGTCACTTTAGTCTGTAGAGTTGTTCCATTTCTGTGACAGGATGTTGACGAGATCAGCTGTGCTATGGTCTACCTACACAATACAAAACTATCTTGGGTAATTGTTTTTCAATGAGGTAAAGACAAATAAAATTGAGTAAAAATCAGCAAATCAGTTCTGTTTTTGATACCTTGTTTACAAAACGCAATAGCAGAACAAAAAAAACCCCACTTGCTACCTACAATGTTTCTCCCCCCAATCCGGTGGGACTTTACACAACACGGTTAGTAACATAACAGAGTGTGTTATTTGATCTACCAGTGTTATCATTTATTGGATGTCATTTACAATTTTACAGATGGAATACGTAGAGAAAGAGCAACATACCCACAATACAACTAGTAAGATCAACTTAGTTGACCTTGCTGGTAGTGAGAGGTCATCAACAGCCAACACCAGCGGGGATAGGTTGAAGGTAAATACTGTTCTGTAGATGTTATGCATATGGCAACGTCAAAACCCAACCTGTTCTATGGGCCCAACCAACCCATTTTGTCAAAAAATTTCAGAAAAAATTCAATTCAATTTGTTTTTTTTTAAGATTCCCCCAAAATCCTAAAATGTTTGTTTCTTTCCCTGGCGTCGGCGGAGCCCGATTTCCCCTCCAAATTTGATTCGTTTTTCTCCCCTGATTGTTTTATTCCCCAAAACATGCCAGGGGAGTTAGGGTAAAGATGCAGATACAATGCAATTTGACAAAATAAGCATACATTAGCCAAAAAACAAACCTGTTTGTTTGTCCATGTCCGACCGACTGAGTACTATAGTCCTGACCGTGTAACTTTATAATTGTTAAACTTTTTTTTTTTTTTACAATTTTTTTCACAGTCACATATATGGCCTTAAATGACCCCCATGTGACCCCTCATGTGACCCCCGACCTGACTTTCCGATTTTTCCCACTTAAAGGCAACACAACAAACAAAAAGATTTGGCCTTATGTCAATTATTTTGGGTCAAGTATTGGTCATCCAAAAGATCTGACACGGTTCAGAATTCGGCGTACTGGCTAGGACTGGGCCAGAACAACCACTAGCAAAAATAAAGTAAAAATCCGACCTACCGACCCTACCTACCTACCTTTTGAGGACCTCTATGGACAAACAAACACCCTTTTATTTTGCCTTATGATGGAAAGTTGATCCGTAGCTCATGTACCTAATACCACTTATTTGAATACATTGGTTGTCAACAGGAAGGAGTCAACATCAACCAATCACTGATGACGCTTGGTAAGGTCATAGGTCAGCTCTCTGATAGGTCAAAGAAGAAGAAAGTCTTCATACCATATAGGGATAGTGTACTCACATGGTAAGCAATTTTAAGCATGACTAAATTTGAAGTTTTCATTTATCATAAAGTATTGTGGTAATATCAGTGTTATATTTCACAAAGCCCCAAGTTACAATACATCTTAATTGACTTTGTTATATAAACCATCTTGTGGCTAACATTGTAGCTAAGGTGCATAGTATACTTAAAATTATGCTATGCACCTTAGCCACAATGTTCCAGACAATTGATTTCATTAAGCCATGTCATTAGTTACCAAGTGCTTTCCTTTAAGCAACACTTAGGGCCGTATTCTCGTACTAAACACGGTTTTAGCTTAAAACCGTGTTTAACTAAACGCGTGTCTAACTTAAACGTGAGTTTATCCTTTAAACGACGTGTTTAACAAAACACTTTTTTAAACTCTGCAAATCTCGTTCCTAGAGTGGCCCTGCGTTGATTGTATACAGGTATTTAATTCATTGTGGCCCTAATGGAGTACAATAAATATCGACCGAATGCATTAACTACACGGTACTTTAAAAGACTACGCGATCCGCACGTCAGCTTGCACCAGGCACGGATGAGTGATCATTCAAGGCATACAGTTGGTGCGCGAGCTTAGTTAAACACGCATTAAACTACCCCATACCCATGTATAAAGTTAGACACATACCGGCGAGTTAGACGCGTGTTTAAGTAAAACAAATGTACGAGAATTGCGTTTAGTTAAACGCTGTGTCTAAAGTCAAAGTTAGACGCGTGTTTAGCTTAAAACCGTGTTCAACTACGTACGAGAATACGGGCCTTAGTGATTAGGCTATAGAACAGTCATGTTATAGAATCATAAAGTATACCTGTCATACCTATTATGATATCCTGCACCCATGCACACGCAGGATCATGCAAAAATATTCCAGCAAAGGGTCTATGGCTGCTCTGAATGTGTAATAGATTCACGAAGGACACATGAAGTGGATTTACAATGTTAGTCAAAAAGAAGTTGTACAGGAACAAATATTTATTTTAAAAAAGATCCAACCAATTTGTGAAACTAATGAAGCATATATTCAAACAGCATATCCTTCCGTTCATTTAAAAAGAATGACTTAAGGGAAGTGTCAACCCTATTATTTTGATGATCAACTTTTGCTTCTAAGTTTGAGAATATTGAATAAAAGTACATAAAAGTATACATTTTTAGAAAGGAAATTTGATAAGGAAGCCGATGGTGATATCAATGTGATACCAAATCAACTACATTTTGAGAAATGAACCAAAAAGCCATTTTTTTACCCCAAATTTTTCAGACAGCATAACTATAAAACAAAAAATGGTAATTTGTTCTAATATACGTTTTTGTAAACAAAACAATTTTGTCTAGGAGGCAATTTTTTCTTTTTCCAAAATAAAGCTTGGTTTTGGAAATATTGCTAAAAACATCGGAAAAGTGTAAAAGTCATGTTTTTTTGCGTACATTTCGCTAGAAATGGATGCATATCTCGAGTTTAAAATCCATAATCGAAAAAATAAAAAATTGCCTCTTAGCGCTGAAAGTCCTCTACACAATGGTAGTAAAAGCTTCCCTGATAGTTTGATATATTTTTAGTTATGTTGTCTGAAAATTCGTAAAATTCCTTCAAATTTGAACTTCTAGAAAACATCGATTTAGTAAAAAATATTGACATTTTCCACCATTTAAAGCTAAATGTTCACGAACACACGGGCGTGTGACCTAAAAAGCGAGTAAACTATTATGAACAATCATAATAAACTATCAGATTCAATTTATATTGTCACAATGTGAAGAAATTGGAAGAAAACTGAAATTTAAATGATCGTAAGATTGGCCTTTGTTTACACTTTAGACATTGTTTTGCGCTCTTTTGTTTTTCGCGTCTACGTCGCGGATATTAAGCGGCGCGTCTAGTATTACGCGCGGGAAGTTTCAGCGCGCGACGCAATGATCGAACAGCTGTCGCAGCATTTGAAAAGCGCGGAACTCCGCTTAAATTCCCGCCAAATAACTATGCGCCTTTTCCTGACTCAAACTTACCAAAACAACAATTTAAAATCACCCAAAAGAACGGGAAATAATAGCTTCCGATTAGTAACTTATGATGGTAATGATAGAATACATATAAAAGTATAAAATAATAGAGAAATATGAAATTCATTTTTTTGAAACAAGTGCCGGGTTGACACTGCCCTTAAATTGATCCTTGCTATCAAAAATTATGCCTGTTTTAATAAAATAACCCATTTTGGGAGGAGCTGTCCACAAAATGCTTGTACCCTCAACTCATACCCAAAATCATGCAATCTTTGTAATAATCAATTTGACCACTGCTTCTCACATTCTTATGGATGTATGCATTTTTGGAAAATATATTATTATCAGTGCTGCCATAGGCTCCAAATTAGTTTTGACATTAAAGGGCATTTCATTTTTTATCCATTTGCAGGTGGAGATGGCTTTGCTCCTTAATTGTGTCCATGTAGTTTATATATCATTTTGATTGATTATATTATTGCTCTTTGTCATCTTTGTATTAGTGTATAATTAATATTGTTTGGTTCGCCTGCCCTGTGAGCGACTTGTGGTACCACTGTTTTAGCATAAATGTTAATATAATACTTAAATGTGTATAATTGGTACCACTGTTTTAGCTAAAATGTTAATATAATACTCAAATGTGTATAATTGTATGTATGACTGTGAATATGTTGCTTATTTATCTAGGCTATTGAAGGAGAGCTTAGGAGGTAATTCGAAAACAGCAATGATAGCGACCATCAGTCCAGCTAACACACACACTGACGAGACTTTGAGTACACTGAGATACGCCAAGCAAGCACGCTCTATTATCAATATAGCAAAGGTCAATGAAGACCCAAATGCTAAACTTGTTAGAGGTAAGATCTATTGGTAATGCTATAAACAGAGGAATATATGTGACCCAACACGAACTAAATGAGGCACAATGAGGGACATACGAATACTGAATTATTTATATCATGATAATATGTAAAATTAAGGGACACTTTGATACCCAAGTCAATGTTATATCACATTCCTTGACCAAAGTTACGGATAAATGAGGCACAATGAGGGACATATGAATACTGAATTATTTATATCATGATAATATGTAAAATTAAGGGACACTTTGATACCCAAGTCAATGTTATATCACATTCCTTGACCAAAGTTACGGATAAATGAGGCACAATGAGGGACATATGAATACTGAATTATTTATATCATGATAATATGTAAAATTAAGGGACACTTTGATACCCAAGTCAATGTTATATCACATTCCTTGACCAAAGTTACGGATAAATGAGGCACAATGAGGGACATATGAATACTGAATTATTTATATCATGATAATATGTAAAATTAAGGGACACTTTGATACCCAAGTCAATGTTATATCACATTCCTTGACCAAAGTTACGGATAAATGAGGCACAATGAGGGACATATGAATACTGAATTATTTATATCATGATAATATGTAAAATTAAGGGACACTTTGATACCCAAGTCAATCTTATATCGCATTCCTTGACCAAAGTTACTGATAATGCAAAATCACTTTGTCGCAAAACATCAAATACAAATCGTCAAGTTATGGTCATTTAAAGTTTTGATTTTTTTAATAAATCAATAGGTTCGAATTAATTACCTCAACAGTAGTTTAACTCTTTATTTTCATGAATTTGAGTGTTTGGGTATCCGAGAGATTTTTTATGAACAACATTTAAACAGTGTTTTTTAATATGAGCAATTCAAATTATGTTATGTTCAGCCCAATATATTCACTATGATATTGACAAATAAAAACAGAAATGAAAGTGTCCATATATGAATAGAATTAAAGGAACTAAAGGCTACTTTGAGCAATGAGCAGAACACAAGAATAAGTTTGGGCTTGGGGCAGCACTTTTGAGCAATTATAAGTTATTCTCATATATTTAATACACTCTTAGTAGTGTCGAACCAATCAGAAAGCAAGAAACTAATTAACTAAAATACGTGGAGTGCATTGAAAGTGTCTAATGCACTCCGTGTGTGCGACGTTCAATGTGAGCACCCCACGCTTTGTTTTGATGCGTTGTTCAGGCATCGCTGGTTTGCTAAATTTTACTGCTGGTGTTAGCAAACTTGTTAACATGATTTTATTCGTTATTACATAGATCAAAATTATGCTCAAATTGTGAATTTTGATTTGTATAGTGTCGTGTAGGAATTAGATCAATACATGCATATGTTTTGTTTCTAGAAAAATTAGAAAAATCAATGCACTTGCACAAATGCTGATATGCTCACAATAGCACTCCCCCTGCGGGGTCGTGCCATTATTCACACATCAATATCAGCGTGCATGCATTGATTTGTCTAATTTCTCTTGAAACAACACATAGGCATTTATTGACCTATAAACACTGGATTTCATTTGTACCCACTAAATACGCACCTGTTGCACATATTCATGAATTATCAATCTGGAATAATAATATTTTGTTTTATAACACCTCATACGCAATAGGGCACACTTTTTTTCCTCGGTACTGGCTACGGGCCTATCGCCCCGAACCTTAAATAGTTTGCTCTATTTCCCCTCTACCATGTAATATTTGTATACTATTTACACAATCATGTTTCTTACAGAATTACGATCAGAAATCGAGAGGTTAAAGTGCACCCCAATCCCTATGGGCAGTCCCTTTGGAGATGAGCGTAAGGCAGAGATGGCTAGCCTGAAACAGATGCTGGCAGACTCTGAGAGGAATAGGACTGAGACGGCAAAGATATGGCAAGATAAACTACGCGACAGTGAGAAGAGGCGAATGGAGGAGATTGCAGAAATGGAGGTAAGGCCACAGAAACAAAATACCCTGTTCTACGGGCCCCACCGACCCATTTTTGAAAATTTCAAAAATTGTTACAATTCGCAAAAAATTCTGATTTCTTTTTTTGGAGAAGGGAAAAAAACCCTGTCTGGTGGACTGACCGTACCTGAGAGGTCTGTTTACCCGTAGAACGATATTTTTTTTTTGTAGCCTAAGGGGACAATGAGAATTTATGCGTCAATTGAGCATTTATTTTTCAATAGAAGATACAGTATACATTTTTTCTAAATAAAAAAAAACCCAACAAAAAAGATCGCAAATTTGTAATTTGGCAAATATTATTTACTGTGGGAAATTTAACATAGCAATTGTCTATTTCTCGTATGTGGGTTTAATTGATGTTTGTGCCTTCTTTTTTATTGCTTAAAAAATTGACATGAACTTCAAAGTAAAAAGCAAATGACATTTAAAATACATCAAGAAAGAATATATTCACTCAGATTATTTGTTTCAAATTCAAATAGATTCAGCAATGATTGTGATCTTGTTCTTGTTTCCTCTGACAGAGATGTGGCGTATCCTTCAAAGTCAACAATAAGGTACCTAACTTGGTAAACCTCAATCAGGATCCACAGTTGGCTGAGGTGCTGGTTTACCTACTGCGTGAGGGGGAAACCCGTATTGGGCAGGGCAAAGAGAAAGCCAGACGAAGGAGTATACTGCTTAGTGGAGCTTTAGTAGCAGAGAATCATTGGTATGTATGAGATATTTCAATTTTGAGAAATGTTGGCTAAACAAATGAACAAGGGTAAAAGGATGCACTTGTGCATTAACCCTAACACTACCCCCTCCTCCGCGAAAATGGACCCAAATAATAGCCGCTTATATGATTTGAACCACAGACCTTCGGCACACAGGGCAGAGAATTCAACAACACCCCATGCATGTCAAGGCTATTTGGTGCAGTATATTGCGCGATGTATATAGGCTGGGTTCCATAATTTCATCAAAAAACTTCTATGCAGGGTTATTATAGAAACAGGCTGGGTCATGGTATTTTGTGGTATTTGGTAGGGTTATGGTTAATACTGCAATTCGACTACATAGTTTGTTCAGTTCCGAATTTGCAAAGACTCCTTACAGCAGCAAATGAATACAGAATGACACAGGCGCGCGTGAAGAGAACACATGCACTGTATACGTCATGTGCATGGCGCGTGTGTTCGACCAATAACGTGTGCGTGCGGCCATTATCGCGCGTGTACGGCTGTACGCTTGGATTACATTTGCGGTGGGTGGGGGGGGGGAGATCAAAACTGACTATTTTTCGCCAATTTGGAACTGATTAAACTATAGTGAGAAAATTGCTGTAGGAATCTGTGGCTATTGCACGAATCTATAAAGTTATGACAGCGACACTAATTTATATTATAGAAATATTAACACTTTCCACGCGGCTATTACTTTTACCATATACAAAACAGATTTTTCAGGAACCTTACCCTAGTACCAACTTTCAAAGTCTATCTCAAGGATTGCTGAACCAATGCTAGCCATATGTGTACTTTTTTCAATGCATTTCTCATGGTGATTCAAAATATGGTAATGAAATTCAATAATTTTGACATTTTTGAAACATTTTGTGACATTTTGGAATGTCGTCTGCAGACGTCTGCAGCGTGGAAAGTGTTAACTACAACCATTGATTGTATCAAGATTGTATAATCTAGACTGGCCGGCATTTGCCACTGTGTTTGTGGTCGTAGAATTTAGAATTTAATTACATAAAATACTGCCATTTTGAAGGGAAAAAACAAAACTGGTATGTGGAGAAAACTATACAAAATGATAATAACATAAACCATTTGATTTTTTCCAGCATTATCTGGAATAAAGAGTCTGAAGTGAGTGTAGAGCCGCAGCGTAAAGCAGAAACGTACGTCAATGGTGTGATTATCAAAGCATCAAAAGTTTTACATCATGTAAGTCCAAATCAGTGACATTTTGTGTGTGTGTGTTTTTACTGATATTCCTTTCTTAAAATTCATATTCTCTCACTTTGAAATGATATCAAACATTCTTAAACAGCTAAGAAAGTTTAAGCAATCTCATTGGTTCTCAGAGAAACCGGCGACATCTCTATGAGACAATAGAACACGGGGAGGTGGGCTTACGTTTTAACAGCGCGCCCGACCTTCACAATGCGTGGTTTTCTCCATAACGCGCACTTCTGCAGTGCGTCTTTAGCGCTTTTCCTGCGTTTATGCCGGCGCTGCGACGCTTACGCATGGTTTACTCATCGCATGTGATTGGATGGAATGTTTGTGGGCTATTCGATCCTAGCAGGGGTAAAAGTTGTCAAATGTGGACAATAAAATGTACTTATTTCTATGATAAATGTCTAAAGTTAATAAAGTATGATTGTTTAAGAATGAGAATAAAGGTATTGTTTTTAGACCGTACCCGTGTTCTATTGTCTGACATAAATGCGTTCGATAGTATTATTTTTTGCGTAGAACAACTCCGCCTGCGGCGTCGTTGTTCTACTTAAAATAATACTATCGTCCGCATTTATGTCAGACAATAGAACACGGGTACGGTCTAAAAACAATACCTTTATTCTCTAATGACATTACATGTTATGAATGGGAAGAAATGAATATTTATGTTTAACAAATGTTTCTTTAATTTTACTCGCATTTTGTACCTTATCACTATAATAATAATGAGGTTATGGTTCAAACACTTGACAATTCTCTTTGCTATATATTTTTTTCTCTTTGCTATATATATTTTTTTCTCTTTGCTATATATTTTTTTCTTTTTGCTATATATTTTTTTCTTTGCTATATATTTTTTTCTCTTTGCTAGATATTTTTTTCTCTTTGCTATATATTTTTCTCTTAGCTATATATATTTTTTCTCTTTGCTTATATTTTTTTCTCTTTGCTATATATATATTTCTCTTTGCTATATATTTTTTTCTCTTGGCTTATATATATTTTTTCTTTGCTATATATTTTTTTCTCTTTGCTATATATTTTTTTCTCTTTGCTATATATTTTTTTTCTCTTTGCTATATATATTTTTTCTCTTTGCTTATTTTTTTCTCTTTGCTATATATATATTTCTCTTTGCGGATATATATTTTTTCTTTGCTATATATTTTTTTCTCTTTGCTAGATATTTTTTTCTCTTTGCTATATATATATTTCTCTTTGCTATATATTTTTCTCTTTGTTATATATATTTTTTCTCTTTGCTTATATATTTTTTTCTCTTTGCTTATATATTATTTTCTCTTTGCTATATATTTTTTTCTCTTTGCTATATATGTTTTTTTCTCTTTGTTATATATTTTTTTCTCTTTGCTATATATTTTTTTCTCTTGGCTATATTTGGCATTCGACACATATCATCCGATATTTTGTGAAAACTTGGAATTTATGTCCACCTTTCTGAATTTCAGGGAGACCGGCTCGTTATTGGTGATCATTACTTTCGTTTCAATCATCCATTGCAAGTACATCGCACCAAATCAACGTCCTATCAAGAGGAAGCTGACTTTGAGTTTGCACGCAATGAATTAGTTTGTGAGCAAACAGCCAAGTAAGATCAATTACTTTACAAATTTAAATCGACTCCTAATTTGGATATGTTGATATTCAGAGTCCTTGTCTTGTTAACATCTTGGCCAGCTCTTTGGAACATGCTTCCAGATATTTGTATCACGCCAGCTATATTGTTCAGCTCAACAAACTTGTAAAACACATTGATTTCCTAATGTTGCTCTGTATATAACATTATGATGACACTTTGGTTGAAAAAAATGCATGATGAAACTGCTGCATGTAAGTGTTTGATATTAAGGAACCATCTTATTACTTTGCATTGCTAATAAATAATAACAAGACATTTCTTAGGCACTTAATACAAAAAGCCTCTGAGCGCCGTACAACAAACAAAATATGATAAAAAGAGAGCAACATTAAAAAAGTTAAAAAGTTAAAATGCACAGTATAAAATATAAAAATTGCATTAAAATACAGAAGAAATATAAAATACAGTTAATACAAAACAGTTAAATAAAGTTCTAAAAATCAGTTGCAGTATTGGTTAAACAAATAAGTTTTCCCAGATGTCTTTAAACAATTGATCAACTTGATGCTTCGGATTGTTTCTGGTAGATTGTTCCATAGTGCTGGAGCTTGTATCGCGAAGACCCGGGCCCCATATGTCTTTGTCCTTGGTGATTTGGGGACAGCGAGCAGTGTCAAAATTGATGAACGTATAGTGTGTGTTGGTATGTACAGTGATATCAGCTCACACAGATATTTAGGTGCCATACCGTGGAGGCATTTGAATGTCAGTAGAAGAGTCTTGATAGTGTATGATCATGTGTGATTATGCTCCTTATATATGGTAACACCTGTTTCATGACATGTAGGCTAATTTAGGAGCAATGTTCATGCAATGAATTGGATGTCATGGACCAAGCAATTGAATGTAGAATAGGCCTGGTGCGATTTCCCTTGGTATTCCATTGCGCATGGCTACATGGATAATAGTAGAGTCATTATCTTGGATTCCGTGACCATTTTCTTCCTACCTTAGTTTCTTCGTGAATTTGTCAACTAGAACCATTTTAAAAGAAAATGAGCTCCCATAATGACTCTACTAACCTCTATTATTGATTTGATTTAGATTGGAAGCGGAGCTTGAATCTGTTAAACTACAAAGTCAACAACAGATGTTAGCAGAAATTCAGATGGCGAAGGTTAGTCTTATGGGTACAGAATAACAGGGAAAGCAAAGCATATTGTTACCACCATGTGATTTTAGATGTGTCACCAAAACACTAGTTTCAGATTTAGTTTGTATTTGCCAACAATACATATAAACAATGTACAATGAATGGTGGATTCATACAAATCCGTTATAAATACTTAGGATTTATGAACACTTTTCACTTCAGCCTATTTTAACTTAGCAGAATGGGTGAAACCAGGATGCCAGTTTTCTGATTTTGAGCATTCTAATTTTCACACTTTTGCTTATTTTCAGCCCATTTTGGAGCTATGGGCTGTTAAGCCCAAATTCACACACTTTTCAGGTTATACCTTTCTCCTTCTGACTTACTGGCATCCATTTGGAGAAATTTTATTCAAAAGAGTTCAAAATAAACAAACATATAAGTTTGATGAATGATACTTATTTCACTCAAACTCATCTCAATCATGAAGATTTTCCTCACTGCTTGTACTCCGTTAACTAGCTTATCTTATTCAAATGGCTGACAAATCTGATAGGGAAGGGGGGGGGGTAGAGGGATACATTTAAAATCACAGCAAGTTATGCCCCAAAATGGGTCATTGACCCTTTGAACACTGACACCCCTGAGTAAACGGTAGCCCCACCCTGACACCCCTGCCGAAATACCCCTCAATAGGGCATAATGTTACTGTCTGTATCGTTCCCATAACAGTTACTAGCACTTTTTTAGTTGCCATATTCATGCTTACCGTGTCTTGTTCATCCTTATTACTATAGTCAGATTCATATATATCCTCCGTATCAGAGTCCATGACCCTTGCTAAAACATTTGCTGCCGACGGCGCCATTGAAAAATCCCGAAATTCCGACCAAATTGATGAAATAACCCCCAGTTATCAGAATAGATATCGTTTTCAACTCATTGTTAGACAAACTATGTGCAGCCCGTAGCCCATAGGCTAGTCTCCGGGTCAAAGGGCATGTTTATATTCGATGGGGATTCCCTCAGACATTATAAACAGTGCACACATGTTAGCGACTTTATACCGGCCGCCAGTGTATATACGATACGCGTATTAGGCTTTATACCGGCCGCCAGTGTTCAAAGGGTTAAATCATGAAATGATGTGTATGGAGTGTTGCCATTTTTCAGGCAATCGTGTCTATCTCTCCTAACATAACCAACTAGAAAAGAATCATGACTCCAGAAGAACAATAACTCGTCAGCCTGCTTCGATAATTGCCTACCTCACTTTTCAGCGAAATTGAGTTTTTTGCATAAATTATGACTTCATTACATTATGCACATGCTGTAATAATACCTAAGTCATTGACAAATCAAAAGTGTTGATATACACGATTGCAATTCTGCCCAAGTTAGCAATGTGAGTTAAAAAAATTCACCTGTACTTTTCATGGTGCAATTCAACATATCGTCAGCCTGCTTCGATAACTCACTTTTCCTATTTTTGTTGTTTTCTCAAAACTAGAACAAATTAGTTAGGCAATTATCGAAGCAGGATGACTAACTGATGAATGCAATATCGTCGCTGTTCTGTCAAAACTGTGTATGTTTTCCAGCCCTTCACCATGTATAAAGTGAAATTGCCAAATAGTTATACATAGGAACTGTTGTTTTATACATGTTTAGGGGGCAAGAGCATTTACAAAGTTTTGACAGATGTATTTTTGGCCCTTGAACATGTTTAGAGCAGACTACCCAAAGGTTATACATAGCAAGTATTACTTTATACATGCCGAAGGGCCAAATGAAGATACAAGGTTTTGACAGAACAGCGATGATTTAAGGTGAGGGGGGCATACCCCACAGCTTGTACTAACTCTATTCTTTGTATTGACTCCATGTACAGGATGCTGCCCATCAGGATTTAGAGGAACAGAAACGCTTGTATGAAAGAAAGCTCAAAGAACTGTCACTACAACTCGTAAGTCACACATCTGTAGATAGATATGTATTGAGGGGTTTTATAATAGCAAATCCTAGTGTGAGATCAACTAGTAACCACCATTGTGACCATAAGCCATGGTTTTCTATTGGATTGAGATTGATTGCGATTGTTGATCATTTCTGGTCATGATCAGATGGTGAGAAAGTTCCCAAAAACCTAACCTGTTGTATGTGCCCGACCGACCCATTTTTTTCTTCAAATTTGCAACAACAAAAAATTAGAAAAATGTTGGGACATTTTTGTGTGTGAAAATTTCTTTAAAATATTGAAAACACCCCCCAAAAAATTCAAATTAAAAAACCCAACAAAAGTCAAACAAAAACTGATCCTACCTGAGAGGTGTGTTTGCCCGTACAACAGGGTTTTTTATTCATCACCTAACCTAACCTAATGTCATCTTTGCAGTTGAGGGCGAGTTACTTTACCCTTAACTGCATTGTGTCAAGCCACAGTAGATTGTGATACATTAGGACTATATCATTGGTGTAATGGTAAAGGTAATTAATTAAGAGTACACACCACCAAATAATATTTTGCCTACTGCCAATACCCGTTGGTGTTTTTAAATTAGGTTAGACCCCTCGGTAAGTCTTATTTTAACGTCCTAGAAAAGGTACAAAGGGCTGTAAATGTACCTAAATGTTTAATAATTTGGCAATTGTAGGTTGTTTCCTCCATATTAGGCCCAGAATCTCTAGCTTTTTCTTGACTGGTATTAGTTTACATGATTCACTGTTTGCAACAATTTAGAGCTAAAATTCCTCATCTTAAGATCGAGACAGCCTGTCATACCTAAGCTAGATTAGCTAAAATAATTAGGCTTGATTTCAATCACGTGATAGTTTTTATTATATCATGATAGGTCTGATTCCAACCATGTGATAGTTTTTACTATCATTATGGCTGGAAAAGAATGATGTGTATCATGATATAAAACAAATATTGAATGCCTTTTGTTTGTGTAATAGTAAAACTATATCACTCGGTCCAATTTGGATTATTCCATTACACTCGGCTTCGCCTCGTGCAATGGAAAAATCCAAATTTGACCTTGTGATATAGTTTTTACTATCACACGCTCAGGCATTCAATATTTGTATAATTAAACAAATGTTGAATGCCGTTTGCTTGTGCATAGTAAATCTATATCACTTGGTCCAATTTGGATTATTCCATTATAACACTTGTCTTTGCCTTCAAATTTGACCTCGTGATATACTTTGAACTATCACACTCTCTGGCATTCAATATTTGTACACTATCACACTCTTAAGCATTCAATAATGGGGGACTTTGCGGCTGTGTGTGTTTTCAAGAAAAAAATTAAGAAAATAAAAAGAATTTAGGAGACATTTTCATTCATAAATTCTGAATGCCTTGATCAATTTTGATAGATTTTATGTTATTTTATTAAGCGTAGATTAGCTCTGAGATGTGCTGTATCACAATTTTCTGTTGATAACAACAAATAAATGGTAAACAAAAATGAGCTTGAATTTTCAATTATTGTTTCATATGTGAAAATTGACAAAAATATTTGCATATTATGTTCCCATTTTTAGAAACACTATTCCAGACAACAAGAGAATGATAGCAATAGTATGGATGAAGCTGAGAAGAGATTGGAGGAGCTAGAAGAGCAAAATAGAGTAAGAATGAAATTAATCATTTAAATCTGTATAGAAATAATAGGCATTCACCACAGGTATTAAACAAGACAAGAAGACTGGGATTTGTGAGCAAAGGTGTTGAATTTCAGGTGCTTTACCATGCTAGGTCTTGTTGCCTTGCGCTTGCCCTGTAAGCAAGAGGTCCTGGGTTCGATTCCTGATCGAGATCGTTTTCCCATATTGTCTCTTTTCTATTTACGACGGCGAACCTGTTTAAATATTTTTATTTTTTTTAAAATCCATTTCAACATAGATACTAGAGCACCAAGTGGCAACTAATAAGAGACGTCTTGAGTTGGAGTCTAGTAAGCCAGATGAGCACAGCTTTGAGGAACACAAGGAGCACCATACACGCATCCTGTTGGATCTGGAGAGGCAGAAACAGAGGATGGAGAGAAGTCTTAAAAGAATACAAGACAATAAACAGACAAGAGAGCAAGCCAATCAAGTTTCGACTGCTGGAGTCACCAATCATACAGGTAAAAATAAGGCAACAAAAAACCCAACCAGAGATGTAATTCTTCCGGAAATTAGGTTATGAAAAAAAAAATCTGGAATTTTTGTTGTTGATTTTTTTATTTTGTTCTCCAGAATTGATGATATTTCTCCAAAATTGATGATATTTCAGCAAGAAAAGAAGAAAAAACACATTAGGGGGTGATACCCTGTAGCCTATTCTCAGTACAATCCCCCGTAAATGGTTGATACCGTAGGCAAGCGCTCGGCCGTGGTCGCTGCGTAACGTTCACATTTGGTCGATTGATTTTCAGGAAATTTTACTTTACCTCTGTTACATCTCTGCCCAACCCTGTTCTACGGACCTGACCGACACATTTAAAAAAAATTGCAGCGATTCTTTATTTATTTTTTGATTTATT
Source organism: Ophiura sarsii (assembly GCA_035610835.1). Lineage (NCBI taxonomy): Eukaryota > Metazoa > Echinodermata > Ophiuroidea > Amphilepidida > Ophiuridae > Ophiura > Ophiura sarsii. The sequence goes on from CM069448.1 coordinate 47,026,693, forward strand.
TTTGATTTTGTTTGTTTAGAGTTTTAAAATATTTTAAAAATGTCAAAAATTGCTGAAAATCCATCGACATGTCCCTTTTTTTTGGAAATCAGACAAAAACATAAACAAACAAAAACCTGACTGACCAACCCTACCTGAGAAGTCCGTTTGCCTGTAGAACAGGGTTTTTCTTTCTTCTTCACCTAAGATAGGAAATATTTGTAACATTTCCAAACAATTGTAGCCTAACCGCACTTGGGTCTTTGATTTATGCCTTTGTCACATTTATGTGAGGATATATGTTAACTGTCGATTGGAATTTGTATTTTGTTTAAATTTATTTGAGGTATTTCTATTTGTAGCATCAACCAATTTAATTTGGGCTGAGTTATTGCACAAGATTTCATCACTGTTCTGTCAAAACCTTGAATCTTCATCTGGTCCTTCAGCTTGTATAAAGTAATACTTCCTATGTGTAACCTTTGGGCAGTCTGCTCTAAACATGTTCAAGGGCCAAACACATCTTTCAAAGCCTTGTAAGTGCGCTTGCCCCTAAACATGTATAAAGCAACACATCCTATGCATAACCGTTGGGCAGTTTTACTTTATACATGCTGAAGGGCCAGAAAAACATGTTTTGGCAGGGACGATATGTATCATAAATAATCCATTATCTTGCAGGTTCAAGCTACAAGAGCAGACAAGACTTATTTCGTTTATCTGTGTGGCTACAGGAAGCTAATAATATCAGTGAGAGACTGGGCAAACATACGGTAAGTCTAATCACATTTATCTCTTTGATTTCTTGATGTAGTAGTACACTGGTACACCTAGGTTGTATTTTACAGACTTCAAGGAACATTTTGGTATATAACTAAGCCCCGGAGGATCCCGCGATTTTTTTAGGCAAAAACGCGAGGCGAAATTACTAAAACCGCGATTCGCGGGATTTGCAACCAAAACCAAGAAATACCGCGAAAATAAACCAAATGCGAGAAACCGCGACCAAAAATGTGACCCGAAAAATCACCCCCAAATATCACCTCTTTAAAAAGTAAATAAGCTTACTTTATAGTCCATTTTTCTTCTCTGCAAGAAAATATATTGATTTCCAAATTAATCCCTGGCAGAGGGGTTTCATAATTTGCGTAAAATTCCAATTAATGTCCTCCGTTTTAACATTTTTGAAATATTTGTTTTGAACACGCGCCGCCATCTTGAATGATTGAGTACATCCCCCAGTGGCTTCCAGTCGATCCGAAAAATTACCGTGCGTTAAATTGATAGCAAAATGTAGAGGGCGGCAGAGTCTTAGTCAATTCTTTATGAAACCACTGTGATGAAACCCGTTTCCAGCAACCTAGGCGGCATGATCTTGCATCATGAATCATTATGGGATGCATTACGTCAGAACATGTGCGATCTCAATTTGATCAAATTTTGATGATACAAATTTTACGGCGCGGCGTAACATGGGGAAAGTAACATACGGGAACCAGACATTGTTTACATATAAAAGGTATTTTCCGGGGGGATTTTCCCAACCAAGTTTGCATTGGTATGATTGGTACGATAGATCGAAATTTAACATGACATTTCAAGATTTTCTTGGACTAATTATGGTCGATTTTTGTGTAGAAATTTGAAATTTTGTTTTGTTGAGGAAAAAACCAACAATTCCGCGAAATCTCGGCATACTTTTAGAAAACCGAGGCAAATGGTAAATCCCGAGATTCACGCCGAGAAAACCGTGATCGCGGGAACCTCCGGGGCTTATATATAACTCCCTCCCTGTGCCAGCAGACTGGGACCGAGAAAAAAATGTGAAAAATTGAACCAAAATTGGGTCACCCACCTTTTCGATAAGCCTTATCGCCAATAGTTTAGTTTAGTTTAGTTTTATTTGGCATATCAAGACACAGAGATACAATACATCAGATCAAATATACAAATTTTAAAAACTTACAAAATTAACACAACATATTAATACAAGAAAACATATAATGCCAAGGATAGCCCAAGAAAGCTCTAAAAAGGGCTTATTTCCATTGGGGTCCTTATTAAAACAGCACATTATAAAAACATATATATTTGCACACAAATTAATATTGCACTTTTTATGAAACAACTGCATATAAAAATGGATGAAAAATCAAGATAGAAAGTGACTCTTTACTGCCTTTTTGAACTGCCCATGGGTTTTGGATGTTTTAACCTGAGTTGGTAGTAAGTTCCATTCCCGAATACCAGTAAAGAAAAATGTATTGCACTGCTGACCTTTAGCTTTGGGAACCAGAAAATTTGTTGCACTGCCCCTGGTATTGTATCTGTATTGGTAAATTGAGAATTCAATCCCAAAAAAAATCCATTGATTATCCTTTTCTGATGCATTGTGGGATAGAAAAGGGGGTATATTTTGCGCCTTTTCAATCCCACAATGCAACAGAATAGGATAATCAATGGCTTTTTACCGATTCGCAATAAACCTTATCCAATCAGTAAGGCCAAATTTGTGTTGTGTTGTCCTCAGCGACCGACCCTAATATCAGAGTCACATTTTATTTTTTTAGATTTAAATTTTACCCAATTTGTCAAAATATTACTATTTTCTGTTTGATATGAATAAATTTGCTTGAATAGATTGCTTTTAAACTATTATCAAATTGGTCAAATTAACATTTACCAATAATAATTTTGTCTTGTCATGAACCACGGTCTGTCAGTAATATTTGCAGCAAAAAAAGAAGACCAAAAAAAGGAAAATCGACCACCCAACCCGACTTCAAGATTTTTGGCACTTGAGGGCAAAACAACCATTTGTTTGACCTTACTGATTGGATCTTTACACTTTTTCAATCCAACCAGTAAGACTAAACATACATTTTGTTTACCATCTCTAACCAATAAATCCATAAAAAAACCACTTTTTTGTTCATCAATTCCCACAGGTGTTTAGCCGACATCATGCAACAATAGATGAGGAACATCAAGGAGCAGAGAGTGAGGATGTGAGAATCAGAGCAACTAATACCAAGCTGGTTATTTATACTGTATGGTCACTCGCTAAATTTGAACACAACCTGGTGCAAATGCGAGAGCTGTATGAGGTAATTGTGATGGGCAATGCATGGTCACTGGGTTATCAATACTGTAAACGTGGACATGTTCGCGCTACATTGATTTTCGCGCTTTTCGGGCTCAAAGCAGCTACCACGAAAATAAAATCATGCTAACATATTTATTTTATGTATAAGTCTATGTAATAAACTTTCAAAACGTGAATTTTAAAAACAAGTGAAATGGCTGAAAATCTGCAAAGCGCGAAAATATAATCGCACGAAAAATTACCACTTTTACAGTCATTCATTTTCACACGTTAATTCTTTTTACTTATAGCCGTCCTCCTGAGTCAGTTCTTAGAGATGGCTTCCATACCACTATGAGTATCCATAGGTCTATGTTGTTTGCGATAGTTGGATTTATAATTAAACGGACACACTGAAGCAGCATTTTGCGTACATTGCGTGAAGCAGGTACAACCATGAGCGTGAACATTTAGGGCATGATAATCTTTGTGCTGCGTGCCTAGTGTCCGTTCAATTTTCAATCATACTACACAGGGTGAGTCAAAAAGAAGTTGTATAGGAATCAGGGTCTTAGCTAGGATTTAAAATGTGCCCGTCCAAAAAACAAAAACAAAATATTTGTAATGACTGACGTGCGAAGCACCAAGGTGCGAAGCACCGCGTTCCGCGCTAGCGCGGACAGAGGGGAGTCTGAGGGGGGATGTTCCCCCCTCAGCGTTCAAAAAAAATTCAATTTTCGAACCCATTTGGTGTGATTTGGGGGGCACTTTTGACCGATATTTTATTGAAAATGTTTGTTGTTAAATGTTAAATAAATATCACTTTTTAAAAAGTAATAAGCTTACTTTATGAGTCCATTTTCTTCTCTGCATGAAAATATATTAATTTTGAAAGTTATCCCTGGTAGAGAGGTTTCATTATTTGCATTATATTCCAATTAATGTCTGCCGTTTTTGACATTTTTTCCCGGGCATTTTTTTATACCGAAGAAATTATTTCTTTCGTATACGCACGGCCATCTTAGATACATCCCCTAGTCGATCTTGAATATTTCCGTACGGAGCATTGATAACGAAATTGTAGAGGGCGGCATAGTCTTAGTCTACCAACCGCCGGCCGCTGGCGGCAGTATTTTGCATTGCTTCATGGAAATGATCTGCGTCATCGAAAAACCACGTGCGGTTGGTGGTACCCATTTTACAGCACGACGTAACATGAGAAAAATAACATACGGGAACCAAATGCTGTTTACATGATGATTGAAAGGTATTCCCCGAGCCAAGTTCGCATTTGGTACGATAGATCGAAGTATTTTAAATGACATTTCAAGATTTTCTTGCACTATTTATGGTCGATTTTTATACACAATTCGAAATGTAGTTACAATTCCGCTAAATCTCGGGATACTTTGAGAAAACCGAGGGGAATACCACCAGAACGACAAGTGTTTTTCCCCAGCATGGTAAAGGTTAATAATAATACATGAATATCCATCTCTTCATCAGCCAAGGTCTGAACGCATCATAAACAGTATCATAATATTTGATCGGGATGTTCAATGCTTGTAGAATTGATATAAGTCGGATTCTGGACCGTTTAATATAATGGCTACCATTAATTTTGTACTAGATTTTATAGTCCTACCGCGCCGTATTATTTATTTAAAGTGCTCGCTTATCATGACCCTTGGAAGTTTATAATGAATTAATGATTTATTTATTTTTGTCCAAAAAACTGCCCGTCAATAAGACGGGTTGGGGATATTTCCACCCGTCCACTTTAGAAACTGCCCGTCCAAAAGACGGGTGGACGGGTGGCTGGCTAAGACCCTGATAGGAATGAATATTTGTTTAAAAATAGACCAAACAAATTTGACAAACCAATGAGACACGTATTCAAAGAGCAATAAAATATTCAAATCAGTACAACTTCTTTTTGACTCGCCCTGTAGATGCCCTGCTACTGTCACAGATGGTATGTCAGACACCTTTCACCTCTGGGTCTGCTGCCTGCTATGTTACCTTCTAGAAGAATTTCGGGGTATTGGTCACTGCCCATTCTTTTAATATGACCAAACTACTAATTTTTTTTTGTCATGGTATTTGGGAGATCTTTAGTGAAGCAGTTCATGTACTGTGTTCCGCAGTCTGTCCCTTCTAGTGACAATTTTTTTTTATAGTCTGATTAATTATTGAAACGAACAAGTTTCCACTAGCGTATTCGTAGCTACAAGATATGTGATTGATGTAGCGCTAGGCGTAGCTTGTGCATATTTCCAGGCTCGAGTGCTTTGACGAAGCACACGCTGCTTGGACATCTTAACGCAGTGAGCTAGTTCACAATTGTTTGTTCATTTATTATTTAAACTATAGTACTGACAGAATCTATCATTTCTTTTCTATGACATGTCATTTTGTTTCTGTTTTTCTTTGATGTATCTCTGACAACCAGGCTGGAGGTGATAACTCTGAGATTAACAGTGACGATGTGTTTTACGAGTCCGGCGATAAGTGGGTTAAGGATTACACCATGGGATCGCCTGTAGTACGCACACATGGGTAAGTCATAGAAGAAATTATATATTTTCTCAAATAATTTAGCAGTGTAATTTGATGTTGATTGGTACGTTTCTGTCATGACTGACAGCTTGTTATTTTAGTGATGCCACACCATTTATGTCAGTCTGCAGCCAGTTTGTAGATGATAGAAGCAGGGATTTAATTTTGTCATCCATCTTGATATGCACACCCTCGATCTTACCCTGCATATTAAACTTTTCTAGGCAGTTTCCTTGGCTGACAAAAAAAGGTTTGTGTTGCCCTCACAAGTCTAAAATCGGGAAGATCGGCCGGCTGGATTTTTTTTAAATTGTTTAGTATACCAAATCATTTTATACCTATTATTTCAGTCAGCATTGTGAAGATACTAAGAAAAATGCATACTAGCTGTATTTTCTACCCAATGGTGAATATTTTCTTGAAGTACACATCCATGCAAAAATATTCACCCTTGATTCTATAACAGAAACTGCTTGAAAGTATGGAATATCCACATATTATATTGTATACTGAATTAAAGACAACGATGGAGAGAATGAGACAAAATAAAAACAATATACTAGTTGCATTTTCTTTCTCGTGCATTGAGTACAAACCGGAGCTTGTTTTTTGGTTTTCTGGGTTACTTGGCTTTTACACACATTTATCAACCAGAAGATAGGTTAAAATAGTGTAGAAATATAAAAATAATCTTTAAAAAACAACAACTTAAAACCCCCCCCAAAAAAACCCGCCCGGCCCACATTTTTCGGAATTTTGACCCGGCCGGATGAAGGCAACACAACCATTTTTGTTTACCCTATAGGTAGGTGTTCCGATTGCTGGCCGGATTTTCAACTTCTACATGTTTTTTATTCTACATAGTTCAAATAGTTCAATATTCCAAAGTTTGACATGAAATTTGCCCATTGAGTAGTGTACAAAACGGCCAGGTGGTTAACCACCTTTGGCAGTAATTCACTGCATTTTGGCCTGTAACGTCTAAATGGAACACATCTCACACCAACCATTTTACAGAAATAATGAGAAAACTATGGGTTTCTTCTGATATCAAAATATGTTGATGGCCAAAAAAAAGCTCAAGTGATCAGAAGGGAACATCCACCTTTAATTTTATGTAACAAACTAATATTTTTGACAAAGTCTTATTTTCATTTGTTATCCACATAGAAGCCAGAGCAGTAGTACAAGTGGCTGCAATAGTCCATGGCCCCTAGCCAGGTTACGTGGTCTAGCCAGCAGTCGTAATAGCACATCATCCTCTAGGCCTGGTTCAAGCGCAAGTATCAAAGGTAGGGATAGCATTTTAGTTTGTAGATGGCAACAAAACCACCCTGTTCTACGGGCAAACAGACCTCTTAGGTAGGGTCGGGTGGTTCTTGTTGTTGTTATTTGTTTGTTTTCCATGAATTTTGGTGAATTTTCAAAACAAAATTCAAAAATTTGCAAAAACAAAAATAAAAAATGTCAACAACAAAAATTAAAAATTTGCAAAAAGAAATAAAAGAATTGCAAAAATGTGAAAGAAAATAACAAAATGGGTCGGTCAGGTCCGTAGAACAGAGTTGTTTTTTCGTTGCCTTAGATAAATCATCTAATATGAGAAGCAATCAGAACTTTGATTTATCTATCTAATACAGTTTGCAATTTTGAAACTAAAAGCCTCGGTTTGGTATTACGTGTGAAAGATGAAGATTTCTCACAAGATTTGTAGTTAATATTACGTCAGGTTTTTCCCAAGCTTCATTGGGCCGTATTCTCGTACGTAGTTAAACACGGTTTTAAGCTAAACGCGCGTCTAACTTTGACTTTAGACACAGCGTTTAACTAAACGCAATTCTCGTACATTTGTTTTACTAAAACACGCGTCTAACTCGCCGAAATGTGTCTAACTTTAAACATGGGTATGGGGGTAGTTTAAGGCACGTTTAACTAAACAAATACACGAACTGTATGCCTTGAATGATTACTCAACCGTGCCCGATGTAAGCTGCCGAGCAGATTATGTAGTATTAAAAATACACGTGCGTTTGAGGTATTCAGTCGATATCTATTGTAACCTATTAGGGCCACAACAAAAATAAATACCTGTATACATACTATACAGTAACGCACAACCACCCTGGGAACGAGATGCGCCGAGTTTAAAACCGTGTTTAGTTGAACACGTTGTTTAAAAGATAAACTCACGTTTAAGTTAAACACGCGTTTAGTTAAACACGGTTTTAAGCTAAAACCGTGTTTAGTACGAGAATACGGCCCATTATGTTTGAAGCTAAACATTCTTTCATACTCTTCAACCCTTCATTCTCTTTCATATTTACATGACTGATTCCTCCTCAGGTGATTACTCACCACTGCCCTCTGAATGGGTCATGCCAGTCACAAACTTGCCGGTTCTCTGCATGGAATCTCTCAAACTGACGCTAGACAGAATAAGCCAACATGGAACCAGTGAAGAGAGTAGCGCCGACAAACTGTTACTCGCTATGGCCAGGATACACACAGCATCATCTGTGATAAATGAAGGCGTCAATAGAAATGATGACACCTTCCATGGGACAGGTAAGACAGGATGGGTTGTCTGGGATTCAAACTTCCCAGGATAGGATACACACTGCATCATCTGTGATAAATGAAGACATCAATAGAAATGATGACACCTTCCATGGGACAGGTAAGACAGGATGGGTTGTCTGGGATTCAAACTTCCCAGGATAGGATACACACTGCATCATCTGTGATAAATGAAGACATCAATAGAAATGATGACACCTTCCATGGGACAGGTAAGACAGGATGGGTTGTCTGGGATTCAAACTTCCCAGGATAGGATACACACTGCATCATCTGTGATAAATGAAGACATCAATAGAAATGATGACACCTTCCATGGGACAGGTAAGACAGGATGGGTTGTCTGGGATTCAAACTTCCCAGGATAGGATACACACTGCATCATCTGTGATAAATGAAGACATCAATAGAAATGATGACACCTTCCATGGGACAGGTAAGACAGGATGGGTTGTCTGGGATTCAAACTTCCCAGGATAGGATACACACTGCATCATCTGTGATAAATGAAGACATCAATAGAAATGATGACACCTTCCATGGGACAGGTAAGACAGGATGGGTTGTCTGGGATTCAAACTTCCCAGGATAGGATACACACTGCATCATCTGTGATAAATGAAGACATCAATAGAAATGATGACACCTTCCATGGGACAGGTAAGACAGGATGGGTTGTCTGGGATTCAAACTTCCCAGGATAGGATACACACTGCATCATCTGTGATAAATGAAGACATCAATAGAAATGATGACACCTTCCATGGGACAGGTAAGACAGGATGGGTTGTCTGGGATTCAAACTTCCCAGGATAGGATACACACTGCATCATCTGTGATAAATGAAGACATCAATAGAAATGATGACACCTTCCATGGGACAGGTAAGACAGGATAGGTTGTCTGGGATTCAAACTTCCCAGGATAGGATACACACTGCATCATCTGTGATAAATGAAGACATCAATAGAAATGATGACACCTTCCATGGGACAGGTAAGACAGGATGGGTTGTCTGGGATTCAAACTTCCCAGGATAGGATACACACTGCATCATCTGTGATAAATGAAGACATCAATAGAAATGATGACACCTTCCATGGGACAGGTAAGACAGGATAGGTTGTCTGGGATTCAAACTTCCCAGGATAGGATACACACTGCATCATCTGTGATAAATGAAGACATCAATAGAAATGATGACACCTTCCATGGGACAGGTAAGACAGGATGGGTTGTCTGGGATTCAAACTTCCCAGGATAGGATACACACTGCATCATCTGTGATAAATGAAGACATCAATAGAAATGATGACACCTTCCATGGGACAGGTAAGACAGGATAGGTTGTCTGGGATTCAAACTTCCCAGGATAGGATACACACTGCATCATCTGTGATAAATGAAGACATCAATAGAAATGATGACACCTTCCATGGGACAGGTAAGACAGGATGGGTTGTCTGGGATTCAAACTTCCCAGGATAGGATACACACTGCATCATCTGTGATAAATGAAGACATCAATAGAAATGATGACACCTTCCATGGGACAGGTAAGACAGGATAGGTTGTCTGGGATTCAAACTTCCCAGGATAGGATACACACTGCATCATCTGTGATAAATGAAGACATCAATAGAAATGATGACACCTTCCATGGGACAGGTAAGACGGGATGGGTTGTCTGGGATTCAAACTTCCCAGGATAGGATACACACTGCATCATCTGTGATAAATGAAGGCATCAATAGAAATGATGACACCTTCAATGGGACAGGTAAGACGGGATGGGTTGTCTGGGATTCAAACTTCCCAGGATAGGATACACACTGCATCATCTGTGATAAATGAAGGCGTCAATAGAAATGATGACACCTTCCATGGGACAGGTAAGACAGGGTGGGGAGTCTGGGATTTAAACTTCCCAGGATAGGATACACACTGCATCATCTGTGATAAATGAAGGCATCAATAGAAATGATGACACCTTCCATGGGACAGGTAAGACAGGGTGGGGAGTCTGGGATTTAAACTTCCCAGGATAGGATACACACTGCATCATCTGTGATAAATGAAGGCATCAATAGAAATGATGACACCTTCCATGGGACAGGTAAGACAGGATGGGTTGTCTGGGATTCAAACTTCCCAGGATAGGATACACACTGCATCATCTGTGATAAATGAAGACATCAATAGAAATGATGACACCTTCCATGGGACAGGTAAGACAGGATAGGTTGTCTGGGATTCAAACTTCCCAGGATAGGATACACACTGCATCATCTGTGATAAATGAAGACATCAATAGAAATGATGACACCTTCCATGGGACAGGTAAGACAGGATGGGTTGTCTGGGATTCAAACTTCCCAGGATAGGATACACACTGCATCATCTGTGATAAATGAAGACATCAATAGAAATGATGACACCTTCCATGGGACAGGTAAGACAGGATAGGTTGTCTGGGATTCAAACTTCCCAGGATAGGATACACACTGCATCATCTGTGATAAATGAAGACATCAATAGAAATGATGACACCTTCCATGGGACAGGTAAGACGGGATGGGTTGTCTGGGATTCAAACTTCCCAGGATAGGATACACACTGCATCATCTGTGATAAATGAAGGCATCAATAGAAATGATGACACCTTCAATGGGACAGGTAAGACGGGATGGGTTGTCTGGGATTCAAACTTCCCAGGATAGGATACACACTGCATCATCTGTGATAAATGAAGGCGTCAATAGAAATGATGACACCTTCCATGGGACAGGTAAGACAGGGTGGGGAGTCTGGGATTTAAACTTCCCAGGATAGGATACACACTGCATCATCTGTGATAAATGAAGGCATCAATAGAAATGATGACACCTTCCATGGGACAGGTAAGACAGGGTGGGGAGTCTGGGATTTAAACTTCCCAGGATAGGATACACACTGCATCATCTGTGATAAATGAAGGCATCAATAGAAATGATGACACCTTCCATGGGACAGGTAAGACAGGGTGGGGAGTCTGGGATTTAAACTTCCCAGGATAGGATACACACTGCATCATCTGTGATAAATGAAGGCATCAATAGAAATGATGACACCTTCCATGGGACAGGTAAGACAGGGTGGGGAGTCTGGGATTTAAACTTCCCAGGATAGGATACACACTGCATCATCTGTGATAAATGAAGGCATCAATAGAAATGATGACACCTTCCATGGGACAGGTAAGACAGGATGGGTTGTCTGGGATTCAAACTTCCCAGGATAGGATACACACTGCATCATCTGTGATAAATGAAGGCATCAATAGAAATGATGACACCTTCCATGGGACAGGTAAGACAGGATGGGTTGTCTGGAATTCAAACTTCCCAGGATAGGATACACACTGCATCATCTGTGATAAATGAAGGCGTCAATAGAAATGATGACACCTTCCATGGGACAGGTAAGACAGGATGGGTTGTCTGGGATTCAAACTTCCCAGGATAGGATACACACTGCATCATCTGTGATAAATGAAGACATCAATAGAAATGATGACACCTTCCATGGGACAGGTAAGACAGGATGGGTTGTCTGGGATTCAAACTTCCCAGGATAGGATACACACTGCATCATCTGTGATAAATGAAGACATCAATAGAAATGATGACACCTTCCATGGGACAGGTAAGACAGGATGGGTTGTCTGGGATTCAAACTTCCCAGGATAGGATACACACTGCATCATCTGTGATAAATGAAGACATCAATAGAAATGATGACACCTTCCATGGGACAGGTAAGACAGGATAGGTTGTCTGGGATTCAAACTTCCCAGGATAGGATACACACTGCATCATCTGTGATAAATGAAGACATCAATAGAAATGATGACACCTTCCATGGGACAGGTAAGACAGGATGGGTTGTCTGGGATTCAAACTTCCCAGGATAGGATACACACTGCATCATCTGTGATAAATGAAGACATCAATAGAAATGATGACACCTTCCATGGGACAGGTAAGACAGGATAGGTTGTCTGGGATTCAAACTTCCCAGGATAGGATACACACTGCATCATCTGTGATAAATGAAGGCATCAATAGAAATGATGACACCTTCCATGGGACAGGTAAGACAGGATGGGTTGTCTGGAATTCAAACTTCCCAGGATAGGATACACACTGCATCATCTGTGATAAATGAAGGCGTCAATAGAAATGATGACACCTTCCATGGGACAGGTAAGACAGGATGGGTTGTCTGGAATTCAAACTTCCCAGGATAGGATACACACTGCATCATCTGTGATAAATGAAGGCGTCAATAGAAATGATGACACCTTCCATGGGACAGGTAAGACAGGATGGGTTGTCTGGAATTCAAACTTCCCAGGATAGGATACACACTGCATCATCTGTGATAAATGAAGGCATCAATAGAAATGATGACACCTTCCATGGGACAGGTAAGACAGGATGGGTTGTCTGGAATTCAAACTTCCTCAATTAGGCCACAATTTATTTATTTTTGCCCTCAGCGACTGACCCTAAAATCTCAAAAATCAGGGTTTCGATTTATTTTATTTTTTAGAAATTTTACCCAATTTGTCAAAATATTACGAGATTCTGCTTGCAATGAATAAGTTTGCTTGAATAGATTGCTTTTAAACTATTTCCACACTTAAAAAATTGGTCAAATTGACATTCATCAATGTCAGTAATATTTATCAGCAAAAAAAAATGAAATTGACCGACAGAACCTGGAAAAATAGGTCAATATTAGGTCTTTCCTGCCATTTTTGGGGTGAATATTCACCTCAGTGCACTATGTTCATTCCATAGTAATATATGGGAAAAGTTGAAATAAAGGTAAAGATTTGCCATAGATTCTACCTTTCCAAAATATAAATTAGTTCAAAATTCACCACTTCAAAAATATAGCTAGGTAAAGATTAATGTTTGACTAACCTTGAGGAATGTAGGTTCAAGATGCATATTGATGCCTGCATAAATGGGTTAATTTGTCCTGGCCAGAATTCTGGGTGAAAAGAGTTGGTGTTTTGCACATTAAAGAAGTCTTGGCATAATTCTGTAATACCCTCCACACCTTACATTAGTAGTATGCGTCGTTCTTAAAAATCATGCACTGTGAATACCCCTGTGAAGGGTATAACAGAATTACTCCGAAGTCTTGTATTCATTCTACAAGATGTTTCTGCAAGACCAGAGTTGGTTATCAACTGACCAATATATAAACTCTTCATAAAAAAATATTGGATTGTATTACGTAGCAAGAAAAAGCTGATATGTTTTTTCTTTTCAACGATACCTTATTCATACCAATCACTTGTTTCAGTGCTCAGCCACTTGCTTGAGAATGTGGGGAGATCTTAATCAAAATGTGCCAAATTCACTCCAATTTTGTGCTAAAAACACCAACCCTGTTGTCTGTACAGTGAAGTAAAGTGTTATATTTTCATTTGGCACATTCAGATTGAGATCTCCCCATATTCTCAAGCAAGTGGCTGAGCACAGGAACAAGTTATTGCTACAGATTTGGTATCATTGGAAAGAGGAATACATCAGGTTTCCATTGATGTGCAACACGTTATGATCATATGACAAAATATACAGGGTGAGTCAGAAAGAATGGGCCCTTTTTTAGCAAAAGCTCCACAAAAATTTCAGGCGTGCATATTCAAACCAATGATAGTGCTAAACGACCAAATATTTAGCTTTCAATCATTTTTTTATTTTTTTTATTTGAACACTGTCATAATGTTACAACAATTTTAGTGGAACCCTGGTATTTTACGGGATAGCAATAATGAAAGAGATGCCAATCAACAACACTAGTAAAAGACATGTGAATGTTGGATACAAAATCTCAAAATGACTGCAAAATAAATAGAACTGTGGAATTGTTAGTAATATAAAGCCTGAATTCAAGAAAGAAAACTGAAAAGGGGCATCTTTGCTGATTCAGAAAGTGAACCATCTCATTAGAAAACATTGAGGGGTGGTATGATAATTCAACCATCGTGTGGATTGGCTTTAGAATTTGTGGCTTTACTAAAATTAATGTAACATGATAACGCAATAGTCGATTTTAAAAATTCTCCTTTTGAATGAAAGCCAAATTTTAGGTCTTTAGAGTTACCATTGGTTTTGAATATGCATGCCTACATTTTTTGTGACGCCTTTGTAAAAACTTGCCCTTTCTTTCTGACTAGCTCCGTAGGCAACCAGCTATGTAGGGAGTGTTTTACACACCCACATTTGAATTTACACAGATTTTACACCCAGGTTTTGTCCACATGGCCTACACTGTACACAAATCCTTAAATTTACACACCCAAATTTTTGAATTTACACACATTTACACGCCCACACCTTCAAATCCTGCCTAAGACCTTGCCTGTAGGTGATTGAAAGCTTTTCTTTGAGGGTTTAAATGATTCAGTCACTTACGCAATGAATAAATTTACAATGACTGACCTATTTGGCAAAGTTCTGTCACAGCAAATCTGTGATTGTTTTCGACAAGCAATGGTATGGTAAGCTTATAGTAATTGTATATTGTTTAATATTACAAGCATTTGTTTCTTAATCTTTACCAGACAATGATTTCCAATCTGATATCAACCAAGCCTTATTACAAGCCACTGTTGCCATGAATGAATTATCTAGTGTTGCCACATTGTGGTGCAATGAGTTGAATAGGCTGGATTGTAGTCTGGTGAGGGATTTGACGGAGCAGATGTTGGATACTTGCCGGAAGACTGCTGGTCATCTTAATAAAATGATGCAGGTGAGAATATAGACTGAGTCCTGTGTCCCTCTATATTGCAGCCATCTTTAAAAAATGGCGGACCAAAAAGAGGAACTGGGAAAAGCACATGGCGAAAAAGTGTGCGGTTAATCATGGAATTCCATGAGTATTTAGCATATGAATATGCAAACGAATATGGAGCATGCGCATTTGTACACAGCAACAACAGAAATACTACCTGATTGTTACAATTAAAAGGTAGTGCGTCAAATGATTGTCACGCCGCGCCACAGGATGTTCCAGTTTTTACTTTTGAACACCCCCCCGGGGGGTCGTGTGTAAAATAGGAAAGACATGAAGGATCAAGTCGAGTGAGAATCCCAAGATAAGCTACCAAAATAAGGTGTTTTTTCTTTTGTTAAAATCATAATGCAAGTGCATATAACAAAATTAGAGAATCAGCTATATTTAAAAGGAACTTGACATTAATTTTCGGATAAATAAGTGTAATATCGTCACTGTCCTTGCAAAACCTTGTATGTTTTCCGGGCCTTCAGCATAAATAATAAAGTAAAACAACCCAAGGGTAATGCATAGAAAGTGTTGTTTTATACATGTTCAGAGGCAAGAGCACTTTACAAGGTTTTGGTAGATGTGTTCTTGGCCCTTGATCATGTTTATAGCTGACTACTTAAAGGTTATACATAGCAAGTATTACTTTGTACATGCTAAAGGGCCAGATGGAGATACAAGGTTTCGAAAAAACAGCAACGATAATGTGGATCAGAGTTTTACCTTACTTTTTAGTTTTTAGTAGCTTGCCCATTGAGCCAACTTTAGCCAGATTCAACCTGTCGTACAAGTTAACAACCAGGTACTGCTGACAGGCAGTGTTAGATTTTAACTCTGTGAATTCACAATACAGGTTGTTGGGACAAGGCCAGCTGCAGCCAGACAGTTTAGCTCTTTAGGCCAGACTCTGATAGCCGTCCAATTAGGGGTAAATGGATATTAATGATTCATAACATTTTGATCAACCATATTGCTATGGCAAATCATTGTCTACTTTTCAATGTCCTTTCATCACTCCCTTCAGCTACACACTGCTCTATTGTCATATTGTACATAATATTGTGTATTTCCAGTAGCAAGCCTGAAAAGTCAAATGAAAAAGGCTCTGTACATAATATTGTTCTGCTCCTATTTTTCTGCTCCTTGAACCCTTTCGTACCCGAATTACCTACAAGCCAGTATACTGTGTGTACCAAATTAAATAGGCTGTACATGGAGTAAATAAGATTTGAAATAGATTTTTCACATGTTTATATTTACTAGCGGGACGGGCTCTCCCGCTAGGGAGTAGGGCCTACCAGATAGAACACCTACAAAATGAAACAACACATAAGTGTTGGCAAATTTATGACGAAACACATAGGAATAGAACAATATTTAAAACATTATTGTTTTAATTCAAAAGTTTTCAAATTTCAATTAAAAGACCCCCGCCCCGTGGCATATTTCACTCCCCCGCCCGCCCCCGCCCGTGGCATATCCGTTACGCAATTAAGCATCACATTTCTTCATTAACCCCTGCCTCCCAAACCACATAATTATTACACACACCCCCATTCGTCACCGACCCCGCCCCGCCCGTGGCATATCTCAACCCCAAGGCCTAAAGTTCCCCGGCTTATCTCAACGCCAAGGTCTAACCTTAACCATCTCCCGTAGCGCTGCGTATTTCTCCAATATTTGTCCGCCGTGTCGCATACAGTATCAAATCCCACATCTGACACCATGTTACGTAATTTAGATTCACCATATCATGTTTTGTTTTATCAGAAACCACATTATTTCGTTACCTTATGACCCGCTGCCACTACCCCCACCCCGCCCGCCCTGCCATCCCCGCTCCATTCCCGTCTCCGCACCGCCCCGTGGCTTATCTCAACCCCAAGGCCTAAACCATAACCAACCCTGTGTGGCGCAGCGTATTTCTCCAATATTTGCCCGCCCGCGTGTGTAGGGGTGCGTGGGTGTAGTGCGTGTGCGCGTTTATTTTGCATGGCGCACTGTGACGCGTTATGTGCTATGCGCCGACTGCATGGTTACAGTGTACGCAGAGAAAAACAAACATGGCCCGTAGAAATAGTCTTAAAAGCCGGGCTGAAAAGGCTTTGGATTTCCCGCTTTTGCTCATATCTTGGTCAATTCTGTACGGTTTTCAGCCATTTATAGCTTATAACACTCACATTATAATCATATTTTATCAGTGCAAAGTTCACGGCGTTTAGACGTAAAATGAGGGAGCCTTTAATGGATACATACATACACCATAAGACAAATTATAGTAAGATTTGACATAAAAATGATCAACAGCAAAGTTGTTCAGACTGAACTGAAGTTTTTATTATTGAACAAAAAATCTTTACAAAGTCAAATATTAACGACAAGCGCCTCTAGAACACACAAAAATGACATTTTGGGGAAATTGTTTACACTTTCATTGAAAGCAGCATTATTTACCTATAGATACATTACCACCAGAACGTTGATCATTGCTGTTTTCATCATCCATATATCACTGTATTGAGTATCAACATCGATTATATAGTCCATGTCCGATACAGAAATATCATCATCAAAGTCATCTTCGCTGTGAATCACACATTATTTCTTCTATAACCTCCTCTGTATTCAAGAATCGCTCACCCGCCGCCATGTTGGACCACAAAACTAAGACCTCATAGAGCTCACATTTCGAGTAGACTCACTACCGGGTGGTTCAAAAAAAAGTTGACCCAAGTTCAAAGTAATTTTTCAACCACATTTAAAGGTTCAGAGAATTTGTGTTTACTTAGTCTTAATAAGGCCAAACAAACAAAAAAAGTTTGTCTCAAAGCTTGCGAAGGCTTCAAAATCGGGCGACGCGCGCTGTTTTTTGTCTTCCTTTTTTTTTTTAAAACTTTTTATTTTATTTGTGTGGCAATTTTTACTCTTACTATTTGCAACCGTTGACACTTTCTGATATTTGTTTTTTTTTATTTGAAATGAATATTGTCATGTAGTTGTGTATAAGAACAATTGTGCAGCGTTTTTAAAGAACTGAGTCATGTAACAGTTTGAGAAAAGGAAAATCTGCCGATATTTTTAATAAAAACTCGAAATAAAAATTTGTAGGGAAAAAAAAAATTGATTTGACAATTTTCTGCATTTCAGATGCGGTATTTTGGCATTTCAAAACCAATGCGCGCGCAAGCTTTGAGACGAACCTTTTATTTTGTTTGGCCTAAGCAGTAAGTTTTGCAATTATCCTGTAAAGATGGCACGTTTAGCTTGTTTGGTTCTTCAGATATGATTCATTACAGAAAACATGTAAAAAACTGACTTGTCCACGGGAGCGTCTGTAATGAACCATATCTGAAGAACCAACCAAGATAAATGTACCATTTTATCAGGATAATTTCAAAACTTACTGCTTATCAAGACTAAGTAAACAGAAATTCTCTGAAACTTTAAATGTGGTTGAAAAATTACCTTGAACTTGGGTCAACTTTTTTTTGAACCACCCGGTATACAGTCGTTATAATTTGATCAATGAGATCAAGCTCTGGGAACGCTACAGTGTTCTGTGGGTCTCAAGACACAATTAATCATGGAACGCTGTAGCGTTCTTCAGCTTTACTATACTTTGACCTTGATTTCTTTCTTATGTTACTCGCTCAATAGACTAACAATTCCTTCTTTATTGCATTTGATGAGTGAGAATGTTTTCCCCTGTAATTCTTGGAGTGGTTTATAGGCCAACCAAAATTGTGATTCAAGTATGTTTTATTGAATGGAGTACGTTTAGAAAAATACAATGCAAACAGAATCAATATTGTCCAGGGGAAAAGATATACATAAAACCAATCATAATTGCCTGTGTTTCTTTTTAGTGTGACAGGTAGGACTCCCAACTCAGTATCGGTCAAAGTCTTGGCCGATAGGTCTGAACAAACAAAAGTCATTAGTAGATGCTTATGCTATCGACCTATTGAGGTTCTGTGTGCGAGTCTAGGTTACACCTGTGACGTATACAGGGTAGTAACCTTCCATCGTTAATATATATGATACAAATTATACATGCTTGGAAACTCTATATATATTTTGTTTTGGGCAATATTAAAGGGTAATTATTTTTGTATTTTTTAATTTTTTATAATATCCACCATCGAATAAAACATACTTGAATCACCATTTTGGTTGACCTTTTAAGCTAAATTATTGAGCATTGTGTGCACATACTTAAGAATTTGTGAGCAATTAGAAAGACTCGACTCTCAATATTTTCATCTCACCTTTGACACAGGGTTGCGAGGGTGACATCGACACTATGGTAGCTGAAGCACACACACAAACCTTACAGTGTCTCATATTCATGTCAAGAATTGCGGGTGAACTTAGCATAGCAACAGACACTAGGGTCATGACCTTTGACCAGGAAACAAAAACTGAGGTGAGATTTGAGTAATTTGTTTTCCATCTATTTATCATTGAGAGAATGAAGAGAGTGTGCTAAACTTATTTTGTGGAAAAAAGTTTCATCAGAAACAAATAAGCATTATAACATTAATAACATTTTTAATTAACAGTCAAACTTGTTTTATGAACTGCTGATCCAAAGGGGTCATCAGATGGATATTGTCATCCACATTTGGTTGTTGACATCAGTAGCAGCACCATGGTATTTTCAATCACGAACCTTTGCCCCCCCTCCCCCCCCCCCAAGTCAGCACAAGCCCACCCCATTTTATTCCCCAAACAATCATAAGTGAATTTGGCACATTTGAATGAGACATTCCCAATCAGGTGGCTAAGCTCTGAAACAATGGATCGCTATGAATGAGGTATCACTGGAAAGAGAAACACATCAGCTTTTTATTAGTATGAAGTACAATATGAATATATCACGAAATATTTGGAAAATTGATGATTGATAACTAATTTTCGAACTGTTTTTGAGTAGCTTAGTATAGGCCTACATGTTAGACATACTTACTTTGAATAGTGTGATTTTCCTGGGAGACTATAATGATTTGGTTTTGTGCCGTTGAAGTATTTTGACCTTTAATCCATCTGTCGATTTTCTTTCAGGTTGGTGATGACTTAAAGCACGGTTTCTTGAGCGGCAGTGATGCATTTATTGACAAGATGTTACAAGGTGGAATCAAAAGCATGTTAGACTGTGAGGGCAGGCTTCAAGTGACACTCACACAAGACAGGCAGCTATCACAGGTAAGAACATCATGGCATAGTCAAATATTTTCAAGCCTCCAAATAAGTGTGCATAGACCAGGAACTACTTTTGGACAAGGTGATTACTCAAGGAGCTGTCGAAGGAATTTGTCAACGTGGCAGACCAAAACTCTGTTGGACAAATGGCATTAAGGAAGCAACAGGTCTATCTCTTATCTCTGCACATCGCATGTCTCAAAATAGACAACGATGGCGCTCCATCATCAATAGGGTCACAAAGAATCAGCTATGATTCATAGAACGACGACAACGAAGGGCCCAATCTTGGCAACCATTGGGGGAAAAACTCATGGGTGCCCGCCTATTTGGAGGCTTGAATATTTTTATTTTATTTTTTAAATTCCTCTCTGAATTTTTAGTTCTGTTTTGAAACTATAGCTTTGTGTCTTAAGTTATTGTATTGTAAATTGTGATGAGTCAACTACCCAAACACCTGTGTGGCTTTATTCTAAGAGAAGTCCTACAGCAAAACAAAGGAATAAGGTACTCAGCTTGTGCTGATTACATACTAGCCAGTTGCAGATTGTGGCGATATGGAGTCGCTCAAGTGGGCTATGAAATACAAATCGCTCACATCTACTAGTCAGATGTAACGACCTGTCGCATACGAGTTGGATTGAAGTCAACTGCAGCGATTTGGGGCTAGCGACCTGATACGACCTGTCCCGATTTTTGTCATGTCGCGTGAGGTCTCCACTTTCTAAATTGCATTCGTTTGAACAAAAAATGACGTAAAACATGTCATCTGCAACGACCAGGGTCACAAAGCAACCATAGTATGTAATCGGCATTAGTAGTTGTTGTTCTCATTTTTCGCCAGTGTTGAAAGTACATACCCAATTGTCAAGCTACACAGCCTTTATAGAACAAGTGAAATGACACTATGAATCACATTGCCTTGGGACCATTTCAGAAAGTATGCGAGCATGCCTGTCAAAATATAACACAAGTGAATAACATGGCGGCAAAGCACCCGGTGACGCAGTACGCGTTGAACATCATGCACATGTCACGTACATGATGTATTGGTCATGGATTCTGAATTGACGAAGCACTTGATGTTTTGGTCTAATGGATTCTGAATCGTGACTATTATATAGTTATCCAATTTGCAGCTTTTAGTGTACACACCCACATGAACATTATACAGTCCACAAAATTGAAGATTATTGAGGAAGTTACAATCCCAAATGTAAGGTCAAGTATGATTTTCATGTTCGCATTTTTCTTTTCAACACGGGGAGAGTATGACAAGTAAAGCTCACAACAGTTTGAATTTGGCATACCTCTATCAATCTCTTTTTTATTGCTGTATATTATACTGCTTTTGCATACATCTATATATTATACTTTTTACTCTTTTAGTATTTCACACAGTTTTTATTGTATCTTAGATTTTAATGTTGTAATTTAATCAAAATTGTGTAATATCATACTATGTTCAGTTCTCCATCCATGCATTTGCGTGTTTATCCTCTTCCTTTGTTGTTTGCTCGACCTCCTGTCTTTTCCCTCTCACACATATGTGCATGTATGGACGACCTGATCATAGGTTGCGAGATAGCGTGTCGAAATTTATGAGACCATTTGGTCGTGTCCGTCTTTCTCCATGTGTCCTGATGCTCGACCCACTATTTTAGCGACCTTTTTATATACATTGTCTGTGATTATTGTGTTATATGCTATCATAATTTGTTAAGCGCGTTGAGGCCCCTTTGGGCTAAGGGCGCTATATAAGCGCTTGGTATTATTATTATTATTATTAAAGGGTGTGTGTCGTATTGATCAACCGTAACAATGCGGCCAGCCGACTATCCAACAACCTGGGCATCGACCGGTGAATTAGCACTACCACTACCAGTAATCAATAATTTGCCCATCTGAGTCCGTGTGTAGAGAAGCAAAATTCAAACATGAAAATCGTACTGTATTTACATTTGGGATTGTAACTTCATCAACAAAAAATACTTTGTCTCAGCACCTTTTGGCTAAAAGCTATGTGCTGTGCTATTGTTTTTGTTGATTTTTTACAAAAATGACCTATGTCCTATGCAATTTTTTTGTATTTGATTTTTTTTGGATAAGAATATTAGCTATGTCTTATGTGATCAAATATTAAACTTGTGTTGTTGTGATTTAAGAAATACAAATATGTGTCAACTCTCATAAAAATCAAAATATAGTCAATAGTTTTGCGATTTTTGCTGATTCCAAATTTCACATTTATAATAAAAGTTGCTGAGTATCGCCAAAACAAACTTGTTAATTTTATTTTTTTAAACATCGCTACCGCGTAGTGTTACGCGCTAAATTTCATTTTAAGGGCAAGCAGCGCGGGCTGCTGAGACAAAGTATTAAAAATGTTTGGCCTAATCAACCATTCTTAGCGTGCAATCTCTCAATTTAAAGAGAGATATTTCTCAACAACTTCATGATTTAATATCTTTATGTAGGAATTATACTTATCGAGTTATCAGCCCTTTTATTACTTGGTCAGTTACTTATTTTGTTGACTGTAGGGTGTAGGTCACTCATAGGGGTTAGTGTAAATGTTGAGGATGCTGGATTAAGTCTTAAGCACAATATTCTTCGGCATTTGATAATGTTTGTAGAAATTATACATATAATATGAAATGTATCATGAAAGTGAAAGTGAATTGTACTGCAATGATATTCACTTATGGTCCCACACCACCAAATCAGTTCCCTATTGCTTTGTGTGGTTAAGAGGTCAAGTTTGTGTTAATTTTTTTCACCTTTAGAGCAAACTGGTTCATTCAAATCATTGTGTTTATTGAAGATCTAGATGTCTTCTGCTTCAAAACAATCATTTTTGTTGGGGGTGACCAGCATTTTTTCCCGCTACGGGCCAATGATGTCTATCTTAGGTACGGCAGACTGCCTTTATCCTAAGATCAGCGATTCTAGCTCTAAATTGGTGGAAACAGTGAAATCGTGTAAATTGATACCATTCAAGAAAAAGCTAGAGATTTTTGGCCTGATGTGGAGGAAATAACCTACAAATGCAAAATTATGAAACATTTAGGTACATTTACAGCATTTATTACCTTTTCTAGGATGTTAAATTTAGACTTATGGTGGGATCAATCTTAATTTCAAACACTGCCGTGTAATGTCAGAATGCAAAATATGATTTGGTGGTGTGTACTCTACATGTGTGGAATTTGTCTTTAAATGTTGTTTGTAGTGTTTGTGCAATATTAATACATATTTGGAGGGCTTTTCTTCATATCTAAGCAAGCATTTTACTTGAATTTAGGTGTTTGGTAGCGTTGGTAGTATTTTATCAAATTTGCTATCTACTGAAGATAACAGCATATTGCTAGGAAATAGTACGCAGAATTTTAGAGTTATTTCATTTGGAGTCCACAAAATCATTTACCCAAAAACCTATGTTAATTGTAGCAAAGACAAGCTTTAAAACTTATAGGCTAAAAGGTTCATCTCTATATGCACCTTTATACACCAGCCCCCCCCCCCCCACCCCCACCCCCACCCCCCCCCCCCCCCCCCCCGATGAAATCTCAATTAGTGAGAGAAGTGGGGAATCGTTTTGATTGTTGCACTTCTAAACTAGCCTAAATTGACCAAAACTTACGCCTTCTCCCGATGCCGCAATTGTTGTGTACTTTCTCCATGGCAAAAAGAGCTAAAATGCCACTAAATCCGCAGAGAACTGACAAAAAGGAGTCCCAAAGCTGTCAAATGTACGAAATCGCTCACTTTTAAGATTTATTTACATTGTTACGTTGTCTTGGTTACAATAACAGCCCGTATGCCAGGCTGGGCAGACTTGGGCGGTACCAAATCACAATTTATGAAAATCAGACGAAGTTATCTACAGGTCCCACATCACCAAATCAGTTCCCTATTGCTTTGTGTGGTTAAGAGGTCAAGTTTGTGTTAATTTTTTTTCACCTTTAGAGCAAACTGGTTCATTCAAATCATTGTTTTTATTGAAGATCTAGATGTCTTCTGCTTCAAAACAATCATTTTTGTTGGGGGTGACCAGCATTTTTTCCCGCTACGGGCCAATGATATCTATCTTAGGTACAGCAGACTGCCTTTATCCTAAGATCAGCGATTCTAGCTCTAAATTGGTGGAAACAGTGAAATCGTGTAAAATGATACCATTCAAGAAAAAGCTAGAGATTTTTGGCCTGATGTGGAGGAAATAACCTACAAATGCAAAATTATGAAACATTTAGGTACATTTACTGCATTTATTACCTTTTCTAGGATGTTAAATTTAGACTTATGGTGGGATCAATCTTAATTTCAAACACTGCCGTGTAATGTCAGAATGCAAAATATGATTTGGTGGTGTGTACTCTACATGTGTGGAATTTGTCTTTAAATGTTGTTTGTAGTGTTTGTGCAATATTAATACATATTTGGAGGGCTTTTCTTCATATCTAAGCAAGCATTTTACTTGAATTTAGGTGTTTGGTAGCGTTGGTAGTATTTTATCAAATTTGCTATCTACTGAAGATAACAGCATATTGCTAGGAAATAGTACGCAGAATTTTAGAGTTATTTCATTTGGAGTCCACAAAATCATTTACCCAAAAACCTATGTTAATTGTAGCAAAGACAAGCTTTAAAACTTATAGGCTAAAAGGTTCATCTCTATATGCACCTTTATACACCAGCCCCCCCCCCCCCCACCCCCACCCCCCCCCCCCCCCCCCCCCGATGAAATCTCAATTAGTGAGAGAAGTGGGGAATCGTTTTGATTGTTGCACTTCTAAACTAGCCTAAATTGACCAAAACTTACGCCTTCTCCCGATGCCGCAATTGTTGTGTACTTTCTCCATGGCAAAAAGAGCTAAAATGCCACTAAATCCGCAGAGAACTGACAAAAAGGAGTCCCAAAGCTGTCAAATGTACGAAATCGCTCACTTTTAAGATTTATTTACATTGTTACGTTGTCTTGGTTACAATAACAGCCCGTATGCCAGGCTGGGCAGACTTGGGCGGTACCAAATCACAATTTATGAAAATCAGACGAAGTTATCTACAGGTCCCACATCACCAAATCAGTTCCCTATTGCTTTGTGTGGTTAAGAGGTCAAGTTTGTGTTAATTTTTTTTCACCTTTAGAGCAAACTGGTTCATTCAAATCATTGTTTTTATTGAAGATCTAGATGTCTTCTGCTTCAAAACAATCATTTTTGTTGGGGGTGACCAGCATTTTTTCCCGCTACGGGCCAATGATATCTATCTTAGGTACAGCAGACTGCCTTTATCCTAAGATCAGCGATTCTAGCTCTAAATTGGTGGAAACAGTGAAATCGTGTAAAATGATACCATTCAAGAAAAAGCTAGAGATTTTTGGCCTGATGTGGAGGAAATAACCTACAAATGCAAAATTATGAAACATTTAGGTACATTTACTGCATTTATTACCTTTTCTAGGATGTTAAATTTAGACTTATGGTGGGATCAATCTTAATTTCAAACACTGCCGTGTAATGTCAGAATGCAAAATATGATTTGGTGGTGTGTACTCTTATACGGAAAAAAAGTTAAAGAGTTAAAAATGATCCAAATCAAATGAAAGGCTATCAGAATGATACCCTTAATGTAACTGGCTAAAATTTAAAAGAGTTAATACAAGTGTGCTGTCATGTTATTGAATTGGTCATGCAAGCTATCTTCTGAAATGGACCTGAATTCCTAAATGTCTGTATTTCAGTTGGTCATTTATTCAGACCTGCCAACTAGTACGATTTTCCCGTATTTAGTACGGAAATTATATTAAAATATGACTATACGATTTGTTACCACAAAATTACGATTTCCCCTTTTTTCCCATTAAAAATAATAATAATAATAATAATAATAAAAACATAGCAAAATCTTTCCTTTAATAGTTAGAGTTTGTTTTCATTCTCCAAAATATTTCCTTTTCATCTCAATATTGCATTATATGTATACTATTATCCTCTCAGTAATTAACAAAACCCGTTCAAAAACTCATCCCTGCAGGGTTCCCTAATGTGTACAATTACATTGCAGTCTATGAGCCTAGATGAACTATACACTTGGAGATGATATTGATTGTTAAAATGAATGCTACAGTGCTGCCGAAATACATGTAGTATGATCTTACACGTGGCGGCCAGTCCCAATTATAATTATTTACTATTTGAATTTGAATTTGATCACAGAGTAACAATGTGAAGTTTACATGCACAAGTCAAAGGTCATTTGACTGAGGCCAAGTTGCATAATGCAAAAGGTGAAGGTCATACAGTACAATTCCATTTCCTGAGGATAATAATTATTTTGCGTGAATATTTATTAGTGGCATTTTGACTAAGGTTCCCTTTTTTGACAAAGCTTAGAAAATGTTCAGGTCTACTATTGGCTGAAATTAGGTTTCAATTGCACATTTGTATTTATGTTAATGAGCTAATTTGCATATTTTGCTATATTATTAGTTTTAGCTCTTACTCTTGAATACAATGACAGATCAACTTCCAAGTAAGCTAGGATGGTTAGACATGGTCAGCTCTAACACTGGTCCAAACTAGCTCTCATTTTCATTTGTGTAAATATGATAATTAGCTAATTTGCATATTTTGGCTCAATACTTGAATTGGCTGTAACTCCTTAAGGGGGCTGTCAAGTGTCGTTGTATGAATTTGTCAAGCACTGTAACTTTCAAACTATTTATGTGTTGTACATAAAAGTATACACTTTTTTGAATGAAATGAGTCGGGGAATCCATTTTTCGTATCAAAAATCGTGATTTTTATATTTTTGCCCAAAAATGCCTCTTTTTTGCCTAAATTTGATTAACAACCTAACAAAATAATTTTTAGGTAAAAAATTCTAAAATTTTACAGAAAGCATCTTAATTCAATTATCTAGGAATTGGTGTTTTTTTTTGCCTTTAAAATTTTTAGTTTTGAAATTATTGACCAAAAAGTGCTAAAAATGTGAATTTTGAGATATTTTATCCCAAAATTCACATTTTTAGCACTTTTTGGTCAATAATTTCAAAACTAAAAATTTTAAAGGCAAAAAAACAAAACCACTTCCTAGATAATTGAATTAAGATGCTTTCTGTAAAATTTTAGAATTTTTTACCTAAAAATTATTTTGTTAGGTTGTTAATCAAATTTAGGCAAAAAAGAGGCATTTTTGGGCAAAAATATAAAAATCACGATTTTTGATACGAAAAATGGATTCCCCGACTCATTTCATTCAAAAAAGTGTATACTTTTATGTACAACACATAAATAGTTTGAAAGTTACAGTGCTTGACAAATTCATAAAACGACACTTGACAGCCCCCTTAATGCAAGGACTATCTCAATTAAATATAACTCTTCAATGAATATACTGAGTTGACCTCTATCTCATTTGTGGTATTCATGGATACCCATGTGCCACATATGTGGTGCACCATGGTAACGGTACAAACAAAAGTGTTGAAGTAGATAAGATAGAGAAACTGATTGAAACTTGGCTCAATGCGGCATTTAAAATTTGTAAGTTAGTATCAGAGGTATGGAAAAGTCATGGAAAAGTTGTTGATTACTTGTTGTAAATGTCATTGAAAGTCAAGGAAAAAAGTGTACGGTGTTATTTTGACAAAATACAGTTTTGTGTGGGAAAATACAGCTTTGGGAATTTAAAATACAGTTTTGTGAGTTTAGAAGTTGGCAGGTCTGTTTATTTCGGGGTGTGCCCCGTCTGGTTTCAGCATAAGTAAAGAGAACAATCACTCTCAATTCAAACCAATAACAGTTTAGCTATACATACTGCCCTCTTGTGGTAGGTTTCCTTTTATAGTCAACAAAGTCAATTTAAAAAGTATGTACTCAGAAATATGTGCAACCATATTGTTGTATAATAGGCCTGTAGATATGTTAAGGAAATTAGAAATGGGGTATAACTATTTCAAGTATAGTTTGGTCGAGCAATTAGGTTATAGAATGGTAATTCACCAGTAATAAATTATTGTCAAGCTGGATCACTTCTACACTTATAAATATAACAAATTAACATCTGCTTTTAAAGCAAGATCATCTAAAACAAAATACAGATTTATTTGAGTGTTGGCATGGAATAGATTGTGATGTGATCAAGCAAAATGAGTTGGAAGTTAGTTGCAAGTATTGATTTTGGTATAAATCAAACAAAGGATAGAATTTCCTTTGTTTTCTGTTATTTTGAAAACCCTTCAATTGCTAACATCATTTGAATCAATCTGTTCTTAATGGGGTTTCTTCAAAATTATACATTGTAAATGGCCAATATAAAGTATAAAACTAAAACTGGGATATTTTTGACATCAGACTCATTGTCTCATTATGCTTGATCACACCAGCACTACAATTGTCATACAACTTTTTGTGTCAAATTTCAAGACATTTAAAAGCCTGCTGAACACTTGAGATATGGGTGCATTTTTTCAGTCAGTATAAAGCCAAAACCAAGAGTATTACTCTAATCACAGTATTGACTGACCTTATTTATTTGTATTAAATTCACATTTTTTCAACATGTTTAAGGCCTAAAAAAAAGAAGTTTGATTGGCCTAACCTGACCGACCCTGGATATTTTTTTTTATTACTTTGACTTGAGGGAGGAAAAAAAAATAATTAAAATTAAAACAATATATATTAAAAAATATATATATTAAAATTGAACAAAGTATTTAAGTTTCAGACTGTTTGCTTTCATTTTCGACTATTTTGAGTCCCCAAAGCAGGTGATTTAAAATTTTTAAAAATCCCGAGCGACCTGTTTTAACAGGATCCGTCATGGAACTACAATGAACTAATTTATTTGAAGTCGCAGCCAGAATTGTAGTGAATCCAATATCGTCGTTGTTCTGTCAAAACCTTGCATGTTTTTCCGGCCCTGCAACATGTATAAAGTAAAACTGCCCAACGGTCATGCACATGAAATATAGTTTTGTACAGTGGCAAGAGTACTTACAAGGTGTGAATAGATGTGTGTTGGCCCTTGAACATGTTTAGAGCAGACTGTCCCAATGTTATACACAGGAGGTATTACTTTATACATGCTGAAGGGCCAAATGGAAAGCTAAGTTTTGACGGTATATTTTGTTTTTATCAGAATAATTATGAGCACCCAATAAAATAAAATAACTTTATTGAAGTGTTATCCATACCTACCTTCCTCTACACTACAAACCAGACAGTATAACAATCTTGTATACCACGCGATCGCCCGGTTAATCTCGGTTAATCTCAACTTGTGAAGAAACTTAATTTTTTGAACTTGACCCTTATAGCTCTTTTGAGCATCAGACTTGCACCCACGCTGCCTAGCTTCGATCACCGGCGCATGCAGAGACTGATTTTCCCCTCAAATTTGACCTGTTTACCTCTTCTAATAGACGTTATTCATAATTGCGGCATTTATGTCAAAAGAGGGCCATGCTATCCAACTGAGCAAGCTCAGAGTAATTAGTGCCTCGAAAATGAGACTAACGATGTAGTCGAGACGAGAGTGATGTTTTTCAATGTGTTGAACTTTGCACTAATCATAAAAAATGTTTTTCAATGTGTTGAACTTTGCACTAATCATAAAAAATGCTTCATACTTCTGAGCTGTTCAATATTTGACCTTATTACATTCGTGAAATAAGGCCCCAAACAGAGTTGTTTGATTGTCCTCGTCCGCCCGACCCTCTAAATCATTCTGACCCAAAGACTTTTTTTTGAATTTTTTTGAATTTTTTTTGTTGAATTTTTGAAATAAAAAATAAAATATATTTTTTGTTGTTGTTGAAAATGTGGTTTTTTTAACAAATATTAGTCGAAAATCAACTGTTTTGGTTACCACAACAAGTACATCTCATTTTACTTTTGGTACCTGAAAAAAGGGCAAGTGAGGAAAAAAACAACAACAAAAACCACCTTTTCCCGACCGACCTACCCAACTTTTAAAAAGTGATCTATTTTTTTTGGGCCTAAATTTGAACGTATAAACTGTCTATTCCACTAGTTTGCTGGTAACCAACACTCTCTAGGAAAATGTAGAAGTTCACAGTTCAATACATTGTACTAAAAGTACGGGATTGTTTAATTATCGAGTATGTCTCCCTCTTTAGACATGAAATCACCAATTATGAATAACATCTATAGTTTAATTCACAAAACCATGCCCATGGAGTTAGGGTTGAACATGAAAAAGGTGCGTTATTAGGGTTAACCTTCCTCAAAACTGCAAAATCCGACAGTGCTATAATCTTGTACCACGCGATTGTCTGGTCAATCTCGTACCACGCTCCGCCAGGCATTCAACTTGTGGGAAAACTTTAATTGTTTTGAACCTGACCTGTATAGAACTTGCACGCACGCAGCCCGGGTTTGATCCCCCGCGGCGCATCCAGAGACTAATTTTCCCCTCAAATTTGATCCGTTTTTTCTCCCCTGATAGTTTAATTCGCAAAACCACGCCCGAGGAATTAGGGTTAAGGACAACAGACCCATGGATAGTATAAATAGATAGTCCTCAGCTTGTCCCGTTGTTTTCAACCTTGATCCACTTAATAGTTGAAGCTTACTGTTGCCATGGCATTAGTTGCCACGATATTTAGACACTCGGATAAACATTCAAATGTCCCTTGGGAGTGACATCACAACTAAACATTCAAGTTATATTGACACACAGGAAAATGTTGATAGCACATAAAAATGTTACATCTAGATAGCTTTCGTGTCTAAACATCCCAAATGCACTTCTATAGTTGCTGTCGCTTCCACCATAATCCTTCGGACTAATAGTGATCAAAGTACACACGCTTAACGCTTGCCAGTGGTTGAATGTCAATTTTTCAGATTTTTTTGTTCATTTTAATTTTTTTTTAGTTGTTTGTTTGTTTGTTTTAGCATAGATTATCAAGACAGGGATGGACAAGTGGTATTTTCTTTTGAAGGTATATGTAGCCTTTTGACCTGTCATGAAATAATCCATAGATAAAACATCACTCTCGTTTCCAGACGTGTTAGATCAATAGGTATAGATGGTGTGACCGGTGACGTAGTGCCCGGCGGTTTGGTGCGCACCTACAGGGAACGGTGCTTTAATTCACACTTGATTGATCATTACTTACCATGCTTACCGTGTAATTGTGCAGTAGTCATGGTATGCATCCCTAAGCACAATGAGAGACCAGGTACTAAATCTGGTTGCCCGGCGGTTTGCGTGCGCACCATAAGGGCATGTGCTTTTAAAATTGGCGCTCAGTGATGTGTGTTTTGCTTTCATATAGTAATGTATGCAGTAGTCATGGACTAGTACCTCTAGCATGTCTTTAGACCAGGCGCTAATCAATATGTAAACACTACTGATGTAAACAACGGTCACCTCATCTATAGACCATTTCAAATTGAGATCGGAAATCTTCGGAAAAACGGGTCACGTTGAGTAGGTGCGTAGCGCGTTCTTCGCAATAGTTGATCGCATTCATAGCATTGGTTGTCCACCTAGTGATTTACTATGTTAACATACACGAGTGCACCCATGCGAAGTAAAACGTGGAACGAGACTATTTTGTCTTTTTTTAATCAACAATGGCATTGACCGGCAAATTCCAAATGTATCGAGCAGACGGTCGAAAGTGAAAATATTATCCTAAATCTCTTTTATCTCACCGTTTTTGTTACTGAATCACAATCTATTACCAGCACCAGCGCAATCGACCACACCAGCAGACGGGTGAAAACATGGTTGGTTTTTCTGTACACATGGACATGACTTGTGAGCACACAAGTCATTGTAACCGAGAGTCAAAATACTCGGCTAATCGGAAACATTTGGAACCGATCGTATATATTTTTCGGATTTGAAATGATCTATCGATTACAAAAGATGTGCTATTGTCTGTTCCCCACATGGTTTCTGTAAACTTCACAAGTAGTGTTACATCTATC
Organism: Ophiura sarsii; assembly: GCA_035610835.1. NCBI lineage: Eukaryota > Metazoa > Echinodermata > Ophiuroidea > Amphilepidida > Ophiuridae > Ophiura > Ophiura sarsii. Next base: position 47,058,910 of record CM069448.1, read on the forward strand.
GCATCGGTGAATGTGTGTATTTAAGGTTGTTCCTATGGCTAACTTTTTAATTGATATTTTAATAGAGCTTGCTGAGCTCTCTGAAATTTGAGATTGATTGGAGGTACGGTTTTCTAGATATGACAATTTTATTGTCAAAAATGAAGCAAAATTGAAGTGTTCATTTCTTTTTATTTCTTATTGTTTTTTTGCCCCTAGCCTACATTGTACCTAGCAAAATAATTAATCTATGCAAAAATGTTTAATTAATTTTTACAAGAAAAGTATAAATGCTACAAAGCTGAAATTTTGGGAGCTTGTTAATTATAGTTTTTAAAAAGTTTCCTGTGCTGCGGGAGGAGGCTGTAAAGACATCTGCATAATTAATAATACTTAATTATCTAAAAAAATGAAAAAAATAGACTAATTAATGCGCTTAACTAATTTTTTTCAAGTTCATGCACTTTACTAAATGTAATGCCACTTGATGTATTATGTTGGCTATAATACAACTCTCCTTAATTCCTGTGCTGTGAGAATCTAATGGAGTTTCAATAAAAAATTAGAGCAAAAACAAAAAACTAATTTTTTATAGAAATTTTACCTAGTGAGTCAAAAAGAAAAAAGAAAATAGACTGCCCTCTGTTGGCTGAAAAACAATACAAAACAAACGAATTCAAAATGACTTAAAATGTTTTTTGACAATAAAATTGTCATATCTAGAAAACCGTACCTCTGATCAATCGCAAATATCAGATTATTGTGGAGCTCAGCTGATCAATCTCAAATATCAGATTATTGTGGAGCTCAGCAAGCTCTTTTAAAATATCAAATTAAAAAAAATAGCCATAGGAACAACCTTAATTAACCATAACCAGCCAGGCTATATTTGTGTGTGGAAACCGGTGGAAGTGGACAAAGTAAGATTTTTTTAACCCTACAAATCGCCGCGTAACCCCAGGATTCGATCACCACCGACTCATCCCTAACCACTGGGCTGAGCTGCCAACGCTGCCCCCAACCAGCAGCAATTTCACACCCACATATCGAAATATTCGAATCTATGCTGTAGCATGTGGGGACATTCTTTTTGGACCTTAGTGAATCGAAATCCGTTAGCTATTTATTATTAGATAATGTGTTTGCCATACTAAACTTTCAATACCCATACTGTTTACCGGGCTTTTCAAACATACTAGTCATACATGTGTGGGCGAAACAGACATAGTATCATCCCCCACACAATATTTCAATCAGATAATCATCCCCTCTATTGAAGATCTATGTTTTTAGTGATGGGCCAATCGAGATTGGGAGTGGGAGCTCTTAGATCTGCCGGATATTAGACTAGATCTGGTCGGTGTTAAAATCCCTCACTTACGGATCCAATGTACCAATCCGACATTTTTTAGACTACACAATATATTCTGGCCTGACAATGTCAGAAACAATGAAATAAACAAATACTAAGTACATGAGCCAATTGTTATGAAAATCTGCAGGCTATACAGATCATTTTGGTATCACAATCTCAATTTAATATTTTCAAATGTTGAGTTATGGTCTTCTGGCACCCAACCTTCGATAGATATCGCAGTCATCTCTCATTCCGAGTCAGAACATAACATGGTCTTTAATTCTTTATCACAGTATCCTACGTGTTTATCCCATAATACTACAAAATATATAATACATAGGGGAGGTAATGATATAGGTTGGTTGAGGAATTGAACCCGGGATTCCTGCGTGAGCCCTAGAGCGTAATGGCCACTGCTACTCACACTAGATTATCAATTTTGGCAAAGTTGTAATCACATTTCGTACACATTGCTGATCCCCATACTTCTTTCAAAATTACAATAATGGAGCGATTAGCATTTTAAACAGTGGGGATTGTTCATTAGGACACCGGCTTCTTGTGGGTGCTGTTCAATCAACAGGATGCAAGACTTCCGGAAATAAGGCCATAAAAAAAAATTCCGGAAATGAAATAAAAAGAAATGATTGTTGTTGTTTTTCATTTCATATTTTTCATTTTCATTTGGTTTTTTTGTGGGTATTGTCATTTTTTTGTTTGCATTTCCGGAGTCGGATCATCATATTTCAGCATAAAAAGAGGCAAACATGGTTTTTTGGGGTGATACCCTGTAGCCTATTCTCCTGATGAGCCCCCATAAAAGAATAAAATAGTCCTTCCAGAAGGACTGACTATTCATCATTTGTACCTGGTCTAAAGTTATACCCGGTCTAACTTATTTTGTGCATACCGGCCTACATCTCCACATTTCACTGATGTATAGCAAACCTAGAATGGAAATCTTCAAGATTCTACTGCATCAAAAACAATGACATCAAGGGCAGACTTGGATGGTCCTATATCAGTGATGCTGATCAGTATTCAGAAGAGCAGGAGTTAGAAGGGAAGAGAAGGGTGGGTAGAGGTGGTGGAAAGTATGGGATGGAGGAGAGGGGGAAAGTACGGGCGGGAGGGGAGAGGGAAGTCAAAGGATTGTTGTTTGTGTGTTTGTTTGGGTGTCCTTATTACTTGTATTTACAACAAGCGTTACTTAAAGGGGCACTGAGAGATGGAAGTGCGCCCTCAATTTTCCTGGAAATCTGGTTTTTTTTGCACCACTGACGTAATACTTGGATATATACTAGTAGCTACCATCTGAACCGGTTTACCTAATAATTTGCTGTGTATCATGTAGAATTTCACATTTTGGTCGGTTATTTCTATGTAGATCACATCGAAATTATCAGCACCACTTGCCACATAAATTGCTTCGACCAACATTTCTATAGGGACATCATTCAACCCTTTGCCCATAAATTATTACACTTCAGGGTTCCTAGGTACTTATCTATTGAAACAATTCATTTATTCCAAAATGTACTTTTCTCGACAATCTCTCAATACCCCTTTAAGTCAACCAAGTCATTAAAGTGCACAAGCGATTCTCATAAAAGTACTCGGTATGCTTAACATACTTATATAATCACATGGATCCCAAAATGTTGTAGACAGGAAACTCAATTGTCAAACACAATTGCTCTAGTAATATTGTGAGAGGATGTTAAGCAAATGGGGGAACCCCTAAAGTTTAATAGGCCATATCAAATTAAATTAAAACTAGTCTCCTTTTGGGAGCCTCAGAATCACTTCACATTTTAAATCCCTATATAAGCTTGCACAGCCCTATAAATGCCCATCTGTGTTTAGGCCTATTATGTCACATTTTTTTATTAAACATCTTAAAATAGGGCCATGTACACACATGTTATATGTTAGGACCAGATTGTCCCATCCACTCATCAGTCAAGGTCATAACAATACAGCATATTGCTAAATTATAGGCTACTAGCGGGCACCAGCGCTTCGTAAAGTGCCCTTGATATAATGTGAGTGACATGGTGCCCTTAATACACCATGAGCCTAGGCCCAATGTGCTCTTAATTAATACAGATACCCATGTTCCTAATCTAAGTAGGCCTACTCCATCAACGTGTTCTTAATACCCCCAGTTTTATTACCTCCTGTCAGCGCATGTCTCTACCTATTTTGTACCCCAAATAATAAAAAGTTGAATTTTAATGTCAAAATTGAGAGTTACTTAAAATTAGCTTTTAAATGTCTCCCCCGATTCTTTTATTGCCCCGCCATCCCGTTTTCCTCCTTTAACATTTTGGTGCTGGTGTCGCCCATGCACATACAGTATCCAGGTAATTCAGTAGGCCTACGTTCTGAGCGTTATACACTGAGCCAAAAAAGAAACTTATAAAATTTTAACAGATCACCATAGGGGCAGTGCACATTTCTTTTGTGTCATTGAAGCAAACATTTGGTTATTGACTGCCATTTGAAACGATACATTGCAGTAATATTGTATCCAAATTTGGTACATTATCATGCACAGAATATTATTTGGTGATCTGTTAAAATTGTATAAGTTTCTTTTTTTATAAGTTTCTTTTTTGGCTCAGTGTAGTTTTATAGTCGGTCGTTTAGTTTTATGGTCGGCGGAGTCTATCATCAAGATTACTTGCACCATTCCACGCTTGTACTTCCTTGAGCACAATGTGTGCCATCCGGGTTTTGTTTGGCCTATTTACATTAAATACATTATTCCTCCAATAGGCATGTGGGGCCTTAACGTATAGTATGTATTCCCTTTGTCATGTTTGCTGTGTTCTATAAAGCCTCCCGAGATACTACCTGAGTGTACACCCTTAAAATCCAGTCAACACAGGTGGCCCACCTGCGCATAAGTATATCCAGGTAATTTGAGACTCATTTTATAGTGAACCCCGTAATCCAGATACCACGGATGCCCTTAATAATCCACACACGCTTTAATAATCATGATAATGTACCACACGTTCCGTTTATCCAGATGCCCCATGTGCCCTTATATCCAGATTATCAAGTAAGGGAAGTGCGGTGAGGAGGAGGTGGCTTAGGGTACACTATTAGAAAAAAGGGTGCTTCAGAAGGGTTCTTGGCTGTCCCGTATATGGTTTAAAGGTTCTTTGATTTTAAAGGCTCCAAAAGGTTCTGTAGAGAACCTTTAGAGGTTCTAAAGACTAATGTTTGCCCATATTTTGCCCATTTTGAACCTTAAAATGGTTCTTTTTGGAACCTTTTAAGGTGATATAAAGGGTTCCATACGGGACAGCCAAGAACCCCTGAAGCCTAAAGCATCCTTTTTCTAAGAGTGTACGGACTGCCTGCTTTCACCCTGCCACGTTACAATGTGCAGTTTGCGCCACAAACGCGTATACACTTTGTATGCGTCATTACGTGTGCGCCGAATCGCGCGCACCATGATTAAAACGCGGCCGCGCAGCTTCAACATAGGAACGGTTGTTATGGTACCGCCACAATTTCTTTATCGTTAGCAAACTACGCGTTCATCTATGTTACTAATGCGAAAGTGTCACTTTAAGATCTGTGTAAGAGTTTTTATTTACATTTAGAAAATGTCGTAAAATTATTTGTCGGAAGTTTAGTCACGTATAAATGCTTGTACTCATAAGATCTTTAAGAATAACAAACGGCCGCATATACACTAGAAATGTAGCTATATCCCTGATGAAAATATTTTGGGTGAAGACCATATGTCATCACTCACTCCGAAAACCACAATTTTTGCCCGAACAGTAGCTACCCGAGTAAAAGAAATTCAACATTTCAGATTATCATCTGTGATCCTTTCTGCGCATGTCTGAAAACAGGAAAATACTGACATTGAACTATCTAATTAGCTCGTCTATTAGAGGCGCAATTACCACGCTTTTTCAGTTGAAGAGGGACGCGAGTGTAAAATTATTATTGAACTATCTAATCAGGCGAGGGACCGAAAATTAGTATATAGATACTATCACTCAGGTATTGAACTTGAACTTGATAATGAGAATTGCAGCTATATTGTGTAAAGTACAGTAGTAGTGGATTTGCCTACCACACTACAAAAGTTGTGAAATATTTGAACATTTCTTTGTTAAAACAACATGCATATCACCAAACACCAGGCCTGGACAAAATGTTTATTTCCCGGGAATATAGACACATTTCTCACCAAATATGTAGGATTTCCCATCATTTCTTATGTATATCTTTATCCAGGAAAGCAACATTTTGTCTCCATTTGAGGTAAACTTTGTCTGATTTTCCCTAAACATGCTAAAGGTAGAGAGATCAGATTCTTATGAAAGGACAAACATCTGGGATTGGCACACAAAATAAAATGCCCATGATGCTATCCTGTGGTATAAGGATTCCCCTGGGAGAGGGTTTGATGCTTGATAGATGTCCACTGTCGTGTGTACTTTATGCTACACGTGGCTTTTATTGGGGGGCGAAACCACCCTTATAGCATGAGATTGCAAAAACTTACACATTTTGGTCTTTCTAGACATAAGTGGGGGTCGCCATGTTTGTAGTCTTTGTAGATGTTTGGTTACAAAACATGCTTCTTTCTCTTGGATCGCCCCCATTCCATTTCAATGGAATTTTTATCCAATCATAATCTAGTTGGATTTGGAATCCAAACATGAAGTGTTTGTCTGCTTGCTTGTAATGCACTGACCATGTGGATAGAGCAGGCCCTCTCCAGCTAGTGGAGGACAACTTGTATGCACATAAAGTCTACATGATGTTTAGTAACTGTTTCTGAGTTAACATCAAGAGCCGTTTTCTTCTACTACTATTTATTTATTCGGAAAACACTTTCAAAACAGAGGCACCCACGCCGAAGGTGGTGCATCTAAAAGAATACAAGAATAAGAGTAAAATAAACAAATATACAAGGTACAATAAAAAAAAAAATGATATAGAGATAAGACAAAGAGAGAAATAAAAACAAAATAAACATACAATCATCAATCTGAATCTGTACCCCAATCTGAATTTGTACCCGCTATAGATGGCCCTGAGTATGCCAAACCTTTAGCCGGAAATAGTCTACACATTCTCAAAAGTCCTCTTAAAATGACACAGGATTTACTCAAATTACTTGCAGAGGAAACTCAATCATGATTTGATTAGCGCACAATCTTCTTGATAATAATGCGCTACTGTTATCAATGGCTATGTAAGTTCTGGTAATCCTTTTACCATATACATGAACTTTTAGTTAGCAATGGGTCTATACAATCGCCCTTGTTGGCAGTGTCTGCCGAATTGTTGCTGTCTACCGAATTATTTAAACGTGTCAAGTTTACTTGAAGCTACTGGAATGGAAAATTAAGCTATACTTTTCACAAATCTTATGAGAATGACAGGCTGATTTTGTGGTAGCAGTGAACATTAGAAATAGATTTTAAAGGCACGCTCAAGTCATTTTAGGGAAGCGCCCTCATTGTTATACCAGGTTTTATGTGTTTTGTAATGCTATCCTATATGCGGCGTTACTCATTGCCAAAAGGGAAGAGCCCAATGTTGCATCGGGTTTTTTGCTAATATTGGACTTATGTTTATCTTGAAGTTTATTATTGTGCAACACCTGCAGCTTTCCAATTTTAGTGTTTGACCATTTTAACACTTTCCGTGCGGGTATTAGTTTTACCATTATATACAAATAGATTTTTCAGAAACCTTTCCCAAAGTATATCTCAAGGATTACTGAACCAATACTAGGCATGTTTGTACTTATTTCAATGCATTTCTCATTTGTGATTCCAAATATGGTAATGAAATTCAATAATGTTGACAATTTTTAAATCATTTTGTGAAATTTTGGAACTGTCGTCTGCAGATATCAGCCGCCGCCGTGGAAAGTGTTAAGCAGGTAGGCCATGTGTGACTAGATATACTCCATGCAAGCTCACAAGGGTCAATCACATCTTGTCCCTCGTTTTTTACAGTGAAAATATCAGAAATGGCAATTTCTTAGCGTACATTTTATTGTTTTAGAGGACCGTCATTTTATACCAAACCTAGAAAAAGATGCTTCACCATCAAATTTACCATTGTAACCAATGGAGTGGAAACAGTACTTTAAGTGGCCCATTCATTATCATCTAGAAAAGTGCTTTTTATATAGGTAGGCCTATATATAGGGCATGACTTATGGCCGAGGGTGGGTGGGAGGTCTCATTATTTTTTTGGGTATAGGTGTGCAGCCAAGGAATTTAATCTATGACTGAAACATTTCCCACTTAATTATCATTTTGACACCCATATACATAATTATATTTAACTAATGAAATTTTTTACCATTAAACGACCTTTTAGGGCCCCATTGACGAATAATGAACCCAAAAAATTACTCCCCCCCCCCCCCCCCCAAAAAAAAGAAGGGGTCATCCGTTTACCAGACAGGTGAAAAGGTGACCCTATTTGGTGGGCATGTCCCCATAACCTCAGATCCACTTACTTAATATGGACGCTCCACAAAAAATGTTGCAAATTCAAAAAATAGCGCCATATGTGTAATAATCTTATTGCTTTTATGCAAGCATTCTGTGGTGTTTTGGTATTGAATTGATTATTTTATTCAGCATAGTATCATATCATACAAAAAATAGCATTTCAAATACGACAATTTAAAGATATAAATTAAACTATTGTGTGGCTTTATTACTACCTGTACTAGTCTTATAAATCAGACATGGATATCCATATCATAGACATTGACCATTTCCAAATACTTGTATATTAGTGCTAGTAGTGAGTAGTGTAACAGTCAGGAGACCATTCATTAATCTGATATTGATCGAAAACACACTCCCATCATAAAATGTGACCAGTCCTTAATATTCATGGCTTTATCTATCAGTGCTGTCGTAAGGCCCCCCCCCCTAAAAAAAGTTGTTTGCTTGCCCTCGTCCAACCGAGGGTGTAAAAAAACACCTTTTTTCAAATATTTTTGTTTACTTTTTCCAAAAAATCACTAACATAATCTTAATTGACCCTACATGACCCTCATGTGATCCCATACATGTCACCTCATGTGATCCCATACATGTCACCTCCATCTCAAGGACCAAATAAATTCAGAAATGGTACTCATTATAAAAGTTATCGTTTTGATAACAATATAACTAAATACTGTAGTAATTAAGAAAAGTTACTAGTGCTATGCTTTGAGTCATAGGGTATATATGCTGGTTATTTTGAGTCAAATGTGAACTAACAACTAACCATTTCTATAACCCTGACATTGAAAAGGTTAAAAATGGAGCATGCTTGCTTAGGCCAAAAGAAAAAGAAGGTCTGTCTCAGAAACATTGTGCAAAAAAGCTAAGGTGCTGTGCTTTTTTTTCCTTTTTTTTTTAGAAAATAGGCTATGAGGTATGCGATTGTTTTTTTGTGTGTGATTTTTTTTTTGGCTTAATCAAGCTTACGGAGAACCTTTTTATTTTATTTTATTTTAAATAAAAAAATTAAAAAAAACATTTTTAAAAAAAAAATTAAAAAGAAGAAAAAAAAAGAAAGAAGTTGTTTAGCCCCCAGCGCATAGACCTACGCGCCGTAGCTCATTTCACATACCAATACGGGCGGGCTTCTGAGACAGACCTTCTTCTTTGTTTGGCCTTATGTGTTAGGGGCGCACCATTAGATTGTCAGTGGGGGGGGGGGTAGGAAGTTGGGTTCGGGGGGGGGGGGGGTTAGCAGGCTGGCATGTTTACCTCCCTCATAAGTAGGGTAACAGGGGTGTACTTTCGGCGCGAATCCGCGAATCGATTCGCGTAAAGATTCGCGTAAAATCACTACCGCGCGAATCCAGGTGGATTCTCGCCAAAAAAAACAACTTTTTTTTTTTTTTTTGAACTTTTTTTTCTTCTTTTTTAAGTCCAAAACAGGACCTTAGATGACTGGTATTTGACCCTTAGTCAACAAACATGCCGAATTTGGAAGTTATGCAAGCTTATAGTTCTTGATATTATTTTAATTAATTTTAAGAAGTGTTTGATTCAATTTGTGTACTATTATTTTTTAAGTATACAATAGTACAATAAATGTTTAAAATGCGGAATTTAAATTCAGTAAAAAGGATTCTCACAAAAATATTCTGCGAGAATCCAGAGAATCCATGGATTCTCGCAAAATTCCTCTGCGAGAATCCATTTGGATTCTCGCAGGATGTCGCGAAAGTACACCCCTGGGTAAGGTTGGGGTCATGGGTTTAGTGCTGCAGGTTTGGATTGAGGGGTGTCAGCAATCGTTACATGTTCACACTACATTGAATTAGGCAAAACAATACATTTGGCGCCAAACAGGGTTGACACTTTCTTTAAAGTGCAATAGCTATTCTCATAGCTATGAGAATGTACTCGGTATGTTTTACATACTTGGCATATGAACACATGGATCCCAAAATGTTGTAGCCAGGAAACTCAATTGTCAAACACAATTGCTCTACTAATATTGTGACAGGATGTTAACGCAAATGGGGAAACCCCTAAAGTTTAGAGGCATATCAAACTAAATAAAAAAATGTCTCCTTTTTGGGAGGGAATCACATGATCACATTTTAAATCTCTTTATAAGCTTGTAAAGCCCTACAAATGCCCATCTGTGTTTTATCTAAGGCCTATTATGTCAGTGTGTATTAAACATTTTAAAATACATTGAAGGACCATGTGCACATGTTATATGTTAGGCCCAGATTGGCCCATCCAACCACCAGTCAAGGTCATAACAATACAGCAGATTGCTCAATTATAGGCTATACTATTAGGTATTGAACTTAAACTTGATAATGAGAATTACAGCTATATTGTGCAAAGCACAGTAGTTGTGGTGGATTTGCCTACCACACTACAAAAGTTGGTTAAATCATTTTAGCATTTTATAATTCCTTTTTGGTACAACAATGTGTTGGTAAATTGTATATTGTGAAATATATGAACATTTCTTCGGTAAAGCAACATGCATATCACCAAACACCAGGCCTGGGAAAGTGTTTTTTTTTCTCCTCAGGAATATAGACGCATTTCTCACCAAAATACAGGGTGACCCAGAAAATGTTGAACCCCAAAATCACAAAATTAAATAAAAAAATTACCATTAAAATTAAAAATATTACATAACTCGTTCACCAGCTATGTACACCATACATTTAACTTTCTGAAACATTTTAGATCATAAAAATAGGCCACACGAAACTTAAAATACGTGTAATTTTGTAAGAAGTGTTGTTTTGTAGTGTAAGTGAAGTGCAAAACAATGGTTTCATGCTACATGAGCAGAACAAGTGCCTGTTTGAAACCATTTCTCATCAATATTCATTTATTATGTAAATCAATATTATTTTTATATAGACTTTGAAAACAAAAACTGAAGTCCCCTTGACTTCATTTGAAAATGTTAATTTGATAAATAGAGATCAAAAGAAAAAATTACTTAACTCACCATACTTAGAACAGAATTAAGTTTCATATCTGAACCAAGTTACAATTTTCCCACTTTTACAAAAGGGCGAAAACCCCCCTGTCACACAATCAAGTGTATCTTTAGTTTGGTAAGGCCAATTTACATGATCTAAAGTTCTCCAGAAAGCTGAATAAATTGTTTACATAACCATGATAACTGTTGAAAACAGAATGCCATATTTATTTATTTTCATTTTCATTTTCATATTTTTTTTATTTAAGTTTGTGATTTTTGGGTTCAACATTTTCTGGGTCACCCTGTATGTAGGATTTCCCATCATTTCTTATGTATATCTATCTTTATCAAGAAAAGCAAAAATGTTGTCTCCATTTGAGGTAAATTTTGTCTGATTTTCCCTAAAAGGTACATGTGAAAGATATGAAAGGACATCTAGCACACAAAATATTATGCCTCAGATGCCATCCTTTGGTATAAAGATTCCCTTGGGAGAGGGTTTGCTGCTTCGATAGATGTCCAGACTGTCGTGTGTACTTTATGCTACACATGGCTTTTATCCAATCATAATCTAGTTGGATTTGGAATCCAAACATGAAGTGTTTGTCTGCTTGCTTTTATAATGCACTGACCATGTGGATAGAGTATGTAGGCCCTCTCCAGCTAGTGGTGGACACATTGTATGCACAAGTCTACATGATGTCTAGTATAACTGTTTCTGAATTAACATCTAGAGCTTTTGTCTTCCAGTTAATCGTACGTCACGCCAAGGGGGTCACGTTTCCCAAAATCACTTTTCAGAGCCTATATCTTTCTGTGATCGCCCAATGGGAAATTAAAACGGTGGCCACTGACGTGCCGCTCTAATGGGTAGCCTTTTTGGCACAAAATCCCTAAACATGGGGTATGATTTTGTGCCGGAAATCCCCTAATAATGGGTCACTTTTTACAAATGGGTCTATTTTCGCGAAATTTTTGTCTATTTTCACGAAAATTTGCAAAAATTAGGTATATTTTCCCGATAGTTTGCGAAAATTTGGTCTAAAATGAAGCAAAACCCCTAAAAATGGGTACCAATTTTTCCAAAATCATCCCTAAAAATGGGTAGGGGTTTTGAATCTCCAGCGGCACACCCCCGACCAAACCAAATCCGAGTACCCCCACCGGGATATAAAGCTATACATGCTATTTTACCTCTCCATTGTTGTGATACAATCTGAATCTGTACCCCTGAGTATGCCAAACCTTTAGCCGGAAATAGTCTACCCTTTCTCAAAAGTCCTCTTAAATGACATGGATTTACTCAAATTACTTGCAGAGGAAACTCAATGATGATTTGATTAGCGCACAATCTTTTTGATAATAATGCGCTACTGTTATCAATGGCTATGTGAGATCTGGTAATCCTTATTATACCATATACATGAACTTTTTTTAGCAATGGGTCTATACAATCACCCTTGTTGGCAGTTAGTTGTTGGCAGTGTCTCTACTGTCTACATAATTATTTGAACTTGTCAAGTTTACTTGAAGCTACAGGAATGGAAGCTATACTTTTCAAAAACCTTATGAGAAAGACAGGCTGGTTTTGTGGTAGCAGTGAACATTAGAAATAGATTTTAAATGCACACTCAAGTTATTTTTTGCGTTTTGTAATGCAGTGTTACTCATTGTGAAAAGAAAAGAGCCCAATGTTGCATCATTTTTGCTAATATTTGACTTATGTTTATTAACCCTAACCACCCTGAGTGCTAAAAAATGCTAATCCAAACTCCCTCTCCAAACGCATGCGCCGTCGGTTTTCGATGACGTAGTCAACCGAGCCTATATAATGAGTGCAGTATACTGCACGAATGTGTAGCTGAGGGCCGTGGCTTAGTGGTAGGAAGGTGGGGCTTGAGAACGGAGGGTCCCCGGATCGAATCCCGGCAGGTTCCCGGAGATTTAGTTGGTGTTTTTTCCTCGAAAATTGTGATCCCTGTCAAAAATCCTAAACCGGGGTTAGGGTTATGGTAACATTTTTTGGGGTTTTTTTGTGTTCTATTAACCCTAACCCCCCTGAGTGCTAAAAAATGCTAATCCAAACTCCCTCTCCAAACGCATGCGCCGTCGGTTTTCGATGACGTAATCAACCGAGCCTATATAATGAGTGCAGTATACTGCACGAATGTGTAGCTGAGGGCCGTGGCTTAGTGGTAGGAAGGTGGGGCTTGAGAACGGAGGGTCCCCGGATCGAATCCCGGCAGGTTCCCGGAGATTTAGTTGGTGTTTTTTCCTCGAAAATTGTGATCCCGGTCAAAAAACCTAAACCGGGGTTAGGAGTATGAAGTTTATTATTGCGCAACACCTGCAGCCTTCCATTTTTTGTCTGACCATTTTAACACTTTCCATGCGGGTATTAGTTTTACCATTATACAAACAGATTTTTCAGAAACCTTTCCCAAAGAATATCTCATAGATTACTGAACCAATACTAGGCATGTTTGTACTTATTTCAATGCATTTCTCATGGTGATTCCAAATATGGTAATGAAATTCAATAATGTTGACGTTTTTTAATCATTTTGTACATCTGCCGCCGTAGGCCATGTGATTAGATATACTCCATGCAAGCTCACAGGGGTCAATCATAGCTTTTCCCACTTTCTTTACAACTTTAGGAAGTGAAAATATCAGAAATGGCAATTTCTTAGTGTACATTTTATTGTTTTAGAGGTCATTTTATACCAAACCTAGAAAAAGATGCTTTGAAATCACAGAAATTGCCTTTACCATTGTAACCAATGGAGTGGAAACAGTACTTTAGTGGCCCATTCATTGTCATCTAGAAAAGGGTTAAACGCGGAAAACGACATTTTGATGAAAAGAAGGAAAAAAATGCACAAAAAACGTCCAAAACACCAAATTTATAAATAGTCTTGAATAAAACAATATAAATATTAAAAAACGATACATAATAAATTAAAAAAACAGTAATAAGGTAAGCCTAAAAATCTAAAATCATGTTGTTTTCCGTAAAGTGTGCTTATTTTGGTTTTATAGATCGTAAATTTTCAGCTTTCTTGAGGAAAATTACATCACAGAAAAATGCAAAATTTACAAAGCGGAAAAATGCGGAATTCGACAGTTACAAAGCAGAAAATTCGTGACCTTAATATAGGGCATGACTTATGGCCGGGGGAAGGGGGGTGTCTCATTATTTTTTTGGGTATAGGTGGGCAGCCAAGGATTTTAAACAATGACTGAATCATTTACCACTTAATTATCATTTTGCCACCCAATACATGTATTTACCACTAAAGACCTTTTTTACCATTAAACAACCTTTTAGGGCCCCATTGACGAATAATGAACCCGCAAATTTACCAAAAAATACGGGTCATCAGTTTTCCAGACAGGTGAAAAGGTGACCCTATTTGGTGGGCACATCCCCATAACCTCAGATCCACTGACTTATGGACTCTCCACAAATGTTTTTGCAAATTCAAAAAATAGCGCCATATGTAATAATCTTATTGCTTTTATGCAAGCATTCCGTGGTGTATTGGTATTGAATTGATTTATTTATTCAGCATTGTATAATATCATACAAAAATTATCATTACACGGTTTACAAATACAATACTTTAAAAATACAAATTAAATATGATAACATATTCCAAGGATAACCCTTTAAACTATTGTGTGGCATTATTACTACCTGTACTACTACTAGTCTTATAAATCAGACATGGCATGGATGTAGCTACCGCCGGTCGGCGCTGGTTGGGTGTAGCCAGCACTCACGATTGCCGACCGGCACTCTAAAAAAAAAGGGTAAAAAAAGATTGATTGATTTTTTGTTGTTGTTGATAAAATCATTAAACTGCCTCATAAAACAAGAAATTAGGTGGCAGGGACCCTCAAAGTGCATTAAAAATACTTAAAAAAAACATTAAGAAGGCCTCTGGACCCCATGCCATGATCCACTGCACTTCGTTCGCTACACTTCTCCGCGCCCCGTCAGTAAAATTGACCATTTCCAAATACTTGTATATTAGTGTTAGTAGTAGTGTAACAGTACACATACAGGAGACCATTCATTAATCAGATATTGATCGAAAAACACACTCCCATCATAAAATGTGACCAGGCCATAATATTCATGGCACTATCATCAGTGCTGCCGTAAGTTTGAATCAAACATGTACAAGTAATAGAAACACACTCCTTGTAGAACATGACCATTCCCTTATATTCTTGGCAAGTCACTGTAGTAAATGTGACAGTTTGACTATCAGTGGTAGATGTAAATTAGCCTTTGATAGGTACACAGGTCAATCTCAGGTTGTCAGCTAGCTTGCCCTTATTCTAATAGGACCTCAGGGAGGGTTGACAGTAACAAGGACAGCCAGGTGATACTAGCAGGCTGGCATGTTTACCTCCCTCATAAGTAGGGCAAGGTCTGGGTCATGGGTTGGGGTCATGGGTTTAGTGCTGCAGGTTTGGATTGAGGGGTGTCAGCAATTGTTTCATGTTCACACTACATTGAATTAGGCAAAACAATGTTGTCTCACATATGAAATCTCCCATGGGTAGAGTAGTGTGTTTATCAAATACGCTCTTTCAAACGGATTGAACTTCTGGGATTGCTTCTATTACAACTGCAAGATCTTTTTAACTCCACTTTTAGATTTATGTTTATGGGGGGCACAGCACTATATAAGTGTACCATTGGATTACATGTAAAATAGGGCTAGTACCCATTTTTGGAATGTATCAAATGCCTTATTCTAATAAATATATTACATTTTCATAAAATTGTCAAGAAGTATTACGTCTTCCAATTAGATTTTTGATATGATTTTAAACAGCGCCACCCCAATTTTTAGCCAGAACATTTGCCTTCTGACCGCCTCCGAGCATGTGTGTTCATCCACGTGATAAATTTTCAGTAAAATCAAAAATGTTGGCAATATCCTGAGCAAAGTACAAGAGATTATCTTTCATTTTAATTATAACATGGCACATGTATGCTACCCTCACGCCAAACTGATTCCCAAAGGACCCCACTTAATCACAAAATTGTTTTTTGTTTTTGCTGGAACTTACTACCATTACACAAAACAAGGAGTGATTTAGTGTTGTGTGCCCTTATATGGAGAACTTTCACACCTAAGGTTTACAGTTTATTCCGTATCAAACAGGCAAAAATGATGCGGCTTGTATTTATCCACATACAAGAATCGTACCTGCCACATGGGTTTATTGATGAAACTGGTGTACATGTCACACCGCACACGCATCATCATCAATTTGACGCTACTCGTGTTTTAGGGACATGAGGCGTTGTGCCTATTGTTATTTCAATGCCGTCACACGTCGCTGACACTCAGTTCGGTTTTGGGCGGCATCAACGGCCGCATTAGGTTGTAAGTCTATGGCGCTCAAGTCGTCTTGGAGCAGGGCTTGATATAGGTATGGCATAGTGCGCCACTGAGGCGGTGGGGTTCAGTTGCCTGGTTTTTCGGGTGCAGGAATGCACACGCATGCTCATGCTCATTTGAAGGGGCATGAGAGATACGTATGGGAGCGTGCCCTCAATTTCCCTGGAAACCAGTTTTTTTGCACCTATACTTGGGCATATTCTAATCTATTTAACTACCATCTGAAACCGTTTACCTTTAATTTGCCATCTTTCATGTAAAATGTCACGATTTGGTCATTTCGATGTAGAACACATCAACATTATCAGCATCACTCACCACATAAATTGTTTCAATCAAATTTCTATCTACCAACATCATTCAACCGTTTTTCCATAAATCATTACACTTCAGGGTTACCTTATCTATTGAAATAATTCATTTTTTCCAAATTTAATGTACATCATCCAAATTATCAGCATCACTCACTCGCCATATAAATGGCTTTCAATCAAATGTCTATCTAGCGCCATCATTCAACCCTTTTCCCATGAATTATTACTCTTCCGGGTTCCTATGCCTATGTACCTTATCTATTAATTTGAAACAATTCATTTTTTCCAAATTTCATTTTTCTCGGCAATCTCTCAGTGCCCCTTTTTAACTTGTTTCAGTTTTGACTGCCTCAATGCCGCTGGTTCAAATCAATGTTAACTATATAGCTGTTGTGCAATGTAAATTTATTGTTCTTCCAATATGTAAAATTGCATTCGTCTAAAATGAGAAAGTAGTTCTAGCAGCAGAAAACAAGACAAGAAGAGAATATATGTGTGGTCTATTGAATAGCACGCAGGATTCATAATAATACAAAGGCTGTGAGTTCTAGCCCCGCTACGGCCAACATGTTTGTATCCTTGGGCAAGGTACTTAGTCTCAATTGCCTTGTGGTTCGGAAGTCACGTAGAAATGGTGGTCCCGTGCATCGGAAGAGCAATACCGAGCACCATCGGAAGAGCAATACCGAGCATGTTAAAAGGTCACAGACTCCTTTGGAAAGAGTAGGGGACCATCTCGGTCTGTGTCTATACACACTTATTCCTAAGTTACAGGAACTCGTCGTCTATTGTCTGTCGGGGTGATTGTGTGTATGTCGCAACTTGGCTCTGAATTAGCTGCTGCCTGGATGTTGCAGCGCAGTGATCTAAATGAAATGGCGCTTTATAAAAACTTGTATGTAGGTGTGTATGTATAGGGGTGTATATAGAGTCACCTAGGTTATTGACATGTTTGAGATTGGGTTGATGTACCCTTCCTTGCACATAATTAGGCCTCCAGGGGAGGGGGGTTCTCAGATATTCTTTTGCTACGGTTTTGCCGCCAGCAATATGAAAATTGACCTTAACATTTACCAATTTTCAGGGGGAAATGGACCCATATGTTTACTGGAGACCCATAATTTCCCTTTATATTTGACAGATTTTGCTAAAAAGTGTCTGTGAAAAACAGCAAAATTACAGATTTTAGACCCATAAATTTACCAAAAATGGCATTTTAAACCAAAAACTGGTTTTGTTAGGTTGTCTGAAGAAAAAAAATTGGCGCGAAAAAAAGTGATTTTGGGGTAAAAAATCATTATTTTTGTGAAATTTGATACCGAAAATGGATTCTACGACTCATTTTATTATCTACATTACATTATTAGTTTAAAAGTTACAGTGTTTGATAAATTTCATAAAAAAGGGTTGACACCTCACTTAAGTCAACCAAGTCATTAAAGTGCACAGGTGATTATCATAAAAGTACTCGGTATATTTAACATACTTTATATGATCACATGGATCCCAAAATGTTGTAGACAGGAAACTCAATTGTCAAACACAATTGCTCTAGTAATATTGTGAGAGGATGATAAGCAAATGGGGAAAACCCCTAAGTTTAATAGGCCATATCAAACTAAATTAAAACTAGTCTCCTTTTGGGAGGGAGCCTTGTAATCAGATCACATTTTAAATCCCTTGCACAGCCCTATAAATGCCCATTTGTGTTATTATGGCCTATTATGTCAGATTTTTTTATTAAACATTCTAAAATAGGGATGTACACATAGTTATATAGTTATAGTTTATTGTCACCAAATCGCAGCTAAAAGCTGAATTACATGGTTATTACAATGGTATAAAAACATCAAATTGCACATAGAAATGTATATAAAGATAACAACAAAGTTAAAAATGCTAAAAGAGATTAAAAGGTATCAAAAATACATAGATAATTAAAGGTTGTACAATGCTAAGTTGCCTACTTATAGCTAATATTGCACTGTGGGTAACATAAAAAATTGCTAAGCCGCCTAAATATAGCTAATATTGCACTGGTAACATATAAAAAATTAAGAAACAGCAATTATAAATGACAATTATAAATGACACAGGGAATGAATCATAAACTTACACAATAGTCAGCCCCCCCCCCCCCCCCCCCCCCCCCCCTTAGCAAGCATATTTACTGCTGCTGATTCAGGAGATTAGTAAGGAAATGGATGGGGCTATTCCGATCTTTTGGTATTGCATCTGGGAACTTGATATTTGCTGGTGTGTCTCAAATTCATCATATGGGTCTTATTGATGCTAGGGAACCAGTCTGAATACCTTTCAGAGTCACAACATTTCTGGGCAAACTGAAGCGATAATTGTGATCTCCTGTCTTCTAAGTTTAAGAGTGCCAACTGGTCCAAAGCATCTGTGTAGGATTGATATTGAGCGCCCAGAATGATACGGCATGCCCGTTTCTGCAGGCGTTCAAGTTGATGTGCCTGGTTTTTACCGATGCTACAATGCCAGACAGAAGTGCCATATTCACATGTTGGGCGAACGTAACCAACATACACAGATACCAAGTCTTCAGTTGGCACTCCGAAACGTTTTAGGCGACTCAGCATGTACAACCTCTTGCTGCATTTAGACACCATATTATTAACTTGGGACTGCCAGCCAAGATCAGATTGGACAGCAAGGCCTAGAAGCTTGGTCTCAGTCACCACCTCAAGCTCATTACCGGCAATTTGGAGTTTGGGGGGGGGGGAAGTGGGGGATCTCTCTTAAAGCAGACCTGCATGACCTTACACTTCCCCGGGTTGAGGTGGTTGTCTTTCGCCCAAGAACACATGTTATATGTAAGGCCCAGATTGTCCCATCCAACCATTGGTCAAAGTCAAGGTCGTATCAATACAGCAGACAGCTTAATTATAGGCTAAACTATTAGGTATTGAACTTGAACTTGATAATGAAAATTGCAGATTGTGCTAAGCATGGTGGTGGATTTAGTTGTCTACCACACTACAAAAGTTGGTTTAATGATATTAGCATTTTACAATTCCTTTTTGGTACAACAATGTGTTGGTAAAATTGTATACAGGGTGGTTCAATAAAACCTTGACAGTTTTTTGAAGCCATTTTTTTGAAATTCTGTAGATTTAAAAAAATATTCATCAACTATATGATCTTGACCATCTATGCTGAAAATATCATTACAATTAACCTTACGGTTGCAAAATAACAGCTGTTTGAACAAAGTCTGTCCCATTTCACTCTGTCCACGGGTACTGATTTCGCGACGTTACAACCAGTGTGGTTCAATAAAATGTTTGCAGTTTTTCAAAGCCATATTTTTAAAAATTGTGGGATTTGAGTGGTTTTTTTTACATATTCCTCAAAAATATCATCTTGGCCGTCTATGCTGAAAATGTCAATGTCAATAATGCTATGGCGGCAAAATGATAGCTATTTGAAGAGAATCTCTCCAAATCTCTTTGCCCACGAGTAAGTCTGCGGGAAATGCCCAGCAAGATAACATTAAATGGCATCGTCACTGTTAAGGCATAGAGCATAGACAATTACACTTCCAATCTATGAAAATCAATCATTCTTATTAGGGTCACTGGTGGTATTATTATTACGTATTGATTTCACACCTGAATAGATAGTTAAGATGTTAACAATTACCATGGTGTCACCTGGCGGGATCTTCAAATCTTAGATTACTTGCATGCAATTCATCATTCAGTATTCAATGTAACGTCGCGAAATCAGTACCCGTGGACAGAGTGAAATGGGACAGACTTTGTTCAAATAGCTGTTATTTTGCAACCGTAAGGTTATTTGTAACGATATTTTCAGCATAGATGGTCAAGATCATGTAGTTGATGAATATTGAATTTTTTTGATTTTTTAATCTACAGAATTTTAAAAAAAATGGCTTCATAAAACTGTCAAGGTTTTATTGAACCACCCTGTATTGTGAAATATTTGAACATTTCTTTGGTAAAACAACATGCATATCACCAAACACCAGGCCTGGAAAAATGTTTATTTTCCCGGGAGTATAGACACATTTCTCAACAAATATGTAGGATTTCCCATCATTTCTTACGTATATCTTTATCCCGGGGTGCTCAGTGATCATTACAAGAGGGGTATCATGCGTGTCCAAGAAATCACGTAATTAGGGTAGTTTTTCAAGCTGGGGCATGTTACGTACGTAACGTGAATAGGGTATCAAAACAAGCCAAATTAAGAAAAGGGGTATACTTTTTATTTTTACATCATTGGCTTTTGTATTAGGGTCCTTATTTGCTCCATGAGGATTATAACTAGACATGATACATGGGCAAGATATATTTCTCAAATTGTATCCTTCGCAAGTGATCTGATAGATCAGCTCTGCATTTGCTTCATAATACTTCTAGCTTATTAGGGAAGGAAAAAAGGGTTAGAAATGTTTAAACTATACAAATTACTTGCTTAGGGTAAAATATTTTGATTACTTGTTTAGGGTATCACCATATTTTGAGATAGCTGTTTAGGGTATTGGAAATACTGATATTACTTGCTTAAGGTATGTAAAATACTGTGCCGTACTTGTTTAGGGGGTGCTTTTTCACATTAACATGATTACGTATTTAGGGTACTTTTTGAAAGTCCTTGGACGTGCATGATACCCCCTTGTAATAACCCCTGAGCACCCCGGGATTTTTATTCAGGAAAGCAACATTTTTGTCTCAATTTTTGAGGTAAACTTTTTCTGATTTTCCCTAAAGGTAGAGAGATCAGACATCTGGCAAGCACACAAAATATATAATGCCCCAGATGCTATCCTGTGGTATAAAGATTCCCCTGGGAGAGGGTTGCTGCCTGGATAGATGTCCAGACTGTCGTGTGTACTTTATGCTACACGTGGCTTTTATCCAATCATAATCTAGTTGGATTTGGAATCCAAACATGAAGTGCTTGCTTTTATATAAATGCACTGACCATGTGGATAGAGTAGGCCCTCTCCAGCTAGTGGTGGACAAATTGTATGCACACATGCAAGTCTACATGATGTTTAGTATTACTGTTTCTGAGTTAACATCAAGAGCCGTTGTCTACTACTTTCCCCGATGCGGATTTGTAAAATATTGTTATAAGAAACAGGAGTTTTGGTTGGTGACAATGGATAACAAGAAATTAAAAAAGAATAGTGCACTGGTTTTAAAAAACCCATTCCATTTAATATTCGTCCACTGCATTTATATCAGAAAATGCATATATATACATTTTTGTTGTATATTTTATCCAAAAGGTAAGATCAACCTAAGGCAAAAAAAAAGAAAGAGTTGTGTTGCCCTCAGCGACCGACCCTAAAACCGTAAAAACTAGGGTCTCATTTTTTTTTTTTCAATTTTTTTTCTTTCAATTTTTTTTTTTAGATTTTTTTTTTTAATTTTTTTTTTTAGATTTTAATTTGATTAAAAGTGTCTAAATGTTACTATTTCTTGCTGGAAATGAATAAATAAGCCTAAATAAATGTTTTTTAGACTATTGTCACACTAGAAACATTAGTTAAATTGACATATGGGCAAATACCAATTTTGTCCATATATTTTTCAGCCAAAAAAAAAATTGAAAAAAAAAATTGAAGAAAAAAAAATTGAAGAAAAAATTGAAGAAAAAAAAAGGATTTCCGACCGACCGACCCGAATTTAAATTTTTGCCACTTGAGGGCAACACAACATATTTTTTTGTTGGCCTAACCCGTATACGTGACACGGGTCGTTTGTAATAAAGCTGGGTGGGGGGGGGGGGAATATGGGACAAATAATGACAAAAAAGTGTGGTGTGCCACCCCCAGGCCGCCGCGGTGATCATGTACATGACGATATAAGGGGGGGGGGGGTCACGCTTCCCAAAATAACTTTTTGATCGAGCCTATACCTTTCTGTGATCGCCCAATGAGATAATCTTTTGAGAATCTTCCTTAAATGTTAATTTGAATTTGGTTTTTATTTATCATATCAAAGCTACATGCTATTTTACCTCTCCATTGTTGTGATACAATCTGAATCTGTACCCACTATAGATGGCCCTAAGTATGCCAAACCTTTAGCCGGAAATAGTCTACCCATTCTCAAAAGTCCTCTTAAAATGACATAGGATTTGCTCAAATTACTTGCAGAGGAAACTCAATCATGATTTGATTAGTGCACAATTTTCTTGATAATAATGCGCTACTTATCAATGGCTGTGTGAGTTCTGGTAATCCTTTTACCATACATGAACTTTTAGTTAGCAATGGGTCAATACAATCGCCCTTGTTGGCAGTGTCTACCAAATTGTTGCTGTCTACCGAATTATTTAAATGTGTCAAGTTTACTTGAAGCTACTGGAATGGAAAATTAAGATATACTTTTCAAAAAGCTTATGAGAATGACAGGCTCGGATTTTGTGGTAGCAGTGAACATTTAGAAATAGATTTTAAAGTCACTCAAGTCATTTTATAGCCTTGGTTCAAGGCGACTCTAGGTCCCCCCACCTCCATCCTACCCCCACCCCTACCCTCCCCCCACCTACCCTCCCCCATCCCACCACACCCCATATCACATCACCTTACCAACAACAACAACCGCGACTGGTGGGAAATGTGCACGGTCCGGCGACTATAGCTCTATACACACACAGGCAGCCGACTGATAGCTCTATTCTACACACAGACAGCCGCCGCGGAGCGGCTAGTGCAGCAGCGAAGCTGCTAGCGACGAAGTCGCTAGCGATGCCCGACAGGCGTGTAAATAGTCACGGTGAGATCGCGCGCGACTAAACATTGGATTGACATACAATACAGGTAGGCCCGCTGTACTGGTATCAAATGAATAATGGTAGAGAGGGTGTGTGTGGTGGGGAGAAAATAAGGACTTGATTTCAAGTCTAGTCATTTTAGGGAAGGGCCCTCATTGTTATACTACTGAGTTTTGTGCGTTTTGTAATGCTATCCTATATATGCAGTGTACTCATTGCCAAATGGGAAGAGCCCAATGTTTCATCGTTTTTGCTAATATTTGACTTATGTTTTGTTTAGGCCAAACAAAGAAAATTGTCTGTCTCACAAGCACGCCCGCATTGGTATGTGAAATGAGCTACGGCGCGTAGGTCTATGCGCTGAGGCTTTTTGAGGATTTTTTTTTGGATTTTTTTTTTGTTATGGATTTTTTACAATTTTTTTTTTAAAAGGTCGCTGTAAGCTTGGATTAGCAACACACAAAAAATCGCATACCTCATAGTCATTGCCTTTTTTCTAAAAAAATAAGGGGAACAAAAATCGCACAGCACTTAGCTTTTTTGCCAAATGTTTCTGAGACAGACCTTCTTTGTTTGGCCTTATCCGGAAGTTTACTATTGCGCAACACCTGCAGCCTTCCAATTTTTTTCTGACCATTTTAACACTTTCCACACGGGTATTAGTTTTACCATTAATTTATAAACAGATTTGTCAGAAACCTTTCCCAAAGTATATCTCAAGGATTACTGAATCAATACTAGGCATGTTTCTACTTATTTCAATGCATTTCTCATTTGTGATTCCAAATATGGTAATGAAATTCAATAATGTTGATGTTTTTTAAAATAATTTGGTGACATTTTGGAACTGTCGTCTGCAGACATCTGCCGCCGTGGAAAGTGTTAAGCAGGTAGGCCATGTGATTAGATATACTCCATGCAAGCTCATAGGGTTCAATCACATTCCCCCCCCCCCCTTTTTTTACAAGTTTAGGAAGTGAAAATATCAGAAATGGCAAATTTCTTAGTGTGTATTCTTTTGTTTAAGAGGACATTCTGTACCAAAGAAAAAAATGCTTTGAAATCACAGAAAGTGCCTTTACCATTGTAACCAATGGAGTGGAAACAGTGCTATTAGTGGCCATTCATTGCATTGTAAGTACTTTTTATATAGGGCATGACTTATGGCCAGGAGTGGGGGGGGTCTCATTATTTTTTGGGTATAGGTGTGCAGCCAAGGATTTTAAACTATGACTGAAACATTTACCATTTAATTATCATTTTGCCACCCATATACATGTAGTTACCACCAATGACCTTTTTTACCATTAAACGACCTTTTAGGGCCCCATTGATAAATAATGAACCCACAAATTTACCAAAAAATAAGGTGTTCATCCGTTTACCAGACAGTTGAAAATATGACCCTATTTGGTGGGCACATCCCCATAACCTCAGATCCACTGACTTATGAAATCTCCACAAAAAATGTTGCAAATTCAAAAAATAGTGCCATATGTGTAATAATTGTATTGCTTTTATATGCAAGCATTCCGCGGTGTATTGGTATTGAATTGATTGATTTTATTCAGCATAGTATCATATCATACAAAAAATAGCATTGCATGGTTTACAAATATAAAAATTCAAAAATACAAATTAAACATGATACACCGGGTGAAAACATTCCAAGGATAACCCTTTAAACTATTGTGTGGTATTATTACTACCTGTATCAGTCTTATAAATCAGACATGAATATCCATCATAGACATTGACCAATTCCAAATACTTGTATATTAGCGTTAGTAGTGTAACAGTTAGGAGACCATTCATTAATCAGATATTGATCGAAAAACACTCCCATCATACAATGTGACCAGTCCTTAATATTCATGGCCCTATCTATCAGTTCTGCCGTAAGTTTGAATCAAACATGTATTAGAAACGCACTCCTTGTGGAACATGACCATTCCCTTATCATATTCATTGGCGGAGCCAGGGGGGGCCTGGGGGGCACGTGCCCCCCGGGTCCCTGGCACCAAAAAAAAAAAAAAAGGAGAAGAAGAAAAAGAAAGAAAAAGGAGAAAAAGGAAGAAAAAAAGAGAGATAGTAGAGGGTATAGAGTTCTTTTTTGTTACATAGTAAGTATCCATGCCCCCACCCATTATTTTGTACGTTAAGAAGGGGCCGACCGCTCCTTCTCCCCTATCCCCCAATTTTGCCATTGTCGTCTCAATTTTGATAAGAGAAATCATAGTTAAATTATGACGTTTAAATACAAACGTTGTATGTGCCTGTGCCGCGCCCCTTCCCCCAAAAAATAAATTCATTGGCAAATTAAGAAGATCGTTTGAAGCCAAAATGTACCTCAATCCTAGCAACGGGTAAAATAGCAAAACATTTAACAATAAAAGCAGTGTCATAAGGCCAACATTTATCTCAAGCGTGGCAAATAAGTATAAAGAATCCAGGGGTTTTCGTAAAAAAATAAAAATAAAAACATTTTATAGAAGCAAAAATGTATCTCAATCTTGGCAAAATTAATGTAAAAGAAGTCAATTTTGCGTGGTTGGTACTAATATCTCAATCGCGGCACAATTTATGTAAAATAGCCCCCCAAAAAATCGCGCGTTACGCTCGCACGTGACTTGAACGTTAACTTTATTTTGGAATCTATTTTACAGCCAAAATGTATCTCGATCATGACAAAATTGGTTAGTGTTGAGAAGCCAATACTTTGCGTGTTTTATAAGCTTGTACCAGCGATAATTGGCAAAAATAGGTAGAATAGCAAAAAAAATGGCACGCTACGCGCGCACATGCCCCAAACGATAAGACTTCTTGTTGTCCGTTTCGGGAGGGCCTGCGGGCCGAGCGGATGGGTGAAGGGTGGGTGGATGTTTTAGAACCTCAAAATATTTACATTTCTTTTTAGAAGTTTGTTATCAGCAAAAAAGTCAGCATGAACCTTCGAACATTACATCTTCATAACAAATTAGTATTACATTTTGTGCGCTACGCGCTAATGTGACTTCAAACATTAACTTTAGCTTTATGAAGGCAAGCCTCAATCATAGCAAACTGTAAAATAGCAGATTTTTCGTGCGCGTAATAATAATAATTTCAAAAATATATGATTTTGATTTGCAGCTTTAGTTTTCTTTTAAATTAAGATTTTGATATTCATAAAACGTACAAAAAAGAAGATTATAGAATTACCCAAAAGAAAATGTCTTTATTGACAGTAATATGTAGCGGGAGAGCCCTCCCATGGCCTTAAAAACTGCAGTCTGCAGAAAGCCTTTATTAGTGCCCCCTTAGTCCCACGGGCTTTGCCCCTTGAGCCCACCGGGGCCCGGAAGCGGCCTGGATTCCCACACCGATTTGGTCAGTGCCACAAGCGCGGATACAGGGGGGGGGGGCTCGACTGGCATAGGTGTATATAAAAAGCCAATATTGATCGGAAATAAAGTGATTGCCTTTCAATCAAATATTAGTCAAAAGTACACCAAATGGGTTCGAAAATTGAAAAAAAATCCAATTCTGAGGGAGGGGCCACACCTCAGACTCTCCCCTGTTCGAGCTTTTAAACCATCTATGCTTAAATCAAGAATATATTAGCATAATTATGCGCAACTTCTTTCGTGCATTTATAAAAAACAAAATATTTATTAGAAATGAAGAGGTGGCTGTTCGATAAAATGTTGGTCAAACAATACACCAGATCGCACCAAATGAGTTCGAAAATTGAGAAAAAAAATCCAATTCTCAGGGAAGGGGGAGGGGGACATCCCCATCCCCCTCAGACTCCCCCCCCCCCCCCCCACCCTTGTTCGAGCTTTTAGACCATTCTATACTTAAATCAAGAACATATCAGTATAGGCTCAACTTCTTTCGTCACGTTCGTGCATTGATATTCATTGAAGGTGGCTTTTCGATAAAATTATGGTCAAAAGTATACACCAGCCTATCGCACCAAATGAGTTCGAAAATTGAAAACATTTCCAATTCTGAGGGGGGGAACATCCACCCTCTGTTCGAGCTTTTCAACCATCTGTACTTAAATCAATAATATATCAGTATATATATAATATGCTCAACTTCTTTCGTGCATTGATAAAAAACAAAATATTTATTGGAAATGAAGAGGTGGCTTTTCGATAAATTTTGGTCAAAAGTATACACCAGATCGCACCAAATGAGTTCCAAAATTGAAATATGGTACCATAGCAATTTCAGTTATTTGGGCACCCTTAAACTTTTCTTGATCAGAGTCTAAATGCCCCCCCCCCCCCCCCCCCCCCCCCCCCCCCCCCCCCCCCCCCCCCCCCCCCCCCCCCCCGTAAAATAATCCTGGCTACGCCTATGATATTCTTGGCAAGTCACTGTAGTAAATGTGACAGTTTGACTATCAGTGGTAGATGTAAATTAGCCTTTGATAGGTACACAGGTCAATCCCAGGTTGTCAGCTAGCTTGCCCTTATTCTAATAGGACCTCAGGGAGGGTTGACAGTAACGAGGACAGCCAGGTGATACTAGCAGGCTGGCATGTTTACCTCCCTCATAAGTAGGGCAAGGTCTGGGTCATGGGTGATGGGGTCATGGGTTTAGTGCTGCAGGTTTGGATTGAGGGGTGTCAGCAATTGTTACATGTTCACACTACATTGAATTAGGCAAAACAATGTTGTCTCACATATGAAATCTCCCATGGGTAGAGTAGTGTGTTTATCAAATACGCTCTTTCAAAAGGATAATTGAACTTCTTGGGTAGCTTCTCTTACAACTGCAAGATCTTTTTTAACTCCACTTTTAGATTTATATTTATGGGGGCACAGCACTAAAAAGTGTCCCATTGGACACATTACATATAAAATAGGGCTAAAAGAGTCTCAATTTTGGGTCCTTAGTACCCGTTTTTGGGTCCTTAGTACCTGTTTTTGGAATGTATCGAATGCTTTCTCTTGGGCATATACTTTTTAACTACCATCTGAAAATGTTTACCTTTTGGGTGGTTCTCGGGTTGGGTGGTTCTCTGGTTGGGCGGTCCATGGGATGCAATGATGTTATGTTACGAATATAATTTCATCCAAAAAGGTGGGGTGGGTGGAAGTTTAGAACAAACAAACAAATTGAAAATCATGGGATAGCCAGCCCTTTTAATGCAATTTGTCAGCTCCTCCTTGAATGGCGCCTTGAGTACAATTTCATCCAAAAAAGTGTGTCAAAAACCAAAATAGTGACACTTTTTTGTCAAACTCATTTTGTTCTATCAACAGCTGTATAATAAAAAAAGTCTCTCCCTCCACCCCCTGGACGACTTAAAAATGGTTCTTGCATTACTCCTGTTAAACGGTAATGCTTGCACGATGAGTTGCACACACTTTCATTTGTAATAACTGTACCTAATCCATATTGCATTAGTAGTGTTGTCATGTGTGACATAATAGAACACTGATGATCTGATATTCCCATCTTTGATGTGGTGAGCGCAGAGCATTTGTCTCCCGACACCGGTTTTGTCCATTTTCCATGTTCCGCGAGTCAACGCGAAGGTCGTCCAATTGCTGTCAGTTATAGTTTAATCTGAGCCGGGCTTATTTAAAGGACACAATGGGTCTTGCCAGCTTGGTGTATTTGAGCAATCTCACACCACAGTAGTGTATAACATGTGTATTATTTATTAAATTGTTTGAATGAGAATAAGTTTTGTCAGTGACAAGTTGAGAGAAAAAAATTTGATGGGTTTAACCCTTTCAGGAGTGCATTCTTAATTTGAAGGATATTGGATATTGATTTACAAGAAAACTTCCTGTCATATTTTTCATGTAAAGTATCATTGATTTTGGTACCATTTCAAGAGAACATATTGAATTACTATACATGAGAGACATCTGGGCATGTAGACTATATACTTACTCTGCAACACAGCGATTTTTCCACAATAGTCATCTTTCAAGAGAATTACATCGGGAGTGCTTATCATAAAAAAGTTGAAATTGAGGCTTCGAAGATGACTGCACTCTGGTAATCTACCAGTGAATTATTCTTGGTTGGCAAAGAATTGAATGGATTTCACAACTATATAGGTCATTTTGACCATTTGTTAGGAGCAGAGATTGGGTTCTGTCAACCTGAAATTCACTTCGTCAAGAGAGTGGTATCTCCTTGTTGGACCAGCGTTAGAGCATGGTTATATAGTACTGCAAGTAATCGGCTGGGCTACCATTTTATAGAATATTTTGACTCGGTGACGGAGCAGCTGGTGCCATGTTCCAATCTTCAAATTGTTCCTGTGTGTGCTCTGTGAAGTTTGATGCACTTTTTGAATTGAGATTATGACATTACCAGGCAAAGTGGTTTTCAAGTCACATCTTCTGTCTCATGTCTCAAAATGATAGGACAGTGCATGTTTCTTGCATTAACCAATTTAAGACGGAGGTATTTAGCTACATGCTCCTCTTCAAACACCAATAGAATGTGCAGTCTGGCTTAACACTTTCCACACTTTGGTTTACATATTATACAAAACCGAATTTTTAGAAACCTTTCCCAACTTTCAAGGTCTATCTCAAGGATTACAGAACCAATACTAGGCATGTTGGTACTTATTTCAATGCATTTCTCATGGTGATTAAAATATTCAAATATGAAATTCAATAATTTTGACATTTTTGAAACATTTTGTGAAATTTTAAAATGTTGTCTGCAGAGTGTAGACGCCTGCCGAGTGGAAGTGTTAACTATCACAAAGCTCAGGTTCTGATATTCAAATTAATGTTTGTGATGGGTAATTGAAATATTGTGTCAACAGATCCTATCAACTGGATTGTTCTGATTGGTATAGAATTATGATCAAACTTGACATGATGCGTTAAACTGACCACAGACGTTTGAAGTGTTTTGCTGCAGGGGAAGGAAGGAATGGGTCATTAGGGTCTGTGGGTGATGTAAAGTCCATTAGTGTGTAATTCAGGGCTCAAGATACACAGGAGGGGGGATTAGCCCCCAGTTTTCACAAAACTAAAAGACAATTTTTGGTATAATTCGCTCAAAATAGCCCTTGTAGCCAAAAAAGTAATTTGACCCCTGGTGTACTTGACTGTCATGTCCATATTTAACCCTAACTCCCAGGGCGTGTTTTTGACAATTAGACTATCATGGGAGGAAAAAGTGTCAATTTATTTTGGGAATTCAGCATGCGCCAGCGCTGGAATTGAACCCGGCCGTCTGCATGGAAGTCGGACGCCTAACTAATTGCGCTAACGAGATAGCTTGAAAAAGTTAACTTCAAAAAGCTGTATCTCTACTTAGGTATGAGCTATATATCAACACTATTTTGCAGGAAGAGATAGCGTAAATTAATAGAGCTTTTATGGTTTGAAAAAAATTAAGGTTTATGACAGCATGAAATTAAACCAAAGGTGTAACAGCACCACCCTTTTTGAGAGGCGAGCTTAAAACGTACGACCACATGTATTTCTGATTTCCGTACCCCTATTCAAATGTTAACTACTGAAACTACAGACACTTATCAGTCAGAAACGCACGGGCGCACTCTGATCAGCTCACTATGCATGCTTGAAAACTCTACAAATTCTGTTGACCAATCAGAGCTGTCGGTGTTGCGATGTTCGTTTGATCATTTTGAGAGGTAGGTTGATCTTGCGTACGTATTAGCGTGAGGCCATCCTCATGCGACGTGTGATTTGCATTCATTGCCCCAGTTGAAAAAGCATACTCTTTATAGCCTTACATACTCATAGCCTTTGTAAAAGTTCCAAAGCATGGGTATGACAGACCTGTAATTACATTGTGCAAATCCTTGTATTACTTTGTTGAGTACGTTGTAATACCTCATAATTCATTAACACTGAATTCATTAATAAGTGTATTTAAGAATAGATCATTCTCATTATCAGCAGTAGAAATGTAGATCTTCAATTATTTCTAGTCTAATTTCATGCACTAACAAACATGTCTTAAGCATGGTATAAAGGGGGTAAAGGACTATACAAATTTGATATTGTTTTTCAAAATTTGTGATCCTTAACCCTTACACTTTTGTGATGGAAATGTTGAAAAAACTATCCAGGGTGGAAATGGGTGAAATTTAGAGGAAAATGCAGACTTGTCGGTGATGGGACTCACACCCAGGTCCACCAGCATGGAAGTCAGTGTCTTAGTTCACTCGGCCAGGGAGTCGCAAGCCTGTATTTTTACAATTCCGTCCGCGCATTTATCACCTGATGGGTCACCCGGGGAGATGGACTGAGGCGGCACATGTGTGCAAGAAGTGTGTTCTAATGTACTCATTCTTATTTATGTTTGACTGTAATGTGTTTGAAAATGATAGACACAATTTCTGGTGTAAAATGAAAGAGGATCCTATTGACTTAAACGTAATACTGAAGTGAGGTTTTGAGATCAAGAAATGAGAGGTATGCCAGAGATAGTGCCTCGCATTTCAAGATCTGCCAATGTACAACATGGATACAACTCAATTGTGCGCCTTTAACAGATGAAACCATCCTCCTAACGAACCAATATTCCACTCATTATATCACAATGACACCGCTAATCAACCCAATTATAGCTTATTATATATCAGTGACAACCAATGTTGTTTGTCCATAAAGAGCCAGCATAGTGTGTTATCCAATATGGGATGCTCAATTACTTTCATCTTGTTGTAATTTGTGACGCTTCATGTCATTTGGTACATATTGTTGGCATAGCTTTTCCTTTGAGGACAAATATAGCTTGTATGGAACAAAAGTAACTTCTTGAAGATCGAACTATATTTTAATGATTTTACATATTTTCAAAGGATGGCATCCAATTTCCAGAAACTTTAAGCTGTCTAGAGTACATTTTATATAATCTTTAAGATAATTTCAAAATATGACTTTGTCTTAAAAGTGGTAAAGGTTGCAGTTTCAAAATATGACTTTGTTCAAAAAGTAGCAAAGGTTCAGATTTTGATAATATGATACGTCACTTTTAGTGGCTCTGGTGGTTGGTATTGCCTTAACTGCCCCAAATGTCTACTACATGTATTTACAAATTTTCTGTCAAAAGTCTACACAGCAATTTGATTAGTTAAATGCCATGCAACCAGTGTTGGTATGAGGATAATAATTAAGAACAATGCAAACATGTCACATTTCCCCCCCCCCCCCCCCCCCCCCCCCCCACTTTGCAATTTTTATAGCAATCAATCGCTGATTAAATAAAAGTTGCATAACCTTATATACATCCTGACGTGAACATGGTGGACGTACGATCAATGTGGTCACTTTAACTTAGACGTGTTAAGACTTGCTTCTCCATCAGAATGCGACCCTGCTGTATTTAATCCGTGAAGATGTCCCTCTGTCCTTTCATTTACGCTGGGGCATTCATTTCGTAAAACCTATCAGCTATCTTCAGTACAAGTACAGTGCACAGTGATTTGAATTTTAAAATTAATTATGTAAGCATATGGAACAGGTGTTATATTTCACCAGTTTCCCCTACCACGGCAAACACTTTTAATACCATAAAATTACTTTTACCTGCCGATAGGGGTTACACTTGTCACATTCGATGGATGTCATATATTGCCCAATGGCATGTTCATGTATGTATCCTTAAATGTGACTTTTCAAATGTGTGACATAATTGTGTGTGTGTGTGTAAAATTAACATGTTTGATCTCATTGACTCAGCTTCACAAAAAAATACTTTGTAGAAAAAGGCCTAGATTATGGAAATGATCTTGAAATATTATAACATAGGAGTATACAGTCATAAAAAAAGTAGCTTTACAGGTAATAAATGGGCTTTTAAACTCTAAAAATATATCCTACCTAAAAATATTAAATGTTAAAGTTGTTGAGAAATGTATCTTCTTTAATATGAGATATTGCACGCTAGGATTGGGTGATAATTGAGGAAGTGACACTCCAAAGTGTAAGGTGAAGTCCGATTTTCATTTTCAAAATTTTCTTTTCTACACACGGACCAGGCTATGGGTACATTATCGATTACCGGTAGTGCAATGGGGATGCATGCGCAGATTTGATAGTCGGCCGTATTGTTCCGATGGGTCAATACGCCACACACACACTACCTGTCATACTCTCCCCCGTGTTGAAAAGTAAAATGTGAAAATGAATTCATTTGGTGCTGTAAGGAGAAGGAGGTTTGCCAATTCGGAACTAAATGAACTATAGTCCATTATGCCTGTAAAACAACACTCCAAATAAGTGTGCATGGACCAGGAGCTTCTTTTTACTTTTTTGACAAAAAATAGCTCCTGGTCCTAAATTTTACTGTGCAAAATTTGAAAAATACCAGAATCAAAACTTGGCCATACACCATTTGGGTAAACAAACTCCTGGGTACCCACTTATTTGGAGGCTTGCTTTAGAATGAGTTTATAACGAATATACATTTGTTTTCCTTTCTTTCTTCAGATTGCAGATGACACCTTACAACAATGCCTAGCCATTGTTACCTCTGCCAAAATCTTGCTGCTCAAGTGTCAAGACATCCAGTTTGAATTGGCGTGCGTCTTGGATGGGCAGGAGAGTAACAGACCTACGGGTTTCTATAGTACAAGCTACCAGAGAGCTGTGGGCGTTGTGACAGAGGCTGGTTACCTGGTGGATGCTGTGTGTTGTCTTTACAAGATTGGCAACACCCTTACAGAAGGTAAAGCCATAATGAAAAATAAGCATGTTCAGCTTCCCCGTTCTCTTCCTTTTTGGGGGTCCGCTTCAATTTTCTTTTTTGTTATTTCAGTAAAAGGTGTTTTTGAGATGTTTGTAACAGCTTTGCTTCTTCCTTATAAGCATTTTAAACAAGTTTTGTGGTGACAGACCCCTCAGAACGATGAAATAAACCAGATTTAAAGAGGCCTCCTCCTCTTTAAGAGTCTCAAAGATTTTGGATTTTGCACTAAAAAGAAGGGAAAAGGGGCATCTTCCTCCTTCCTTTTTTTGAAAAAATTCCGGAAGCTTTGCCTAAATAATTGACTATTGTAGTCCCTATCATAATTAATCCTTTTAGACATTCAAATTAATTAAAATCTTTGAGGGAAAATAATAAGTCTGATAACATAGATCACACATTGTGGAATAATGAAGAGAATCCAGTTGATTATAACATATTAAACACTATCTACTTGAGACAAGATAGTCCTTACATTGATCAAATATTAAGCGTTATCAATTTAATTGAGTTGATTATTGCAATGCCAGTCTTGGTTCTAATTCATACCTCTACAGCATAACAGTTATACCAAAGTCATGCTATACAGGTGTAAGTCAGAAAGAACGGGCACTTTTTTCACAAAGGTGTCACACAAAAATTAGGCATGCATATTCAAAACCAATGGTAGCACTATATTATAAAGACCTACAATTTGGCTTTTATTCAAAAGAAGAATTTTTAAAATCGACCAATGCGTTATCATGTTACACTCATTTTAGTAAAGCCCAACATTTTGAAGCCAATCCACGAGATGGTCGAATTATCAAGCCAATTGCTTAATGTATTCTAATGAGGTTTGCTTTCTGAATCAGCAGATATGCCTCCTTTCACTTTTCTTTCTTGAATTCAGGCTTTTTATTACTCATAATTTCACAGTTCTGTTTATTTCCACTCATTTTAAGATTTTGTTTCCGACACTCATGTGCCTTTTCAGGTTTTTCACTAGTTTCATTGATTTTAGTATCTCTGAATCAGCCAGCCAACAATACTATGTGTTATTTCCATTCTGTGGATTAGATTTAAAATACCGGGTTCTACTAAAAATTGTTGTAACATTATGGTGCAATGTTCAAATTCAAAAATTCGCTGAAAAAAGTGTCTGTTCATTCTGACCTTGTATAGTTAATTTCTTGTTGTATTTCTATTGGGTGACTTCAATGTAATTTACAGTAATTGATATTCCAGCTTCGCAGTCTCATTTCGTATCCCCTCCCATTTTCTCCTCTCAAATCCTCACTTAATTCAACCTGTAATTGCTCTCAAAGTCAGCCCTAATTCATTGTCATCCGCTGTTTTATTTATTTCACTTCTCATTTGCGCATCGTCTTTCCATCAGGTCGCTCCCTTCCTTATCACACAGACGGAGATAAGTAAACGGATAACGGTGGATTAACGATCGACTATGTGACTATCTATTATTGGTTACATTCACCGTTACCACCATCTTGGCTGCCTGTGTATTAGCGTGTGATTATGGAACGCAACCCCAGAGAGGAGAGGTTTGACTCTTGTTGGAATTGATAGGGCCATTCAATTTCCTGAAATTATATGTTGACCCAGTCGCACGGACATTCCAACTTGCCCAGAATTTGAACCCATTGATATACCTCAACCCCAAATAATCAGTTAAATTGAACAAACACAAATAGACTCAGATTACCGTAATTTCCTGAAAATTTGCCACTGATAAGGCCAAAATGTAGGCTTATTTAAAAAGATGACGAACAACCTGACCCACCTATAAACCAAAATTGAACTAGCAAGAGGGGGGTCGTTGATAGATATAGCAAAAAGCTGGTGATGCAAATCATTTAGGATTCAACATCTCCCCCTTACCTTAAGTACGTACAGTAACAAAGTGTTGTTAAACCAGCACTCTGATCGAACCGCAACACGGGGATAATGTGTTAAGGTTGGTGTCAACCCTGTTTGGCGCCAAATTATCAAGCACTGTAACTTTTAAATTATAAATGTGATGTACATAAAAGTATACATTTTTTGTAATGAAATGAGTCAGAGAATCCATTTTTGGTATCAAATTTTACTAAAATTAGTGTTTTTTACATTTTTGCCCAAAAATCACCTTTTTGGCGCCAAAATTTTTCAGACAACCTAACAATATCAGTTTTTGATTAAAAATTCCAAAATTTCACCAAAATCATCTAAAGTCAATTATCTAGGAGCGAATTTTTTTTTTTGGCTTAAAATTTGTTTGTTTTGAAAATATTGACCTAAAAGTACCAAAAATGAGATTTTTGAGATAAAAAACATTTTTTTGGCACTTTTTGGTCAATATTTTCAAAACAAACAAATTTTAAGCCAAAAAAAAAAATTCGCTCCTAGATAATTGACTTTAGATGATTTTGGTGAAATTTTGGAATTTTTAATCAAAAACTGATATTGTTAGGTTGTCTGAAAAATGTTGACGCCAAAAAGGTGATTTTTGGGCAAAAAATGTAAAAATCACTAATTTTAGTAAAATTTGATACCAAAAATGGATTCTCTGACTCATTTCATTACAAAAAATGTATACTTTTAGGTACATCACATTTATAATTTAAAAGTTACAGTGCTTGATAAATTTGGCGCCAAACAGGGTTGACACCAACCTTAACGCGATCGCAGACGCAGTGTGTGTTGTTTTGGAATGATCACTGTTTACATCAACTTTTTAAACTAAAAGAACTTAATCACTATTTTAATTTGGTCAATAAAAATAGTTTGTATGAAATTCTTCAAAATAAAGTACAATTAATTTACAATCTTATTTGCATTGTCTATTTATGAAATAGCTTTGCTGCTTTCACAGTGTTTGTCGCTGTTGAAAGGATCGAATTAAAACATGTCGCAGTGTAAAAAATGGGCAACTCCAATCTACAACTTGCGTTCTACGCGTCTGCATGTTTATTACACGAGGGCAGCAAAACCACGCAGACGACGCGCGCGAACGCCCCTGTATATATGGTTGATTCACATACGCTAAAACATGTTTTACTCCCTAAGTCATATTCTTGTTTTAACTGAGAACCCATATCTCCTCCCCTCTCTCAGGACAGCAAAGCAGTTGCCCGGGGATTGGGGGCGAGGGTAATTCAGATACTTTTTGGTAGGGATATGACGTCAGCCAAATAAAAAATGACCCACACGTTTACCAATCTTTTTTGGGAAATGGACCCTATGTTTACCAGAGACCCGTAATTTTCCTACATATATGACAGATTTTGTTCAAATCTCTGTGAAAAACAGCAAATTTAAGGATATTAGACCCATGAAATGGCTATGAAAAAGAGGTCATTGATTTACCAGACGGGTGAAAATGGGACCCTATTTGGTGGCACATCCACATGACCTCATATCCACTAAGTAAAATACCCCTCCCCCGGAACAGCGGTTGAATGTGGATGGTGTACTCTTTCTTTACTGTTCAATCTGTCTTGTTGGTGATATCCGCATAATATGCCTCGGGTGGATAACAAGACCTGATGACTGACTCAGTTTTACCAACAGAAATTGGCCCAAAAGTAGCCCAATTTAACAGTTTGTTTTGTAATGTAACCGATTTCAATGTGGCAAAATGTGACACAAAGTAGCACAATAAAAAATTAAAAAAGAACATTTTGTTGCACCTTATGTAGCCTAATTGGGTCACTAATTTGCTGATTTTGTTACTCTTATTGGGTTTCATGTATCATCAACGAATTTGGAGTCAGTCAATGAAACTGTGCTAAACACTAAAACATATGCGCTTAAATAAATAAATATATGGGTATTGTTTTGTCTGACTCTCTCGTAATTACTTGCTCTGTCTAATCTCTTTGCTAAGCAAGATAAAGTGGGCTATTTTGTTGTCTTTGCATTCATCGTTCTGATACAGTTCTTCTTGGTTGACTTGTAGTTGAACTATTATAGTAATTACTTTGTCTATGCATTGTCTTAAGGGGGGACTTAAGGAAGTTTTTTGTTGAATTTTGTTAGTGCTGTAATTATTGAACCATGACTCAAATGTATATAAAAGTATACATTTTTGGAAAGGAAATGGATCAGAGAATCCAAATTTGGCATTAATTTTGACCAAAAATGTTGATTTTTTGAGAAAATCACAAAAAAATCACTTTTTTGACCCAATTTTTTGAACAAAGCTAACAAACATAATTTTGAGTTAAAAATGCCCAAATCACTTGATGATGATGTTAAGACACTACTGGAGGGACGAATTTTTTTTTAAAAATCTAATCCAATATTTTTTGAAATTTTGACAAAAAAAGTGTAATTTTTTTTTTAAAATCGTCCCTTCATCAGTGTCTTAACATCATTATGAAGTGATTTGGCCATTTTTTACTCAAAATTATTTTTTGTTAGCTTTGTTCAAAAAAATCTACGCCAAAATTGACGCCAAATTTGGATTCTCTGATCCATTTCCTTTCCAAAAATGTATACTTTTATATACATTTGATTAATAGTTCAATAATTACAGCACTCACAAAATTCAAAAAATCAAATCAAAAACTTCCTTAAGTCCCCCCTTAAACTGTGTTTGGTTGCATGCTTGTTACCAGGGCCAGAACAGATTTTTTTCTTCTCTCAACCATAATACATGCCCGACAGAAATTCCACCAGCCATCATTGTAACTCACTTACACTGCGAGTTTTGATATTTTTTTACCTGCCAGTTGGGTACTTTTATATCTTCACCCGCTGTAGGCGGGTGGTCACGTTTCTTAAGTTGGGACCCTAAAAAGGGTGGATCTGTCACATTTTTTCACTTATTTGCCATTCAAATGCTTATATATTTCAAACCATACATCACAATTGAGTATATTTAGTCTCATTTGGAAGATAATTTATTGCTTTAATAGTATCTATAAGAAAAATGTATAAATCAAGTCGAGATTAATTACTATAACTCGTTAATTACAATTAGTCAGGGTGGAGGCGGGTGAGGATGCACGCGGGTGAGGATGCACACTATGTATTCCAATGGGATGGGCAACATTTTTTCGCTTATTTGCCATTCAAATGCTTATATATTTCAAACCATACATCACAATTGAGTATATTTAGTCTCATTTGGAAGATAATTTATTGCTTTAATAGTATCTATAAGAAAAATGTATAAATCAAGTCGAGATTAATTACTATAACTCGTTAATTACAATTAGTCAGGGTGGAGGCGGGTGAGGATGCACGCGGGTGAGGATGCACACTATGTATTCCAATGGGATAGGCAACATTTTTTCGCTTATTTGCCATTCAAATGCTTATATTTTTCAAACCATACAGCACAATTGAGTATGTTTAGTCTCATTTGGAAGATATGTTATTGCTTTAATAGTATCAATAAGAAAAATGTATGAATCAAGTTGAGATTAATTACTATAACTCGTTAATTACAATTAGTCAGGGTGGGGGCGGGTGAGGATGCATGCATGTGAGGATGCATGCTATGTATTTCCAATGGGATGTGCAAAATAAATGATTAAACCTTGTGTATATTAGTTCATTGAATTATTATTTTGTGTGATTAGTATCATTATAGTCATTACCAAACCTTAATTAGTGTTAATTAAATCCCCAATTAATTAATATTACTAATTAATTACATACAACAAATACCATCTGAAAATGTATCAACGGCAGATTATTACCAATTTCAAATGGTAACTGGGGCAATATCTCTGCAGTTTTTTAATGAAGTTGGACCTGATGTTGAATATTCCTTAATATTTTAGATACTCTTTGCTGATTATATTGATACTAATTACCTAGGAAGTGCTTATTTTATCCACCAAATCCGCACAGTAATATCACCTTTTAGTGTTTAGGATTAACATGTCCATCGCCGTCACCCTACTA
Source organism: Ophiura sarsii (assembly GCA_035610835.1). Lineage (NCBI taxonomy): Eukaryota > Metazoa > Echinodermata > Ophiuroidea > Amphilepidida > Ophiuridae > Ophiura > Ophiura sarsii. The sequence continues at coordinate 47,098,830 of CM069448.1, forward strand.
GTATATCATTTTCAAATTGTTTAATATCCAATGCTGATTTCTACAGATCAACAGTTTTAACTATAAATGTTAGCAAGATATCAGTGCAATTGAAGTCAGACATAACATTGTAATCAATTCATAATACAGAAATGAGGTTGTAAGTAATCAGCCGAATTTGTTTTCTTCATTTTTGGACACCCTGTATAATAAAATTTGAATGAATTTTACCTTTCTACCAGAAAGGTATGTTCATAAATTTCATTTAAGTGTTTCTTTTGAACAAACAACATTTATATACATTTTTGTCATACTGTCCAGACAGAATATATAGTTTTTTTATGTGAAAATTGACACATTTTGATCACCCTGTATTTTCGTTTGACAATTAATTAACCCCTACAAATAATATATGACCGGAAGGGCCATGCCTTTGGCTTCTCAAATCTGGGGTTCAATATTTATTTCAATGCACTATGTTTAAATTGGGAAGCATACAGTAAATTACATTTCATAGTAATATTCCTTTTGTTACACCCTATATATTTCCTAAGTCACCCTGTATACTGGAACAAACACTAGATATTCACAATCATAGATATCTCAGCTTTCTAACAATGTATAATTTTGCACACTTTGGATTTATACTTTGTGAGTTATTAGGCTTAGAGCATTATCACATGTAATTTTTGTCAAATGTATGCATGTGACGCAATAGGGTCCCAACTTAATAAATGTGACCGGGTGCTATTTCCAGGCCTGTTTGCTACTAGATAAAAATGCTTATGTGTACAAGAACAAGCTTTTTTAAAAAAATTCTTTGTCCAATTATAGGGCAAAAAACCAACAAGTTTGTTTCCAGTAGCAAGCCTGAAAAGTCAAATGCAAAATTTGTGGTTTTGTGTGCTCAAATTCATAGTGGAGATTCACTTGAAATGGATTTATTAAGTTAAATCTGTGCATTTTTGTTACTCTTATGCTCGCTATAATGTGATATTCGCCGCAGATTTTCACTTTCATGTTTGCCGTATGTGGCCAATCAACATCTTTAAACATGTTGGACACAATTTCGACAAAAGATGGCGACCTAACAATAATTTTTTCCTGTTTTTTCTATTAAAAGAATTAAATGCGCAAGAATCAAGCATCTCAATGAAATGCGTGCGTACTATTAGAAACCAACTTGTTTTTTTTGTTTGGCTTTACCTTGGCTTACCTACACCCAACATTTTAGCTGTTCCGAAATTGATATTTTGTGCATCAGTTTCATTCATAGTAATTTACAGTGTTTTATTTATTTTTTATTTGTGTTATATTTTTCAAAAATTGAAAAATAACCCACCAAATCCTCATCAGAGCATATCAATTTTAAATGCATATCATTTTAAGTTTGGGGCACAGAAGTTACAGAGACTAATCCATGTACATTCATTGCAGCTTTAGCACACAGTTGGTGATAGAATATTGAAAATCAGTGCTCATTTCTCCATTGTCTTGTAAATTGAGACTGGCTTAATTGTATTAAGGGGGCTGTCAACCCTGACAACATGAAAGTATGTGAACTATTAATATGATGTATATCAAAGTATACATTTTTGGAAAGGAAATGAGTCGGAGAATCCAGTTTTGGTATCAAATTTTACCAAAAATGCTGATTTTTAAATTCTTGACCAAAATTTGCTGCATTTGCAGCAAATTCAGTTTTTGGTAAAAAATGCTGAAATTGCACCAAATTCATCTTAATAAAATTCTCTAGGAGGATTTTTTTTTTTTTTTAATATCTGAATTTTTTTTTGAATTTTTGACCAAAATGTGCCAAAAATGTAATTTTCATGATTTTGGAGGTAAAAAAAAACCTCCTAGAGAGTTATATTAAGATTATAATAAATCTAGAACACTAAAATTAGACAAATTATATTTTAAGGTATCTTGACAAAACCTAAAATGGGTCAAAACCGTGTTTTTTCCAAAATGGTCAATTTCATGTTCATGTTTGGAGTCATTGAACCCTTTTCTACAAGAAAATGTATATTTTTATATAGATTAATTGAATAATGAAGGAGTTACAGCAGTTTTACGGAGGCTATGCCTGAGAGTTCACACCCCCCTTAATATACTGTATATTGTGACAAGTCGTGTTGCTATGTTTAAGATATGTACTTTATGATCATCTATTATTATATCACTTTCAATTAGAACAATCAGCCGACTGGAGGAAGTTATTGCGGAAGGCTGAGATTATACTGCATACAGCTCCTGAAATAGCCACCATCGCAACGTCTTCTGATCTCTTGCCGCCCGCCAGCTTCATCAACCAATCGGGCAACTCTGTAACATCGTCTGCCTCGGTGGCGTCTTCCGCATCATCAACGGTGAATAACACACCCTCGCGCCCTAGCGATCTCGTGGTACTGGCCAGTCAGCAGTTGATGCAGAATACTAAGGTTTTCAAGGACCTTATCAAACCAAGGTTAAGTATAGGATGGACTGATGTTGATGGCGCTACTACACCAAACAGCGGGGGAAAGAGAATATCTCCTACTTCCCCTGGGACCACTCAGCTGACACATATCCTACGTCGCATCAACATCGCAGATTCGGTTGATGATGATAGCAGCTGAAGTTAAAAAAGAAAGACGCTTTTGATAGACGACACTTTGATTGTTCAAGAAATAACTTTGGAATAGTATCCTTAATCCTACGCAATCGTCAGATAAGTGCAAGTACTCCGACCCATGATGGGTCTACTTATCTGTTTGGGCACCTCGCTTGCGTGTCAATTTTCCCCCGCTCCCCCGACAAATTAACAGTCACTATTGACTGCGCAAGTATTGTAACACACTCAATGTACAATTTTGAAAAGGTGTAAAAAGCAATTTGAAAAGTCTGCGGTGTAAATTGACATCCAGGAGCTGGTTTGGATTAAATTGGAGCTGTTTAGTGGTTAAGGTTAATGTTAAAATAACTGGTTAAGTTACTCCAATCAATTGCTGGTATCCCAATCATCATTTGCCTCCTACCCATAAGCCCAGGCTGTGGGATTAGGTGTTGAAAGTTACGTGGAGCCATACAAGTATTGACTTTCACTTTTATGGTGAGAGACAACTATTTAGACCATTATTCTGTCGTTTTCTTTCAATCCTAGTTGGAAGAACTTGATCTTGTTGTTGTTTTTATTTTTATATTTTGGCTGATTGCCTATGGCTAAAAACAGCAAGTAAAAACCAGCAATCTAATACTGTTGCAACTGCCATATGGATGTGAATCTACAAACATCAGGGAAACGTAACTAACCCAATACTTTAAAAACGGTAATTTTTGTGTGATTAATTTTCACGCTTTGCAGATTTTTAATTGTTTGCATGTTTTTTAAATTCACAATTTGTAGCTTCATCACATAGACCTAAATGCAAAAGAAATATATTTGTGTGTTATTATTTTCACGGTAGCTGCTTCGAGTGCGAACAGCACAAAAATATATGTAGAGCGAAAATTTCTGCTTTTACAGTTTCTGGGTGCTCCCAAATTTTACACAGCAAATTCATTATTACCCCTCTGTATACGGGTCAGTGATAGAGCCCTAAGGCCAAAAAAGAAGGTCTGTCTCGCATACATTTGGGAAAATAGCTATGCTTTATGTGTTTGGGTTTTTTAAGAACAAATAGCTATGCTGAATTTCAAAAATTCTTTTTTATAGTGCTTTGGGCCCACTTGTTTGTGTCCCCTTTCGGAGCCAATTTGTTGGGACAACTAAAAAAAGAGCCCAAAATTGGGCTCATTGCGTAGGGTTGTGTGGCAAAAGTGACTCCACATACATAAGCGCGCGGGTATGTGAGACAGATTTTTTTCTTGGCCTAAGGACATGACTATTCATATAAGTGTGGCCTAAAAATATTGCTGTAGTACGTGTAAACCATTTGCTAGCGGGGTTTTTTCGGTTGTTGAATCAGTCATAGTCATCAGAAATGCTATTGATTATTTTACCAAAAGGATGTCCATATTGAACAAAACATGGTAAAAATCAGGTAGGATTTAAATAGCTGTAGTGTATTGATAAAGATCCCGGAAGCTATCTTTTGGTTACCCAGATGATTATATATTGAAAATAACCAATCACAGTCCATGTATACTGATATACCTCAGAGTTATAGAAGCTCTTGTTCAATTGGTTGCTCAGATGGTTATTTAATATAAGAAACCAATCAGATTCAGAGTCTTAGAAATGCAATAAAGCCTAGGGATACAGAGAAATAGCCAAGAGATGTAGATCAGGGCTTCTCATCAACTGGCGGCGCACGTGCCAAATGTGGCACATGGAGCTGTGGTGGTGTACCGTATTAGGCGAATACGCCCCCCCCCCCTCCTGGAACTGAACTGTGTCTTTAAAAATGAGACAAATAGCAGCTTGTAGCAATAGCAATAAGCAATAGTTAACCTTTCCTGCGGAGACACAAATAACGTACGAAGTACAAACTTTGTAAAACAACCCCGGTATTGACACCAATTGTGCCGCCTATCAAAGCATACACCCCTAAGCAATGTTTGCTGGGCATGGGCAAATAATATGTGACCCGTCGCATCAAAATGGACATGTTGGAGGCTCGGGTCAATTCCAAGTTATTGTTTTGACTTGAAAGAGCACATTTTAAGCTTTGAAGTAACACCATGTTAAAGGTAATCAGACTTTTTAATCACAAGATATGAATTGATGAAGCATATTTTATTCTATTATTTTCTTTATATTTCACCAAATATATTGGCCTCCATCTCAAAACGGTGTTTGCCGACAACATGTCCTTTTTGTTGTGACTGGTTACAAATGTTAACCAGATCCACCTTCTTCAACTTTGGCTATGTGATGGCTAACTATTATCACATCCTCGATGTTGTCGTCGTTGTTGGTACAAAAGCGGTTTACTTTGTGATATCATTGATGCATGCAATATGCACAATACAAAAATAATGTCATCAATAGAACACACTAGGCATTCATGTTAGTGTGGGTGGGACTCATTTCTTCACTTTTCCTGACCAAATCTCACGTATTTGATGTATAGCCCCAACTATCGCACACAGGCAGATGTTAATGTTCATGTGGAAAACTGCCCCCAACCGTAATCGTCGAAGACACCGAGTCGCCACGGTAATGAGAACATGTATCACCCGTCTTGATTATGCCGGTATCATTGAATCAGAAAGGACAAAAAGTACACCGAGAGAGGTGAGAGGGGAGGGTAGATGGAAAGCAAGCACTGGGGGTAAACATATGATTGGCGGTAGACTTGCCTGCCTGGGGTGTGGTGGCAAATCAATTGTCACATCATTCAGTACCATAGGTTTATTAACACTTTCCATGCGGTGATTGGTTGTGAATACCATGCACAAATAGTTGTTTTCAGAACATTTTCCCCAATTTTCAAAGCCTATCTCTACAATTACAGAGACAATAATAGGCATGTTTGTGCTTATTTTAATGTATTTCTCGTAGAGATTCCAAATATCGCAATGGCGTTTAATTATTTTGGCATTTTTGAAACACTTTTGTTAGTGACGTCTGCAGTCACTTGTGGCGTTGAAAGTGTTAAGCAACGAGATCAGATTTACCCTCGGGCATGGGCATGTTGAGCACTGTTAAGACAGTCGTAGAGCTGTGCGTATGTATGTATGTAGGGGTGAGTATGTTTTGAACTTGTCCCTGCCAATCCTGGGTTGTTTAAGTGTGTTTACGACACTTAAGGTTAATCAGGTGTGAGGCAACAGGGTTAATTGAAACGCTTTTTAACAACCTAGGCCGCCAGTATTAAGGTTGGATTCCAAAGTTGCTATAAATACGTAGTTGATAGAGAAAGTGTGAATGGTGTTTTAACATACATCGATGCAAGATTGATATTTCATAACAACATTTACTCTGGCGATCCGCTGATCTCCATCCCCCCAAATGGTCTGGTTCCACTCGTTCCCATCACCATATTGCAGTGTGTCAGATAATAGTAGGGATCCCTATGGCCAACATTTTCAAATCAAATTATCCTAAATGCCGACTTTTTTGATATTTCTATATTGTAATCCACAGCGTAATGATCCAATTTGATAGTGATTATACATTAAATTCCCAGTCAAAATCAATTTGTCTACAATACTTACGCCATTATAAATCGACAATGTCGGGCAACACTAATCCTAGTTTTTATGCACCTGGGAGTTGTGATACAAGTATGTTTGTTCAAGTGGCAAGTTGCGTAGCTACAATCCTGGAAAAAAGGTCATGGAACACTCAAAGTGACTTTGTTAACAACAGAAAACTAAAACCCCTCTCCCCCATGCAATTTTGAGAAATGCCAAATCTATATTCAGCAGTTATTCAATGTGTCTGAACAGTGATTGTTGGAAAGGTAAAATTGTTGTTTACGATGTCCTCTGCATATAGCGTCTTTTAAAGATCAGAAAAAATTCTGTACATAAGGTCCCAAATGTGTAACCCGTTCCAATGACTTTTTTTCCATGATTGTAGGTTTTCCATATTTGGGGGTGGGGGGGGGGGGGGGGGGGGGGGGGGGATGAATATAAGTGAATTTGCTTGTTTACCTTAATTTTGTCATGATTGAGGTACAATTTGGCTTAAACGAGCTTCTAAGGCTGGGTTCACATAGGAGTATACTATTCGGGTATACGGTGCACGTTTTGCAGGGCACGCGTATAGCTTGAATCGAAACAATGTAATTTCATACTACCAGGTCACATAAGAGGGCACTATTCGAAAAGGCCGTATACCTGCGTATAGTGTAGTATAGTATAGTATACCGGGAATCGTGCGTGTTCGATTTTCGTGCACCGTATACCGGCCCGTTTGGAGGAAGCAGCTGCAATTCGTGTGTACAGGCGTTCTGAATTTCCCCAATCACGATTTATAAACAATGTATTGCGTAGAATAGGGTAAGTTAGAAAAATAGGACTCCTTTGTACTCATTTTATTGCAATTTAATAGACCGAGTAGGGCTCGCGTGCTATCCTATGTGACTCGCCGTGCCCGTATAGCGTATACCGAATACCGTATACCGTATACCGTATACCGTATACCGTATATCGTATACCGTATACTTCTATGTGAACCCAGCCTAAGCGACGGACTCAAATATTGGGGTCGGGGATGGTCTCCAGCCCACCCCCCCCCCCCCCCCCCCCCCTTCTAGCTACGCTACTGTCAAATGGACAATTCTACACAGGGGAAACATTTTCCGGGATGATTTTGGTGTGATTTAAACAAAATCTTTCCTTGTAAGTTGATACACCACACTGTTATTTTAATAAGTATGTTCCAAATGCTGCATATTTCAGTCATAGTATACCGTAACATTATACCGATCTTGTAGCCAAAGTTTCACATCACCGGAAACCTAAGATCATATTTCTGATTGTCAAGTATATTGTAGATGTTCAGTTTCTAATTTCCATCGCAAGATGGCTAATTAAACTGGATGTACAATGTTTGGTATGTAATTTACTCAACAGTGGTGCCATATTGTCTTGTAAATTAAGAGAAAAATAAGCAAATGCTAACAAATATCCATGAAATATTATACCTGCTCACCTGAAATATTTGTATATAAATTCCAGTGACTATAGTCTAATCATGAGATGGTGACTTAACCGCGCCATTTATTAATTGCTGTACATAAACACACACGCGCCTACTTGAGGCACTGTAGTATTCACACACGCATAGAAAGATGGCGGCTATGTACACGTGCGTGTCAAGTTACGTCACTGTCCAGATGAAGTGAGATAAAGTATAGAGACTAATTTTCTGTAGGCATACTTAGGCCAAACAAAATAAATGGTTTGTCTCAGATTTTTTTGCAAAAAAGCTAAGTGCTGTGCAATTGTTTTCTTTTAATTTTATTTTTTTAAGAAAAAAAGCTATGAGGTATGCGATTTTCTGTTTTTTGTTGTTGATCCAAGCTTACAGAGACCTTTTTGTAAAAAAATAAAAAAATAAAAAATAAAAAAAATCCAAAAAAGAAAACCCTTTTTTTTTTTGGCCTTAGATGACTCCATTACTACTTGCGATGATGTGTTCACAGATACACAGTGTATAACTAAGGATCAGATGTGACTGGCAGGCACATACTAGCTTGATTAAAATGAGGGTCTTTGTATAGATATAGGACCAGTGATTAAAGATGCTTTGTTGTTGGATCATTTGCTCAAAGGTGATACATGATACCTTGGGTAGGTTTAGGTATTGTACTGTCGAAGATATGAACATGGTAATTTATACATACATGTTTCAACTAAAATTTGATATAGAAGCATGTACAGGCAGATAATTATGAACCTTAACACTTTCCATGCCGCAGAAATGTACCCTTCTTCAAACTGATTTTGAAAAGTGTCAATAAAATGTCCACATTTTTGTTTACCGCATGTTTACAATTTGATTTTCTATCTACTAGAAAAGTTCACATTTTAATGCCACCCTAATTTGTGTGCTTTGCACCAAAACAGCTTTAGCATAAATGTGAGTTCATAAATTCAAAGAACAGAATTGTTTAAAATGGTAGAGTGTCCATGTAATAAGTGTTCAATAATATCACCACCCCTAGGGTGTGTCTACCTGTCATAGATTGGCAACATTGACTTGTGGGTTTGTCTGATGTTAAAAAACAAATCAACAAGACCCTAGGGTGGTTGGGTATGTGTTAGTTGTAGGTATCTTGCCGGTTAAGCTTGCTGGTAGCTACCTATGATGGTACCCTAAGGATACTGTCTGAACAATAGCTACTGTAAAACAACTTCATTTTGCTAGCAATTTCATTTTGGTAGAAAGTCCAATTCGCCGCCAAATTAAATTGTCACCAATTAATTATTTATTATTGGTTGTATATAGAAGATGTTATTACACCTCATAAATATTCATGAGATAATAGGCATAAATACTGCAATTTCATTGGTCAATTTAGCTGGCCACAGTGATAATAAATTGAGCTATTGAAGAAATTGAGCTATTTCCCGTGTGGTAGTTTTGGCTACTTCCCTACAACCTCATCCCCAGAGTCACAGTGAGGTGTAATAAAGCAAATACTACATGATATGATCGGGGAAATAGGGCACACTATTTTCCCTCGGTACTGGCTACAGGCCTACCACCCCTCACCCTCCGGGTTCGGGGTGGTAGGCCTGTAGCCAGTACCTCGGGAAAATAGATTGCACTATTTCCCCTCTAACCATGTAGTATTTGTATAATATTTGTGATATTAAATTGCCACAAAAAAATTGACTTAATGCTAATTCACTAAATTATGTTGTTTTAAATGTGCTGTTTCTCAACTTAAGAGCCATATTGATAAACATGATCTTGCTGAGCCCATGCAATCGGCATACAGGGCCCATCATAGTACTGAGACAGCACTTGCTCGTGTGCACAATGACTTTTCTCGTTTCCTTGATAATCAACAAGCTGTTGTCCTAGTCATGCTCGACCTCTCTGCAGCGTTCGATACTGTTGATCGCGAAATTTTGCTGCAGAGAGTCGCTGATGAGTTTGGAATCACCAGTATTGCACAAAAATGGCTCTCTTCTTATCTCGAAAATAGATCCTGCCGGGTCACAGTACGTGGTGCTTTCTCCAAAAATATTTCACTCAAACATGGACTGCCTCAGGGATCGGTTATTGGCCCGATTGGGTTTGTTATGTACACTCACGGGGTTGGCCGTATCATCCGCCATCACAATTTGAGGTATCACTCTTACGCGGATGATTTTCAGATCTATGTACCTGTAAATCCTAAAATCCCCGGTGATGTGTCGGTTGCAATCTTTAAAATATCTCAGTGTGTCAAAGCCATCAACTCATGGATGATTATGAACAAACTTAAGTTAAACCCTGACAAAACTGAGTTTTTTATTATGTCATCTTCTGATCACAAGACTAGGTTGCAAGATATCAATTTCTACATTGACGATGAGATAATTCCCCAATCGTCCACCGTACGTAACTTAGGTTTTGTCTTTGACTACAAATTGAATATGGACCAGCATATCACCAAACTTTGCAAAAACATCAACTGGCAAATCCGGAATTTATACAGGATTCGCAAGTATATTGATCAAGAGACGTGCGCTAACATAGTTAGAGCAATGATTTTATCTCGCCTTGATTATTGTAACATTTTGTTTAACAATATTGCGCAAAAGGACGTCGATCGATTACAAAGGCTCCAAAATAAGTGTGCTCGCCTTGTTTTCCTGACACCGAGACGTACCTCTATCAGCCCTCTGTTGCGGAAACTTCATTGGCTTCGTGTTAAGGACCGTATCAAATTCAAAACTTTGCTCTATGTCTATAAGTCACTGAATGGGCTCTGTCCCCGGTATATCGATGAGTGCCTCATTGTAAAGAGACCCCGTGATGGCTCTGTTACAACAAGATCGGACCACGGCCTGAACCTTAGGGTTCCTAAGACTTACAAGTGTGCCGGGGATAGGGCTTTTTCAGTGGCTGCTCCTATTCAATGGAACAAGATTCCAATTCATATTCGTAGTGCTCCTACAGTCACAGGGTTCAAATCCCTTCTTAAAACACACCTTTTCTCCTAAGTTCTGCTCTTTCCCTTGTTTGTATTGTTTTTGTTTTTTGTCGTTGCGCTTTGTATCCTTTGGCAAAGGCGCATTATAAATGCCGTTATTATTATTATTACAGTGAATTTGGATTGTGTGTCCTTAATATATGTATATATGTATGCAATTGGCAGGTTTTCATTATCTAAAAGAGATAAGCCAAGTGTTCTTCTAAGCTTTCTCATAATGTGCAGCTTTTAAAAGGACAATGTTTGCTCAATTTTTATATCTTTCTCAAACCAATTCTCAATTTGTATATTCTAAACAGAAAAAAACGCTTCTCCAAGTATTTTTTTCTTTTAAATGAGTAAGCTGATGAAACAAATGATTTTTTTTCCTGGCCTAATAATACAAATGATCCATTGTATGTGTATATATAGTATACAGTCAGACTGATGCACTAATTTATATAGATGTTATAATTATATATGTAAGATGTGCTTCATTATATCAATATATATTAAGTTGTACATATAGAATATATATATAATTGGATATAATAAGAGGAATGTTTGTAGTAATTGCAGTAAAATGTTTATGAGAACATTTTAGAGGTAGAATAGTCCACCATTTCAATGCACAAATTGCATGTTACCCCAGCAGTTGATGAAATGGCCATAAATGTTAACATGGGCATTAGGCCAATAAAAATAAATTGTTTGGTTCACATTTTTCTCTTGCCCTTTTTAAGTATCAAGTAAAATGAGATGTACTTGTTGTATGCAAAACACTCACTTACCACAGACATTCACACCAAAGACAAATTCAAGGTAAAACTTGTTGAATAAAGTGTGTATGATATCCAATGGTGGCAAAAAACACAATTTTCTGTAAGATTTTGACGGGTATGTTTACTTCCTAAACACTTAAAAAACAATACTTTTTTGGAATAAATTTGTTTATTTTGACAAAAATGTGTAAAAAATTAAAAAGAAAGAAAAGATTTAACGGTCTGAAGATTTTCGAAGGTCAGGCGAACGAGGATAATCAAAATGTATCATGATTCTATTCATGGAAAGATTACTTTTTTTTATAGAATGACTTGTTTGGTTTTGAGACATAACCAAGTTGCCATTACTCCGTCATTAAACTATCAAGTACACCCCAACAGCTTTTCCCTTAGAACAAACTCCCTTATGCAGGTATCAATGTGCAGCTTGAACCTACCCTCCTCAAGCCTTCACCTGTACTCACCTTTCTTCAGGAAAGATAGGTAAAGATTAGGTCTTTCTTGCCATTTTGGGGGTGAAGATTCACCTCAGTGCACTATGGTCATTCTATAGTAATATATGGGAGAAGTTGAAATATAGGTGAAGTTTCGCCATAGATACACCTTTTCAAAATATAATTAGTTCCAAGATCCACCACTTCAAAAATATAACAAGGCAAAAATTAGGAGTCTAATCTTTGACTACCCTTGAGGAGGATAGGTTCAAGATGCACATTGATGCCTGCATTAAATCACCAAGAAGAATATCAAATCAACCACACTTCCATGGAAACAACCTGGGGGTACTCGCATATTTGTTTGGTAGGGATGTGCCGCCAGCAAAATGAAAATTGACCCAAACATTACCAATTTTCGGGAGAAAATGAACCTATATGTTTACCAGAAATAAACTATATTTGACAGATTTGGCTAAAATCTCAGTGAAAAACAGCAAATTAAGGATTTTAGACCCATAAATTACCTGAAATGGCTTTGAAAATGGGTCATCCATTTACCAGAGGGTGAAAAATGGGACCATATTTGACAGTACACATCCATGTAAGCTCGTATCCACTAATTACCCCACCCCTCCCCTGGGAAACAAACCAAATACTTCACCTCTCCTACCGTACATCTACTACACATGACACTAGCATACAACTAACCAAACACCCAGGCATAGCAACAATTAGGCCGTGTTATCCAAACTGTATAATATGTGATGCAGATACCCATTTTGGCTGGGTGTGTAATCCTTGGAGATCTAGATCCAGGAAATGTCATCGATTATCCACTCTATAACCTAGTTATTGCGCACCCAATACGTCTGTACTATTAATCAGCAATATGTATTTATAAGCAGAGCTTGGTACTTGTGTATAATATAGAAATGTTTCAATTTTACTTATAAGCCATAGCAATAAATAGGTATAAATATTCAGCAATCGGAAAATACCCACATGACTGTCTCCGGGGTTGTCTAGTTAGGAACTTTACACTTTGTGGACTTAGCATATATACATACTAGTATTTCTAACCCTAACATTTACAAAAGGAAATAAAATCAGTTGAAAAAGCAGTCCTAGTGGGAATCGAATCATGGACCTCTCTCTGCATTGCAAAGCATGTCTCTCAACCACTAGACTAGAGAGGGGGGTGAACTGGCCAGGACATGATTTTAATCCCTTTTAAACATTACAGAATAAAGCAATACTACTATATTATGATCAATACACACAATATTTGTATGAATAAAGCTGCGATACATATGATCGTCTACCCCGGTGGGGTTGACAGTCATGTGAAGATTGAGATGGCGTTCTAGATCCAGGAAATTTCATTGATTACCACCACCCTATATAACCTAGTTATTTAACACCCAATACGTCTGTATTTTAATCAGGTAACTTAAAACAGCAATTTGTAATACATTACTACAAGCTCATACTACATTCATGTATGTATATAAGCACATGAGCAGAGCTTGGTATTTGTGAATATAGAAATGTTGCAGTGCTTGTCTTGTATGTGCATGTTTATCTTGTAAGTGTAGATTTGTTGTATTATATTTGTTCACTGGTCGTATGGTTCTGTGATTAATATTGTTATGTGAAGGCTAGCATTATAAGATTTTTGTATGTTTGGATTTTTAGTATGACTTATAGCACGAGGCAGCGTAGCTGCCGAGTGAGTGCTATAAGGAATTAATAGCACTCATCGACAGTGACTATTTTAGTGATGATTTATGTGGCAGAGCTCTAACACACCAGATACACACCACTTTCACAGTAGGACACCCCTCACTCACCCAGACTTAGACAATCATCTACTATTAAACACACACACACCAAGTTGGGTATAAGTACAGTGCTGTAATTAATCAGGTTATTTACGATGTCAAATTTACAGCATTCTGAAGCTGTACAATAAGTGAAATTTGTGGAATTCTGGATTGGCTGTGTATGTGCTATTATTTCTGTTATCTGCAATCGAGTGTAATGTAAACTGTGTATGTCATTTTTATCTATATATTTGTAATTTGTACTGTCATCTTAATTCATATCAGATTTCACCAATAATAAAAGAACCATGGTAAACAACTTCTGACATAAATGAAATACTGTAAAACAAGTTAATTTCGCGGGCAATTTAACTTCACGGATTTCGCGAGAGGCTCAAATTATATTGCCGCGAATTGATGTGTGTGAAGATGACAGTTGTGGTAGAAATTTTCGTGAAATTAAATTACCGCGAAAGTAGTGTTGATAAGCAATTCGCGAAAAAAAGTCGCCGCAAAATTAACTTGTTTTACAGTAGTAGGAAACTGTCCACACAGATTTTGATGACCAATCTGTCATCTTCTTCATTGGTTTGGGGTTGTTTATCCAGAGACTGACTAATGCTCAAATCATACTAGCCGGTCGCTGGTCGCAATAGGTCGTGTAGTACTCGCTAGCTCAAAAGTATCTCGGTGTGACCTTTGGTCGCCATAGGTCGCATCGAGCTACTAAATCGTCGGTAGTCGCAGGTATTTTCTGTTATGCTAATTTTGAGGCAAAATAACCTGAAAAAGTATGGTCTTCATTACGTCTTGAGCGACCGATCTTTCGAGTTGAAATGAAGTCAACTGGCCGCGACCGGTCTTTTCCAGTCAAGCGTTCTCTTGATCGATGTATCGGGTTTTTTAATGTGACGTAAAACTTGTCATAGGAGCGATTTAATCGCGAAGCGACCTTAGTATGTTTTCAGCATAAGACTTGGTGCAAACTGGTAGATACTTGATGATTGTACTCATTGTAATGCATTTCTTATAGTGATTCCAAATATGATGATGAAATTCAATAATGTTGAACATTTTGAAACATTTTGGTTGTACTCATTGTAATGCATTTCTTATGGTGATTCCAAATACGGTAATGAAATTCAATAATGTTGAAAATTGTGAAACATTTTGTGAAATTTTGGAATGTCGTCTGCAGACGACTGCCGCGTGGAAAGGTGTTAAGTATGAGGGAACTTGTTGTATGGAATATGTTTCAAATGCATATAAAACAATTTAATAATATATAACAGTCATAAAAAACCTTGCTGTACTGGCCCAACTAACCCAGAATTTACAAATATAAAAATGTTGTAGAACATGAGCACTTTTGCTTTTCAAAAGGCTTTGCAATTGTGTGGTTTCTTTGTCAATTTCTTTTCAAAAATACTATGGTTGGTATTTGAGTAATGAGTGACTTAGTACTTGCTCTACTTGAAAAGTATTTTCCTGTTGTCTCAAAACCAAACATTCATTTCATGTTTATCTTATTGTCAAAAAATATTCGATGAACATAATCATTGTACATTAATATCTCCAAAAATCATTTGGTTTTTGTATTTGAATTGAGGTTTTGTGTGGAAATGGGTGAACAATTATGATGAAAAATAAAATTGTAATAGAAGCTTAAATGTAACAGTGAAAATAATATGAACCATATGTTGTCGTTTGTTTGCTTTTGTAAGGGTAATATTTAAGTTTTAGTCCTGTATAGATTGATGAGAAAAGCTTATTTGTGATACATCACATCAAGAAGGGGGGGGGCTTTGCGGCTGTGTGTTTTTAGATATAGATGAAATCGGACAGAATCAATAAAGAAAATTATACAAATTTTAGAGTCATTTTCACTCGTAAAATCTGAATGCCTTTATCAATTCTGATAAATTTTGTGTCATTTTTAAAGCTTAGAAAATGCTCTGAGAGCACACATAATAAACTCAAAATTGACTTCAACTGCAAAGTTTCCCTTTTGATGTGCTGCATCACATTTTTGATTGAAACTGAAATTCGGGTATGAGCAGCTTTTTGATTTCCATAAGAGTTTGTCTGTGATTTATGTTTACATTTGAGGAATACAATGATGGATCTATATAGACCAGGCCTTCTCAATTAGATTTTATGAAGCACCACTTTTGAAATGTTAGTAATAGAAGCGCCACTATCCCTGCGAGCGTAGCGAGCGAAGCGAATAAGGGATGGGTCCAGCTAGGGCCTGCCTTAGGGCCCCTGGTGGGTTGGAAGCTCATGGGTTTACCCCCTTTTAGGAGGCTAAGGAGAGCTAATTATTTGCATGCAATATGGTACAAGAAATAAAGAGATGTGTAGCAAATGTAGTGATAATCAGTTATAGGCCTACTACAAATAATCATGACTCACCCCACTGCAGTTAGTGGCTGAAGTGGTGCTTCTTGCGATCTGGTTGAAGTTGGGGATATAATTATTTCGTTTTCTTTTTTTATTTCTTTTTTTACATTTTTTATATTTTTTTAATTTAATTTAATTTTTATTTTTTCCAAGTGTCCTTCTGCGCGCCACTCGGACTGATGCAATGCGCCACAAGTGGCGCGCGCGCCACCATTTGAGAAGGCCTGATATAGACCAAAGTGTTTTAAAGGTAGATGACCTGATCACATTTTCGTAACACAGAATTATTTCAAACATACGGAGATTTTCATATCATATGAAAGCTCGTATTTTTCTCATCATCATACTGAAATTTGACGGCCTAAATCGGTATAATTACGGAGAAATCGATGAAATAACGATGAATTACCGCGAAAGGTGGTAACCACCAATATCGTTTGTGTACAACTCAATGGGTACATTTCACGGCATCTTTTGCGTCTAAAATAAGAACCATTAGAGTTATGCAACTCAAACTTTGGAATATGACTTTTTTAAGGATGACCTTTCATGTAGAATAGTAAACTTCAAGTTTAAAATCGGAACATCTACCTTTAAGGGATGAACCATTAGATACTCGGGGGCAGGGGGCATGGACGTTTTCTGAAAGAAATAAAACTTTGCCCACTCTCCGGGGAAAAACAAAAACTTTGCCCACCAACCAAAAAAGAAGAAGAAAATAAGTTGACCCCACTGCTGAGTAAAAAAAAAATCTGACTCAACTCAATGTGAAGGAAAACATTAAAACCTAAAAAATAACCTTTGCCAAAAAAAGAAACCAAAGTCGGTGAAAAAAAATGTCACCCCGCCCCCTGAAAATCAAATGGTGCGTCCCTAAAGCTCCCTGTCTTTCGCAACTCTGACCAGGTGCGAAGCTCATCTCGGTCCACAGTTTGATGTTGCCCATCCCACTCTTTGTTGTGATTCTGGAATTGCTAGATTTTATTTGAGAGAAAGGCAAAAAAAGAATCTTTATTTGATCAAACAATGGCAACCTAAATCTTGACAAATCCCAAGTATTTGACCACTAATGATAATACACCCAACAAAATATGTAAGTTCCCCCCTAGCAAATCCATCAAATATTTTCAAAAATATTTGATGGATTTAAAAAAAAATCAGCTAGAAAGATGCACCAATTTTTAGGCACATTTTGATACCACACTTGTTCGCCTTGAGACAATGCAACGATAAGAAATTGTGCCATTTATCAATTTTTATACTGACAAAAATGGCACGGGCTATGGCTGGTTTTGTCCATAAAAATAACAAGCATTTTAGACAATAAATGTTACGTGTCTTGGTGCACAAGATTATGATCTGCTTATTGATTTTCTTGAAATGATGCCACACATAATTGTTTGGTAGCTTCCCATGTCTGTGAATCCACCAAGAAAATGTCTGTTAATTTATGGAAAAAACCAGCCATAGCCAGTGAGATTTAGTGCCACTTTTTTCTGTATCAAAATTGATAAATGGCACAATTTCTTATCGTTGCATTGTCTCAAGGCCAACAAATTTGGTATCAAAATGTGCCTAACAATTAAATTAGGTGCATCTTTCTAGCTAAAATTATTTAAATCCATTAAATATTTTTGGAAATATTCTAGTATATGCTAGGGGAGAACTTACATATTTTGTTGGGTGTATTTGGCCTGAGCATGTAAGTGGCCTGCTGACCAGTCCAAATATATTGGTAATAGTTGGCCTGAGCATGTAAGTGACCTGCTGACCAGTCCAAATCGATTGATTATATTTGGCCTGATCATGTAATTGGCCTGCTGATACCAGTTCAAATCTATTGGTAATATTTGGCCAGCCCATGTAAGCAACCCACTGACCAGTTCAAATCTATTGGTTATATTTGGTCTGAGCATGTAAGTGATCTGCTGACTAGTCCAAATATATTGATAATACTTGGCCTGAGCATGTAAGTGATCTGCTGACCAGTCAAAAAAATATATATATATATATATATATATAAATTAAAGTCAAATGGTCCAGTTACTACTCAGAGTTTCATGCTACTGCATTCGTCAGGTAACTGATTTTTTTGTTATTCCGTGCTGAAGTAACAAACACAATACGCCGGCGTCGGAAGTTTGGCGAATATCGCGGTAGTAAGCGCGCGCCTTGCTCTACGCTCCTAGCGTGGAGTGCTCATTCATAGGCGTAATGTTAGTCAGGAGTGATTATATATATATATATATATATATATATATAATATTTGGCCTGAGCATATAAGAGGCCTGCTGACCAGTCCAAATATATTGATAATATTTGACCTGAGCATGTAAGTGACCTGCTGACCAATTCAAATAATTATATTGATAATATTTGGTCTGACCATGTAAGTGATCTGCTGACCAGTCCAAATCCGAATTTGTTATATTTAGCCTGGGCAAGTAAGTGGCCTGCTGACCAGTCAAAATATATTGGTAATATTTGGCCTGAGCATGTACTAAGTGGCCTCATGACCAGTCAAAATCTATTGGTTATAATATTTAAGTGGCCTGCTGACCAGCAAATTATGTTGATAATATTTGGCCTGCATGTAAGTGATCTGCTGACCAGTCCAAATCTATTAAGAATATTTGGTCTGAGCATAAAAGTGATCTGCTGACCAGTCCAAATCTATAAATAATATTTGGTCTGAGCATGTAAGTGATCTGCTGACCAGTCCAAATCTATAAATAATATTTGGTCTGAGCATGTAAGTGATCTGCTGACCAGTCCAAATCTATTAATAATATTTGGTCTGAGCATGAAAGTGATCTGCTGACCAGTCCAAATCTATAAATAATATTTGGTCTGAGCATGTAAGTGATCTGCTGACCAGTCCAAATCTATAAATAATATTTGGTCTGAGCATGTAAGTGATCTGCTGACCAGTCCAAATCTATTAAGAATATTTGGTCTGAGCATAAAAGTGATCTGCTGACCAGTCCAAATCTATAAATAATATTTGGTCTGAGCATGTAAGTGATCTGCTGACCAGTCCAAATCTATTAATCATATTTGGTCTGAGCATGAAAGTGATCTGCTGACCAGTCCAAATATATTAATAATATTTGGTCTGAGCATGTAATTGATCTGCTGAGCAGTCCAAATCTATTAACAATATTTGGTCTGAGCATGAAAGTGATCTGCTGACCAGTCCAAATCTATTAATAATATTTGGTCTGAGCATGAAAGTGATCTGCTGACCAGTCCAAATCTATTAATAATATTTGGTCTGAGCATGAAAGTGATCTACTGACCAGTCCAAAGCTATTAATAATATTTGGCCTGAGCATGAAAGTGATCTGCTGACCAGTCCAAATCTATTAATAATATTTGGTCTGAGCATGAAAGTGATCTGCTGACCAGTCCAAATCTATTAACAATATTTGGTCTGAGCATGAAAGTGATCTGCTGACCAGTCCAAATCTATTAATAATATTTGGTCTGAGCATGAAAGTGATCTGCTGACCAGTCCAAATCTATTAATAATATTTGGTCTGAGCATGAAAGTGATCTGCTGACCAGTCCAAATCTATTAATAATATTTGGTCTGAGCATGAAAGTGATCTGCTGACCAGTCCAAATCTATAAATAATATTTGGTCTGAGCATGTAATTGATCTGCTGACCAGTCCAAATCTATTAATCATATTTGGTCTGAGCATGAAAGTGATCTGCTGACCAGTCCAAATCTATTAATAATATTTGGTCTGAGCATGTAATTGATCTGCTGAGCAGTCCAAATCTATTAACAATATTTGGTCTGAGCATGAAAGTGATCTGCTGACCAGTCCAAATCTATTAATAATATTTGGTCTGAGCATGAAAGTGATCTGCTGACCAGTCCAAATCTATTAATAATATTTGGTCTGAGCATGAAAGTGATCTGCTGACCAGTCCAAATCTATTAATCATATTTGGTCTGAGCATGTAATTGATCTGCTGACCAGTCCAAATCTATAAATCATATTTGGTCTGAGCATGAAAGTGATCTGCTGACCAGTCCAAATCTATTAATAATATTTGGTCTGAGCATGAAAGTGATCTGCTGACCAGTCCAAATCTATTAATAATATTTGGTCTGAGCATGTAAGTGGCCTGCCCAAAGCGAGTTCTGCCTGTGAATAGAGCTAACCTTGACATTGAAATATCTTCAATTTCCTTGTTATCCTAAGTAACACTAATACCTATGAAGTCAGTTTATGGAAGGAAAGTTCAACTGAGAACATGTCATATTGATATAGAAGTAATCACGAGGTATAAACTCGGCTGATTATAACTGACAGAAGCGAAGGTGGGAATATATCCAAATACTCGATAAGCGACATTATATTGCTGAAAGACGGAAATGAAATATTATCGAATAAAGATCAAATGTAATTGTTAAATCTGATAATTGATACGAGATTTATTGCGAAGATGGAGTTGCTAAAAGTATTGGACATCTAGCATTGGCCTTCATGAGGTAATGATATTATGATAGCGGAAATAAAGTTGTTCAAACGGAAAACAATCTTTGATTACTCAGTATTTGGCTGTAATATTTGTATTATAATCTAAAGGATGATTTTGGCTTTCAACTAACGTTTACTTATCTCAATCTAAGAAATATGTATGATCAACAACGAGCACTCGAAATCGAGTTTGTGTCACATTTAGAACTGGTGGGTGGTGTGTTTTTTTGGGGGGGGGGAGGGGGGGATGTGTCATGTTCATCCTTAAATAGTTCCTATTCGGATTTGGTGCTTGTTTTACGAGCTTAAAATAACTTTTCGTAAGCAGTTTGTTTTGTCGAATTTGGGGCTTGAGTCTTTCCAAATATATGCTTGTTTGACCTTGAGCAAACAAAAATATTGTGTAAAGTACTGTTATACCGAACGCTTTCAAACATTTCTTCATAAAAATGGCACAAATTTGACCTTTTTTTGTGATCAACTTTATTCACGCATATATTGTTTAGATATGATACAGCAAATGCAATGTAGCCATCTTGAAGCTCATACAAACGTCAATTAATAAATACCGATTATTAAATAAGCAAAATTACTCTTTCCATAAGCATCTTTTCCCCCTAAAAAAGTGGAACAATCCGTGTTGTAAGTGCTTGTGATTGATCAATCATATCGTTGGATGTTGAAATGTCGTCTGCAGACGCCTGCCGCATGAAAAGTGGTAACTCCTAGTCAGCTTTTCAATTAAAAGAATGACCAGTATCCTTTATTCCTTCGATAACTTGTATTCTTCCCCAATTATTCTATAATTTGCTATTAAATCAACTGTTGATTTCAATTTTAAAAAAACCTTAAGTTTAGCCATTAGCCTATACTATTTTAACAGAAAATGTTGTGTTCCTTATAGTCTACATTTTCTTTTTGAATGGATAATGAATTTGTATTGGATTGATCAACAATTGAATCATTAGTTGAATCATGAACATATCCAAACTTTAATACAGGCGCCTGCAGACTACATTCCAACATTTTACAAAATGTTTTAAAAATGTCAACATTTTTGAATTTCATTAGCATATTTGGAATCACCAAAAGAAATTCATTGAAATCAGTACAAAAACATGCCTAGTATTAGTTCAGTAATCCTTGAGTAGTAGACTTTGACATTTACTGGAAACGGTTTCTGAAAAATCTGTTTTGTAGGCCGCCTATATGGTAAAACTATAATAGCCGCGTTGAGAGTGTTAAATACAGGGACGTCTCCCCACCAACAAAATAAAAATAAATAAAATCTTACCTAAGCGGTACCCCGTTTATCCAGGCATTTCTTGTATCGATATTTAGTTCAGAATTAGCTAAAGCCACTGTATCTTAAGATGGATGTCAACTTCTATTTACTATAAATCCTTACATTGACATGGTCTCCCTCGACATTCGACAAATAAACCAGAGAGCTTTACATCCAGTAAATACACCAAAACCATTGGCTTATTTGCCACCAGGCTACGCCTAGAAACATGGAATTATGAAAGGGAACATAGATTGCCAATTGCATGCGTGTTATATATATAGATAGGCAAATTGATTTAATTGGTTAGATTGGTTTCCCGAGATTGGTTTGAAGTCCACAGTAGTCGCAGGTGTTTGATGGAGACGGATTTCCCGTTGAATGACACACTGATGAAATGTGTATAAGCCTTCTGGTTTATGGATTACTCTAAATTGTCACATTTTTAAAAAAATTCAAAGTCAATATAAGTTGACATTCAAAAATATATACCGTATACAATAAAGAGTTACAGAAAGAAAAACTATCAAACAAATTGAAGTTAACTTATGGAAGATATGTAAATGAGTTGAAGAATGAAAACAGACAAACTTTGAAGTAACTTGTGGAAGAGATGTTTAAAAAGTGGTATAAGAGAGAACAAATAATATAATCTTGAACGATTTGTCCAAAAATTATATCTCAAGAAAATTAATAAGATGTTACAGACAAAGCTATACACACAAATATATGGCTAAAACATTTCGATGGTTTACGTCGAACCAGTGTCAGTTATTACTGTCACTGATCGAACGTGATGCAATGTGATTATCATGCATGATTACGGTATCGACAGCAGAAAACCGATTGAAAGATACTAAGAAGCGTGATATTCAACTCAGAAAGTGAATGCAGAAATGCCGCAGGAAAGTTATGGAAGTGCAGATAAGAGAATATTTAAAGAGTTTGAAGGAAAAGGTTTTTTTTCCAGAATCTAAGGGTCAAATACTTTACCTTCAAATCCAGACATTTAATTGGGAAAATAACTACGTGGCTCAGAGAACAAATAATTGTATAGGTCTCATACGTTATAAATGAAAGCAATGTTACAAAAAAGAGATTGAAATTGAAATAGAGAATGAAATCATTAATTGAAAGAACACATATAATACCATTTTAGAGTAAATTATCATCTTTTAAAGTTTAACTGTGGTCGCGTAAACATGGCTAATATTTGACACGTTTATTTCCGCTGATATCCATGCTACAGTAGCTGGTATTAGCGGTCTATGATGGCAGATCTGACGGTCTGAGCTTATTAAGCCGACAGGATTGATTGTGTCAAATATAAGATCAGTGTTCAAATCAATGTTGTCATAACGCTGGGGTCAGAAAGGACAAGCTAGTTACAGCCTAGTCATTCGTTCATTCTCATCTTGCTTAGCATCTTGGCATTATTGGGTTATCATTTCAAGACGCCTTCTCGTGGTTTGACTTTACTTGCCAAATGTTGATTTTTTTTTTGGCTGTTGAACACATTCGAATGAGAATCTTGGTCAAGGACCCCGTCAGCCAATTCGGATAGTTCATCAACCTGTAAGAGTTAGAACAGTTGCATGTCCAAAGAGGGGTGTGAGGGCTATATCATTTGGTTGAATTGTACCATAGATTTAAAAATAGAGATCCAGTATGCCGCCGCCATTTTGAAACCACTATGGGGACCAAATTGGAGGTATGTCGGTATTTTCCGTAAATGCTCATGAGCATTCGGAAAGTGCCATTCTTTCCGCGTATTTCAAACCATGGTCCAACGCGTACGCAGTCACTGCCAAAAATAACGCGGAGATTTATTGAGTTGCGCGATCAACGGTCCGACGCTTCACTTCGGTTTTCTGCACGCAAACCGGGAAATTAACTTGCAACGGTGCCAATAGGCCAAGTTTAATATTACGCAGGTCTTTAGTTAACCTTGCATTATGTCACTACTGAATCTCATACAAGCGAGTAAGCTATCAAATGATTGAAAAAACCATTGTGCGGCCCAGGACCGTACAATTTATATTACAGTGATGATGAGTGTGAACTTTAGAGAGAAGTACCGTGTTTTCAGATTAGCTGCCATGTGAACTTTAGTATATAAATGTATAGAGGGACACAAAAGAATTGAGGACCCTAGTGCTAAAAGAGGGTTAAGTCACATTGAGAAAAATGGCAAAAACTGGGTTTCATTGTGTCCATGTGTGGACTTGACCCACTCGGGTTTTACCTCCCATGGATTCTTACACAGCTTTAACGCATGGCTTAACTTTAACATTTGAACAGAGGGTGCAGAGATCCTCCTTTTAGCAGAAAACTGATACTAACTACAATTTCACAAGATTGTGACTTAACTCTCTTTTAGATCTAGGGTCCTCAATTTCGGGTCATTCAATACAACATGGGTGAATTATCTCCAAATTATTATTAGGCCTACCCGAAATAGTTTCTAAAAACAAGCAGCAAGGGAAATTATGATAAAAGAGCGGCCAAAGTTGCCCATACTGATGGGTCGTTCGGCCAACGAGATTATGATATAAAGAATATACTTTTAGTCCAGTAACCAAATATGTCGTTCTTAACATGACCATAATGACAAACAAATATGTCCTAAGTACATGATGGGTCATTCTTTAAGAGCGGTCAATGAAATTATGAGGGAAAGACTATTAGGGGAAGGTGGGGTAATGGCGGACGCGGGGTAATCGCGGACAGGGCTGTATCTAAAGGCAGGTGAAAGAAGGTGGTATTTTGCCACCCTATGATGTTAGGTGCCTCTCCATTGAAATCACACAAAACCTAAATGGGATGGTTGTCTCGCAAATTCTCGCGAGAATTACAAAAATCACTTTTTGGGCAAGTTGATATTTTGGTGCATTACTTTCTCTTTGAAACTGGTATTTCTACATCAAGGAAAACAAAGTCTTATTATTTTTTTATTTAATGTATGATACCTTCTGATAAAAAAGAAATGAATTCGGAGTCACAACGATGAGCATAATAATAAGAGAGGATGTGCCCATACATTGTACATGGATTGGGGTAATCCCGGACATGTACCGTTTCCATGGTAACCAATATGGGCGTGGTCAATTTAACATCATAAATCGGTAATAGTTGTTGACCATATAAATATGTGACATTGTTCTTTGATTTCGGCTACACTTTTAAAAAGGGTATTTTTTAACTCCCATTGAAATACTGTATTCTAATAAAAAGAGGGCTGCCATTGAAAAATACGGTCCGGGATTACCCCCAGAGTGTGGGGTAATGCCGGACGACGCCATTTTTTTTAATGCGTCGTCATCATCATCGGTCGTCCTTGGACGGAATATTGGAAGCAGCAGTTACAAATTTCCTCCAAGCAAGTTTATCCAACATAAGCTGTTGAACTTCATTGGGTTCAAGATCAAGGTCCTTTGAGATGCTGTCAGGATAGGTGGTGGATCTCCTGCCACGGGATGAATGGCCTTCACTTGGAGTCCAGAAAAGCACTCGGGAGACAGGTTGATCGGATGCTCGTAGGCAGTGTCCAGCAAATTGGAGCCGTCGCTTCCTTACTGAGTTAGCCAGCGGAGGAATTTCACCATACACCTCTTCATTAGTTTTGTGGTCTCTCCAACTGATGTTAAGGACTCTCCTCAGCAACTGTGTGTAGCATCCATTTATTCTGTCCTCAAAAGTCTTTGTAACTGTCCATGTCTCTGAACCATATAGTAGAATACTTTCCACGCAAGCTCGGAAAACTTGATTTTAGTTGGCCTATCAAGTTTAGATTTCCATATCTTCTCCAGCTTGTTGCATGCAACCCAGGCTTGAGCTTTCCGGCACTTGAAGTCATGGAAAGAGTCTGGCATTGACGATCCTAGGTACTTAAACTCCTTGATGTTGTCAAGTTTGGCACCACTCAGAGATGTGACATTTGTGGAGGATGGGATGCCGACTAGCAGAGTCTTGGTTTTTCCAACATTAAGGTGCAGGCCAACACAGTTTGAAGCTTCTTCGATATGCTGTAGCAGAATTTCAGCTGACTCAATGGATGAAGACAAGAGTGCTATGTCATCAGCGAAGTCCAAATCATGAAGGCGTAGCTCTGGATGACGTCTACTCTTCCTTCTCTCAAGAACGATCCCGGTGGATTGGTTGATGTCCTTCAAGGCATGCCGCATGATGTAATCTACTACCACTATGAAGAGGAATGGAGCAGGGTGTCTCCTTGTAGAACTCCAGCCAGAATCTCGAAAGGTTCGGTATCACCGTCTGCAGATATCACTAAGGCAGATGAATCTGTGTAGATAGCCTTGATTGCATCAATGATGACTCCTGGAATACCATACGCATGTAGGATTTGGAACATCCGTTCACGATGGATCGAATCGAAAGCTTTTGAGTAATCTATGAATACTACTGCCAGAGGAAGATTCTTTGTCTTCATGCCTTCAATGATACGTCTCAGAGCCAGTATTTGAGAGACGGTTGATCTATGCTGTCTGAAGCCATTCTGGTTCCAACGCAGCAAGGGGTCAACAAATGGTCTTATCCTGTTTAATACCATCCTGTTGAAGAGCTTGGCTGCAATACTGGTAAGGGTGATGCCCCTGTAGTTGGTTGGTTTTGATAGGTCCCCTTTCTTTGGGATGGGAATGATTCCACCTGTTGACCATTGCTTAGGTTTCTCTTGGTGTAGCAGAAGATTGTTGCACAGATGAAGAAGGTGGGGTTTAAAGGTGTCCGACTTCCAGAGCTCAAGTGGGATGCTGTCCAGTCCTAAGGCACCTCCTGGTTTTGACTGTGAAAGCGCTTCTTCCAGATCAGCTAACGTAAACTCTGAGGTTGAGATTGGTAGTGTATCATCAACCCCCTTGGAGATGGTGAAGTCTCTGTCTGGTACTGTTGGTGGTTTCCCAAGAAGAGTAGAGAAATGCTTCAACCATGAACCTTTCCTGTCATCTGGCGTTCCTGAGAGCATAGATCGCTTGCTATCCTTTCTTCCACTGATGTCGTCCACAATTTTCCAGGCAGTGCTGTGTTTGCTGGAGAGAGAAGCTTGTTGTACCTGCTCGATGCTGGACTCCAGTAATGCTTTCTCCTCTGCTATGTACGCATCTGTCAACTTTTGTTTGGCCATGTTTTTATCCACCTTGGTTGACGAGATGTAGGCTTCTCTTGCCGCTTTTACTTTCTGGGTCTGTGATATGCTCTTGAAAGTATTCCTTGGTTTCTTGGGCAAGATTTCCTCTGCTGCCTTGATGCAGGAAGATTGGAGGAGGTCGTACTTCTCTTGGAATGGCATGGTGCTCTTCTCTTGGGCCAAAGGATCAAAGAAGTTGGATACTTTGATGGTATATTCATCCTGGAGGTCTCTGTTGAAACACAGTGCTTTGAAGTTCAAGGACCGTGCTGCATTAGGCGGCTTCTTCTTTGGAGCACGCAGACGTAGCTTTACCATCGCTGTGATGATTCTGTGGTCAGACCCCACTGTTACAAAGGTGTTGTATGCCTCTACATTTTGCACAGAGTTTACCCATTTCTTCCTCACCAGAATGAAGTCCAGTTGTGCCTTTGTGGTGTTTGGGTACTGGAATGTCCACAGCTTCCTGTTCGGCTTCCTGAACTTGGTATTTGTGACAACAAGATCGAAGCTGTTGACAAAATCTAGAAGAAGGATGCCATTCCGATTGGTGGAATCATGGTAAGAGAATAGAACTTCGCCTGTACCAAGTTTTGCATTGAAGTCGCCACCAATCAAAACCATGTTGTGTGCGGGGATGTCTCTCATCGCATCTGAGAGGTTCTTGTAAAAGGAGATTACATCCTCTTCTTTGGAGCAGTTTGTAGGGCTGTAGCAGCACATGATGGTTGTGGCTGGATTCCCTGTGAAGGAGGCAGTAATGATCCTATCAGAGTGTTTCTTGACCTCAGTAAGACATTTCATGGTGTAGTGGCTCATCAGTAATCCTATCCCACCAGTAGCAGCTC
The DNA here is from genome assembly GCA_035610835.1 of Ophiura sarsii. Taxonomy (NCBI): domain Eukaryota; kingdom Metazoa; phylum Echinodermata; class Ophiuroidea; order Amphilepidida; family Ophiuridae; genus Ophiura; species Ophiura sarsii. The sequence goes on from CM069448.1 coordinate 47,126,593, forward strand.
CACTTTTATTCCTTGTTGCTGAGGATGTTACCAAGGTGTACTTTTCAGATACCTTTGTATAATCTATGTCAGCATCGTGTACCATTCGGTGTTCTTGCACGCAAATCACATCGATTTTGAATTTGCTGGCTGCTTCCGTCAATTCACCCATGTTGTGCGGTTGTCTCAGTGTCCTGGTGTTGAAAGACGCGAAACTAACTGACTTTTTGCATCTCATGAATTTCGTGCGTCGTAGCTTCGAATTTCAAAATGATGAGTTGATAAAAACTTGATAAAAGGTAGAACCATCACAGTGCTTTGTGTTTACATGATTTTTATTGTTATATGACGTATTATATGTGTGTTATACCTCTCTGACAAAATGTGTCCGCCATTACCCCACCTTCCCCTACTATTAGTATTAAGAAGCGAACTTTTAGTCCAGTAACCAAAGATAATGATAAGTTAAGTCCCTTTTTTAAGCTTATCTTACCAAAATAGGCCTACATGATCAGGGTGAAGACCCAAGTTGCTAAACACATTATGGGTCTGGATATGGAAAACGTTTTTCTAGTAAAAATATTGAATTTTGCGCCGTCGTAGGAGACCCCAGCCGGAAGGGTGAGCGCGTCCGCAACTAAACACTCTCTATATATCTGACCAAAGACGGTCATTTTACTGTCTTTGATCTGACCATATAGGATCCATCCTTTCAGTAGAGACACGAAACACGCCACACACAACAGGGTTAAAGCTAATCAAGGACAAAGGCTGCGCACACACACAAAAAATCGGAATTATTTATCAATCGCCATATGATTTATGTTTCAAAATATCATACACACATTCGAGATGTAGGCCTACCGAAATGCAATCCCAAAATGCAATGACTATTTTACGTTACAACGGGCCAAACGGTAAATGGGGAACCTATTTTTCAAACAACCCATTTATGGAACCTGTTTTTCAGCATAACAAGTTCAACCATCTATAGGCCTACTTAAATCAGGAAAATATCAGTATGCACGAATTACCGTATTTCTTACATATAACAAAAAAAAACCTATCTAGCATTCATAAAAAAACAAATATTCAAATATTATTGTGCACCCCCCCCCCCCCCCCCCCCCCTCAAAATATAATCCTGGATCAGCGCTTGCTAGTTATATGCTATAATATATCTTTAAAATAACCTTAGCTAGCGATGATAGCTACCTTTTACTGAAGATTATTATTATGCATGTATATTAACAATTTAACATGATTAAGCCAAAGACAGTTATCGTCATTAAATAAAATTCAACATAATAGTACCAATGTTTTGACAAAAATGGACTTCAGGAGCGCGGCACTTATTTGGTCTGCTTGAGATTAATAATACATGAGTTATTACGATAATCATGAAACCTATTTGAACGGTATGAATAAGCAAAATGTATTTTGTTTAAAACATATGAAAAATATGCTAAAGCATCAATATTTAAATAATCAAAGCGCAACTATGAGGAGAGTGATTTTAACTAGCTACGAAGCGTAAATCGATGAGCCTGAGTGACGGTTTCTCTGGCGGCTTTGGACCGTCAACATTTTAATTTTATACTGCTGCGGTATAATTGAAAATAAACTTTCAAAATGATCATTGTCTCGTCTGTACAGTTGTCTATGTGAAGATTCAACAAAATACGGAACTAATTATTTCAAGCAAGTTACCTTTTGAATAAAACAGCATCGGACCACTGCTCACCGCCCGTGTAGCGCGGTATTTTACCTTTACCTAGGCTTTTTCAGCCTCTGTAGGCTGAAGCCCTCTTTCAGCATCTTCCATCTGTGTCTGTCTTGTGCTTCTCTTGTCCATGTCGTTCCTCTGTATTCGGTTAATTCGTCTCTCCATCTTTGTTTCTGCCTGCCTCTTCTCCTTTTGCCTGTACGGGGTTGCCACTCGGTTGTTCTTATTGTCCACCGATTATCTTTCTGTCTCGCGATATGTCCTGCCCATCTCCATTTCATTTCCTTGATTTTTTCAATGATGTCTTTTACTTTAGTTTTATTACGAATGGTTGTGTTCTTTTGTTTGTCTCGTATTGTTATGTTTAACATCCTCCTTTCCATGGCTCGCTGCGCTACTAGAAGTTTCTGTTCAGTTTCTTTGGTTGTTGACCAAGTTTCGGCACCGTATGTCATGGTAGGTAGCACACATTGATTGAAAACCCTTGTCCTTATTGGTATGGTTTTATCACAGAGAATGGTTTTGTTTCTGCCGAAGCAGCTCCAGCCTGCCTTGATTTTTATCAAGACTTCCTCTCTCGTATTGTTCTCCATTTTTATTTCCATGCCAAGCGCGGTATTTACCCTGGTTCAAATATGGCGTTTTCGGTGTGACGTTCACGAAAAGTACGCAGTGGTACGCGCGAAGTAGCCCGGCGCGAAAACACACGCGACGATTGTGTTTTACGCGGAGAAAGTCACGGCTCATGTACACGCACGATGTTGCATTCGTTCTTTTCCGTGCAGTTCCGAAAAATACCGACATACCTCCAATTTTCCCCCCATGGTGGGAATCCAAAATGGCGACCGTTACACGTAAAGAGATAGGGCAAAAAAAATCGTCTGGTTTCTCCTTTATAATTCTGTGAATTGTACCCATTCGGTTAAATTCTGGGAATTTAAGGGTTTACTCCATTCGAAACCAAATTATCACTTAGCATAGGCCTACAGATAGCAGATTTTCGCGCCCACACGCGTATGTCCCGAAATATCATCTTAATATAAATCTGGAAACGGTGTATGTTTGTGTGTGTGTTTGTTTGTGTGTTTATTTGTTATCCTTATTTCTCCGTTAGTTGTGATCAAAGTGGCGCCTAATTTGCATGAAAGATAGAGGAAATAACGGGAAGGGTGTTAAAGTTTATTTCAGTGAAATTGGTTAACAATTGGCTCCAAAAACAGCAAAAAACCTCTCAGATTTGGCTCATAAATGCCGCTAGAATTGAACAACATTGTGCGTTGCGCGTACTACAGCGTAATCTTACCGTGGTAACGCGTCGCGTGCATGTTTGCGAAAGGGCTGACTGCCGCGCGGCACACGCACCCCTGCACATGGCGCAGAAGCCACACGGAAATGGCCTGTGTTGGTAGGGTAAGTACCGGGGGGGGGTGTAAAACCACGGGAAATGGTTTAGGATAGGCCTAGGGTTATAATGGTACAAGTAGCGTTTTGCGGGGGTTAATGAAGCAACCTGATTTCTTTACTTTAAGTTGGCATGCCAAACAATCTAAAGGAACCGAGGGTTAATGAAGTAGCCACGGGAAATGGTTTAGGGAGGGTTGTGATTATAAATCAAACTGGTTTGGGTGTGTGCATGGAGGGGAGGGGGGGGGGGGGGGGGCGGTGGGTAAAACCACGGGAAATGTTTTAGGATAAGGTTAAGAGTTAATGAAGTAGCCGCGGGAAATGGTTATGGAGGGTTATGATTATAAATCCACCTGGTTGGTGTAGTTGCAGGGGGTGGGCAATTGTAGGGGGTTTATGTGGTTTTAAAAGTACCGAGGGTTAACTTGATGCGGTTTGAGAGGTAGGGGTTAATAAAGTAGACACGGTAAATGGTTTAGGAGGGATATGGTTATAAATCAACCTGAGTGGGTGGAGGGGGGGGGGGGGGGGGGTTGTAGGGGGTTTATAATGCCTTTAGAAGGGATATGGTTATAAATAAACCTGGTTTGGGGGTGATGTAGGGGGTTTATGTGGTTTCAGAGGTAGGTATATAGTGCTATAACCAGGAGGTTTATGTGGTTTCAGAGGTAGGTAATGTGGCATAACCATCTAGCGGGGACCCGAGCGTAGCTAACAACAATCTAAGGGATTATAAATCAAACTGGTTTGGGTGTGTGCATGGGAGGGGGGGGGGGGGGGGGGGGGGAAACCACGGAAAATGTTTTAGGATCGGGTTAAGAGTTAATGAAGTAGCCGCGGGAAATGGTTGGTTGGTGTAGTTGCAGTGGGGGTGGGGGCGATTGTAGGGGGTTTATGTGGTTTTAAATGTACCGAGGGTTAACTTGATGCGGTTTGAGAGGTTTTATATGGGGTTAATAAAGTAGCTACGGTAAATGGTTTAGGAGGGATATGGTTATAAATCAACCTGATTGGGGGGTGGGGGGTTGCAGGTTTATAATGCCGTTAGGAGGGATATGGTTATAAATCAACCTGGTTTGGGGGTGTTGTAGGGGGTTTATGTGGTTTCAGAGGTAGGTAAGGCATAACCATCTAGCGGATGAAGTAGCCGCGGGAAATGGTTAGGAGGGTTATGATTATAAATCTTCCTGGTTGGTGCAGTTGCAGTGTGGGGTTGTATGGGGTTTATGTGGTTTTAAAAGTATCGAGGGTTAACTTGATGCTGTTTGAGAGGTATACAGGGTTAATAAAGTAGCCACGGTAAATGGTTTAGGAGGGACATGGTTATAAATCGACCTGATTCTGATTCTGATTGGGGGGGTTATAGGGGGGTTTATAATGCCTTTAGAAGGGATATGGTTATAAATCAACCTGGTTTAGGGTGTGTTGTAGGGGGTTATGTGGTTTCAGAGGTAGTTAATGTGAACCATCTAGCGGGGACCCGAGCGTAGCGAGGGTACGCCGCTAGTCTTACTATAAATCTGGAAACGGTGTATGTTTGTGTGTTTGTTTGTTTGTGTGTTTATTTGTTATCCTTATTTCTCCGTTAGTTGTGATCAAAGTGGCGCCTAATTTGCATGAAAGATAGAGGAAATAACGGGAAGGGTGTTAAAGTTTACTTCAGTGAAACTGGTTAACAATTGGCTCCAAAAACAGCAAAAAACCTCTCAGATTTGGCTCATAAATGCCGCTAGAATTGAACAACATTGTGCGTTGCGCGTACTACAGCGTAATCTTACCGTGGTAACGCGTCGCGTGCATGTTTGCGCAAGGGCTGACTGCCGCGCGGCACACGCACTCCTACACATGGCGCAGAAGCCACACGGGAAATGGCTATTATAGGCCTGTGTTGGTAGGGTAAGTACCAGGGGGGGGGGGGGGGGGGTGTAAAACCACGGGAAATGGTTTAGGATAGGCCTAGGGTTATAATGGCACAAGTAGCGTTTTGCGGGGGTTAATGAAGCAACCTGATTTCTTTACTTTAAGTTGGCATGCCAAACAATCTAAGGGACCGAGGGTTAATGAAGTAGCCACGGGAAATGGGTTAGGGAGGGTTGTGATTATAAATCAAACTGGTTTGGGTGTGTGCATGGAGGGAGGGGTGGGGGCGGTGGGGGTAAAACCACGGGAAATGTTTTAGGATAGGGTTAAGAGTTAATGAAGTAGCCGCGGGAAATGGTTAGGGTTATAGGGTACCATAGGGTTATGATTATAAATCCACCTGGTTGGTGTAGTTGCAGTGGGGTGGGCAATTGTAGGGGGTGTATGTGGTTTTAAAAGTACCGAGGGTTAACTTGATGCGGTTTGAGAGGTAGGGGTTAATAAAGTAGACAGGTAAATGGTTTAGGAGGGATATGGTTATAAATCAACCTGATTGGGGGTAGGGGGGGGGGGGGGGGGAAGGGTTGTAGCGGGGTTTATAATGCCTTTAGAAGGGATATGGTTATAAATAAACCTGGTTTGGGGGTGATGTAGGGGGTTTATGTGGTTTCAGAGGTAGGTAGTGGTATAACCAGGAGGTTTATGTGGTTTCAGAGGTAGTTGTAGGGGGTTTATAATGCCTTTAGGAGGAATGTGGTTATCAATCAATCTGGGGTGTGTTTTTTTTTTTGGGGGGGGGGGGGTTGTAGGGGTTTATGTGGTTTCAGAGGTAGGTAATGTGGCATAACCATCTAGCGGGGACCCGAGCGTAACCACAATGGTTTAGGGAGGGTTGAGATTATAATCAACCTGGTTTGGGTGTGTGTATGGGGCCGGGGGGGGGGGGGGGGGGGTAAACCACGGGACATGTTTTCGGGTAGGGTTAAGAGTTAATGAAGTAGCCACGGGAAATGGTTAGGAGGGTTATGATTATAAATCCACCTGGTTGGTGTAGTTGCAGTGAGTGGGGGGGGGGGGGGTAAATAAAGTAGCCACGGTAAATGGTTAGGAGGGATATGGTTATAAATCAACCTATTAATTGGGGGGGGGGTTGTAGGGGATTATAATGCATTTAGGAGGGATATGGTTATAAATCAACCTGGTTGGGGGGTTTATGTGGTTTCAGAGGTAGGTAATGTGGCATAACCATCTAGCGGGGACCCGAGCGTAGCGAGGGTACGCCGCTAGTATTATTAAAAGCCCATTTAAAGCCAAAATTGGCGTTAAAGGTATAGTATGTGATCTTTTTCAGGAGGCGCCCTCAATCCTCGAAAAAAAATGAAAGCAGATTTTCTTGCAGATTTACTTTTCTGATCATAAATCATAAATATATTCCAAGTTACAGAGCGATACGATTCCTAATAACCTCAAAATCATAGTTTTAGAGTGAATTTAGAATAAAATTTGAAAAAATAGATTGTACTGCTCGGTACAATCTATTTTCAAACCATGATCTTGAAGTAATTAGGAATCGTATCGATCTGTAACTTAGAAGATCTTTAAGATTTATGATAAAAAATGCAAATCTGCAAGAAAATCTGCTTTCATAGTAAAAATCAATGATAGAGGGCGCTACTTGGAAAAGATCACATAATATGCCTTTAAAAGTCATCATCGGGGGAGTGGAGTTCCTCCCCATAGAGAAATCCTTGGCACGCCACTGGTTAATAATGTGTTTGTTGGGCATGGGGTGTTGGCTTTGGGGTTTGTTTGTTTGATTGTTTGTTTGTTTGTTTGAAACCAGTTGTTCCGATATGGAAAGTCACTTCAGTCTTGTTGGAACCATGCATGCTCAAATAAAAATTCTATACAAAAAAGTCCCGGACCAGGTGCGTTGATGTTGGCTTATTCAAAAAAGATAATCGGTACCAAAAATCTGAGATATTCATTAATTGAACAAATATCTTCTCCGCAGTTTGATACCGCATTCAAAAAAAAAATCGAATGGATACTTAAGGGGGATGTGCACCTTCGTATAGCCTCCGTAAAACTGCCGTAACTTCTTCATTATTCATTTAATCTTAATAAAAGTATACATTTTTTTGTAGGAAAGGGTTCAATGAATCCAACTATGATCATGAAATTGACCATTTTGGAGAAAATTATAAAAAACATGTTTTTTGACCCATTTTAGGTTTGGAAAAGATAACTCAAAATATATTTTGTTAAATTTTGTCATACTAGTTTTATTATATTCCTCATGCAATTCCCTAGGAATGGATTTTTTATTTTTATTTTTACTTTATTATTTTTTGAATTACAGACCAAAAAGTGCCAAAAAACCTGTTTTTTAACCTCCAAAATCGTGAAAATCACGTTTTTTGGTAAAAAAATCATATTTTTTGGCACTTTTTGTTCGATAATTCACAAAATAATAAAGTAAAAATTATTTTAAAAAAACCGATTCCTAGGGAATTGCATGAGGAATATAATTAAACTAGTATGATAAAATTTAACCAAATATATTTTGAGTTATCTTTTCCAAACCTAAAATGGGTCAAAAAACGTGTTTTTTATAATTTTCTCCCAAAATGGTCAATTTCATGATCATGGTTGGATTCATTGAACCCTTTTCTGCAAGAAAATGTATACTTTTATATAGATTTAATGAATAATAAAGAAGTTACGGCAGTTTTACGGAGGCTGTACCTGAAGGTGCACAGCCCCCTTAAAGTTATGCCGATTTCAATGACCGCGCGCGCATAACAACAGCAAAGTTGCACTTAGGTATAGGAAATCATTGATTTGTGTGATAGCGGTATAAAGGGCATGAGGGTGTGACTGTTTTGCTGATTAATAGATGTGAGTCTTTACACACACATTTTCACTGCGTTATCACACACAAATCAATGATTTCTATACCTAGTGCAACTTTGCTGTTGTTATGCGCGGTCATTGAAATCGCCGTAACTTTAAAAGTATCCATTCGAATTTTTTGAATGAGGTATCAAACTGCGGAGAAGAAATTAATTTGCTCATTTAACGTATATCTCAGATTTTTGGTACCGATTATCTATTTTGAATTAGCCAACATTAAAGCACCTGGTCCGGGACTTTTTGTGCTAGGTGTATATGTAATGTGAATACGCGGGCAAGACTTTGAAAAGCAAATCAATGATACTTTTGACTCTCATCATGCTTGTATGAAATAAGGTCTTTCGTCACGCAAGTCGAATCTAGTCTTCTCAAACTCAATGCGTTTTGCGTTAAAATTCGTGATTAAAGGTATATTATATGATCTTTCCAGGGAACGCCCTCAACATCGAGAAGAAAAAAATGAAAGCATATTTTCTTGCAGATTTACATTTCCGATCATAAATCATGCATACATTCCAAGTTACAGGGCGATACGATTCTTAATTACTTCAAAATCATGGTTTTAGAGTGAATCCCGACAGTTTATATTTTTCACTCTAATTACTAATTAGGAATCGTATCGCTCTGTAACTTGGAATGTATGTGTGATTTATGATCGGAAATGTAAATCTGCAAGAAAATCTACTTCGAGGATCTACCGAGTTAGGATTAAGAAACCATGCTTATGGGCTAATTTAGTTTAGCCTAGCTAGAGGCCCTGTCACATATTAGCGAATAGAGCTAACGTGTGCCCGACGTTTGGAAATGTGGGTGTACGTTTGTGTAAGTTGTCATTCGTTCGTAACATATTCAGTATACGTTGTATTCGCTGGTGGTTCGCTAGTGGTTCGCAGTGGTGCGCTGGGGTCTAGAATTGTGTCTGAGCATGTTCAAGTTTTGGGAGGGTGACAACGTAGTGATCAATTAGTTGAGTATTCGCTGTGTAAACGTTGAGCACGTTGGGTGTAGGTTTCTTCTTAGCACCGTATATGGCCGAACAGCTGACGAATAATCAACAACTTACACCCAACATGCGACACGCTCACGCAGCGAACGCTAAACGTATACGTTGATCACTACGTTGTCACCCGCTCAAAATTTTGAACATGCTCAAAAAAATATCCTAAACACCACCGCACCTCTATGAACCCCGAACGAATACAACGTATACCAATATGTCACGAACAAATGAAAATGTATGGCCCTGTCACACAATGGCGTATGACCTGAACGTATGTTGACGTATAAAAAAATAGCTCGAACATTTTTCGCGGGCTCGACGTGTTCCAAATTTTCACAGCGTATCACAGCGTGCTCTTAACGTAAACGACGTATCCCCAACTTACCCATAACTTATATCAGCGTACACCAACGTACACCAACGTATTGTTCGATATTTCGCATGTATAGGCCTACGCTCAGGCGATACGCCATGAGGCCTTTACAGGAAAATACACCCAAATTTCCAAACACGTCGGCCACACTACTCGCTGCAGTGTGACAGGGTCTTTATCCAGTGATCACTATGATCACTCAAACCAGTGTTTTGGTTTACGACTCATAACTTTGTTAATATTTAGTCATTCTTCAAGTGTTATATCTCATGGTAAAGGCGAGGATTGTATCGACAAATGTATAATTTAATATTTTCATGCTGGAGCTATAGTTTTGGAGTTAAGAACGTATTTATTACCTCGTAAGTTCCTTTTTGTTGTTGACCGTATGTCACGAGCGAATGATAAACTTACACGAATGTACACCCACATCCAAAACGTCGGGCACACGTTCAGCTCTATTCGCTAATAATATGCGGCCCTGTCACACCATTGCGAATAGAGCTAACGCGTGCCCGACGTTTTGGAAATTTGGGTATGGCGTGTGTGTAAGTTGTCATTCGTTCGTGACATACGGTATTTGGCATAATACGTTGCATTCGTTAGCGTTCGCTGGGGGTTCGCAGAGGTACGCTAGGGTTTAGGATTTTTTTGTCATGTTCAGTGTTGAGCGGGTGACAACGTAGTGATCAATACGCTATGTATACGTTGAGCATTCGCTGTGTGAACGTTTCGCACGTTGGGTGTAGGTTGCTTCTTCGTCAAAATCGTGTAATTGCATCGGTCGTCGTCATTTTAAAAGCAATACCGGGCATCAACTATGCTGCGGATTTTTAGCCGTCAGTTTATAACGACGAGGTCCTTTTCATTACACGATTTGGGCGAAGTGACCGAAAATAGGCGCTGACCGAAAACTGGCGACTTTTTCCAAAAACGTCGGGCACACGTTAGGGAAGACATCAAAACTCGATCGCCCGTTGACCGCCGGTTACGGTCGGTTCCGCCCGGTTCTTTCAGGTCAAATGTTTTACTGGTATATGAATATTCACGCATGCAACACTGAACAACCGCCGGTTGACTTAATGCTGTAACCAGACCAATTTACACTATCAATCTGTTACTTTGCGGTCATAATAGCTCTCTCTATAATCGTTCTATAAAAAAAACCATTCATATACTTTCGGTATTGATTTTAAAAAGTTAATTGAGCTATAAACAGATTGAAAAAGCCAACCCCAGCGAAAATAAATAGCTGTATTGTACTGGTTGTCAACTGAGACATGAGAACACATTACTTCAAGACTTTATTGCTCACGCGTGTGACGAGGCAGTATCAACCGGTCGTGTTCACCAGAGTGTAACTATTTGACCTCATTATGTGTGTATATTATAACAGACAACACGTTTTGTGAGATCCGGGCGGAACCGGCCGTAACCGGCGGTCAACGGGCGGTCGAGTTAGTTTTGACGTGATCCCTTAGCTCTATTTGCAACAGTGTGACAGGGCCTGTAACAGTGTGACAGGGCATGTAAGCATTAAGTTTACCATCCGGTTAAACCATGGAGGTACTCCGTGGTTAAACAAAAACACACACAAACCAGCAAACAAACAATTACAAACAAGCAAACACAAACCTATACCCCAACGAACAAAACAACACCACTAAGCAATCAAACAAATGAATAAGAAAAAAGCCTCGGTGTAGCAATCGGATTATTGATAAACTGCATGGTAGCGACGATTCACCGATCGATAGTACGATGAGGATTGGAGATGCTTCAGTTGACCAATGCAGCCCGTACGCATACCTGTCACTCTATCCTGCATGCTCAAAAGTCAAATTCGAAAATGAAAACTACACTTTGTTTCTTTCTTTTCGGTGTAGCGTTCTTAATTGTCAGCCGATCTTTACGTACAGTGTCTCTAATTGAAGGCGCGAAATTATTCTATAATTTTGTAATTTAATATTTTTAAGTAGGAGTTATACTTTTAGAGTTATGCGCATAATTGATTACCTGCTCAGTTCCTCTGTATGTTCAAAGTATGTTCTATATGGATTATCGTGAATTAGATGGCACCTGTTTTCAGACACATGGCATTTCACACCTTATCAACTATTAGACTTAGAGGTTATGCATACAGAGATATCCTTACCCGGATCTTCATAGGCATCACGTAGTGAATAGGAAATGATGTATGAAGGGTTCAACTCCCTTGCCCAACCTCTGCTAAAACATAATTTGCAATGTTGTGATAGATCACCAAACTGCGACCGAGTTTAATGTGTCCACCCCACCTGTTGTAAGTACATTAACACTCTTACCATTGATATCAAGTGGTTGTGAATAATAGCGATATCTTAATAGCTAAAAAGCAACTGTCACACATAGAGAAGACATCGTAGGAAATGCATTGTGAATGTTCCACTCCCTCTCCTCCTCCTCCAGGAAAAAAACCCACTTATCATTATCAATAGCCCTATATACTCCGCCCACTTCCCCATATATTTACACGTAATGTCTTATCATATTCAGTCCTATATGTGAAGTATATTAGGTTATTAAACTCAAATTATGCAATACTGATTATCTCCAACACTGACAGCTTCCCATCCGTAACGCCGGAATTAATCAAGTATAAGATTTCAACCAACCTCATTGAATGAATTCTTTTGGCAGTGGCCGGGGCAAGGACTCCATTTAAAAGAAATAGTTGCCATGGATACAAACATGACGAATCACATTCGACTGGCATCGCACTATTTCTGATAATTGTGCTAAGAATTATGGACATTATGTCCGTGTTTCCCCTGTTCTTATACAAAACTATAATAGGCCTACAGGCCTCAAAAAAGGTAACTCACCAGGTAATAAATACGTCCATAGCTCTGCCAATATGGTTCCAACTGCAAAATATTAAATCGCAAAATGATGGAATAATGTCTCCTCTTCAATTAGAGACATTGATCGCGAAGATCAGTTAATAATTAAGAACGCTATCACCCCGAAAAGAATGAAACAAAGTCCAGTTTTCATTTTCGCCAAGGGTTGCCAAATTTGAGAAAAGTCAGCCAAAAAAGTAGAACAAACACTGAAATAAAATAACTAGAAAGCTGTTTTTGACACTCACAATGTCCTTTCTAGTATTTTCTATTGTTACCATACTAAGTTGTAACTACATTTAAGCCTTTCATCTGGTTCTTTTATGTCCGCAAAGAATGTAAAAGTCCCTTCCTTAATCCCACTTGTATGTATGCAGAGTTCTTGTTTCTTTGCAGCTGGTCTGGTGGCCGAGGGACTAACATCCTTTCGTTGACTCTGCATATTATTTACAAATGGTAATAATATATCATCTACATTTTTAGTAGAACTCGACTTAAAATATAAAAATACATATCGCACACTGAGGTTGTCATTTATTATACTTCTTTCAAGAAGTCAAAAAACCAGTAATACTAATAGGTATAGCCATAATGTTCAGCATTCGTGTCAGGATTGTCGCTTCTCCAGTGTTCTGGTTTAATATGTGCTGCCTGTATGCCGCACTTGGGATGATATTTGGCTACACATGAAAACAAGTCATAGCCTCTGATTCTCCCTAATAGCCATTCGTGATCCTTCTGTTTAGCTACCTGCACAATGGTAACAGCCACGGTGGTACCCTTGCTTGAGCATGTCAGTGGTAAACTGATCAGGAATTCCTCGGCAGATGTGTGGCCTTATCTTGATGTGATCCCGCACATCATGAAGTACTTTCAGCCTTTCATCTTGTTCTTTTATGTTCGCAAAGAATGTAACATGTTGTTTGTATGCAGAGTTCTTCAGCTGCTCTTGGCCGATCCCGGGTGGCCGAGGGACTAACAACCTATCGTTTACTGTGCATATTATTTACAAATGTTTAATCTCATCTACACTTTTAGTAGAACTCGACTTACAATATAAAAATACATAACGCACACTGAGGTTGTCATTTATTATACTTATTTCATGAAGTCAAAAACCAGTAATAGGTAGCCACATTTGACGTCATTTGAATGGTAGCAATAGAGAATGCTAAAATGGACATTATGAGTGTCAAAACAAATATTGAGTCATTTAATTTCTGTGTTTAATCTACTTTTTGGCTGATATTACATGACCTTTTTTTCAAATTTGGCGGCAATCCTTGACGACCCTTTTAGGCAGCTATTTTAACCATTATCTAAAGTGTGTACAGTTGCAGTGGTCATAAACATCTAATCATTTTGTATGAGCTTTTATATTATTTTTTAGCCGATATATATATATATATATATATATATAGATAATTAAAAACGACTTGAGCAATCACATATTGTTCTACAGAACTGTTTCGTGAGGGCCTGATATAGACCCTCACTCCTCAGGAACAAATTGCAGACTGATTTATTTGTGTCACACGAAACAGTTCTGTAGAACAATATGTGATTGCTCAAGTCGTTTTTAATTATCTATTTTGCTCCCTTCGGGTTGAGCACTTTTCCAGTTGCTGGTTTCACCCTTTACTTGGATTATATATATATATATATATATATAGGCCTATGAACTTTCTCAATTTGACCACTTTTGGCGACCATGTTGTCCGCCATTTTTGTCCGCCATCTTGAATGGGATGGCCCTTAGCAACATGCTGTAAATGAATATGCTATGGTCAAAAACATGTATCTAGTCATTTTATATTATGCTTTTATCTTATATTTTAGCTGATATATATATGATTTTTCTCAATTTGACCATTTTTGACGACCATTTTGTCCCCCATTTTGTCCGCCATCTTGAATGTGATGTACCTTAGCATCATAAGAATGCTGTAAATGAATTTGCAATGGTCAAAAGCGTGTATCTAGTCAGAGAATAAATTCATCAGGAATCCAAGGAAACATAATAAGAAGATTCATAAGATAATTCCAAATTTGAACTTACTGTAACCAGACAGTTTCGACGTCCGATCGGATGTCTTTCTCAATGGTGTATGACCGTTGATCCAGTGTTACCAGAAGTAGTTGACTTTCTGGTGACTTCACGAGATGTGTTTGGTGACGTTTTCTGGATCAATTGGATCCCCACAAATCCAACTTAGACATGAAACAGCACCTCATGAACGGCGACGAGGGGGCCTACCAACTTAGTCACTTGTACGATCAATTGATCCAGAAAACGTCACCAAACACATCTCGTGACGTCACCAGAAAGTCAACTACTTCTGGTAACACTGGATCAACGGTCATACACCATTAAGAAAGACATCCGATCGGACCTTCGGAACTGTCTGCATGGAACAGTAAGTTCAAATTTGTAATTATCTTATGAATTTTCTTATTACGTATCTTGTCATTTAAGATATGCTTTTATCTTATATTTTAGCCGATATATATTAATTTGACCACTTTTGGCGGCCATTTTGTCCGCCATCTTGAATTGGATGTACATTAGTCACATAAAAATGCTTGAAATGAATTTGAGATGGTCAAATACATATATCTAGTAATTTTATTTTAGAGTAGACCTAGGTGTTAACATATTCATTTTCTATATGGCCTTTTTTCACTCCAACCAAAGACACCCCACTGATTCCATAGATATTCTCGTCAGTAAATAGCCTCCTCTTCCAGCCAATGGAACGGCTGGTTGAGGTTGAGCACCGGTTGAAGGTGCTGGATAGGGCGGGGGGGGGGGGGGGGGGGGGGGGGGTGTACCACGCCATTTTGTCCCGAAGCAATGTCATGACGTCATATTTTGGTCGATTTTCTGAACTTTTGTATTGGATTTACGTGCAAAATATATGCCCTTGGCATCATACTTTCCCAGATGTGCGGGTCCACTTTAAATTTCAGATGTTCTAAAATGGATGGATTTCTAACCAATTTGATAAAGAAACACGATCCACACACCTCAGAATTGCAAAACAAAGCTTAAAACAAGTCCATTTTTTGTGCCTTTGAACAGAGTGTTTGCCGGGAATGTAAAATTACACAGTGCATTATTAACCCATGTTCGCTGAATATTAATGAGGCAAATGAAATTAGATACTAATACATTATTCGCCAAAGTTCTGTTAAATTAGCACGGTTGGTGTAGCTGATGGGACGTTGACATGGGGTGCGAAAGATTGTGAGTTCGAGCCCCGTTATGATCACTTTTGTTTTATATGCGGGGTCTTGCCGCTATGGATTTGTTTGGCCTGCCGGCATCATCTGTATGGGTACCCACACGGACAGCGCTGGCGTTGACCGTATAAATGACGCCATTTTTTGTGTTCGAAAAATGTCAAAGTTTTTTACCGTTCTTTCAAAAATAAGGAGTATAATCACATTACAAACACATTTTGTGCAAGAGAAACACACAAATTTAGCAAAAATGGCACAATAAAAATCCGTTCGTTATTAATAAATGGATATGGTTAAATAATAAAACTATCACAATTATACTCGTCGATCTCTGTGGCGTGCCATTTTACCAGTGTGCCCAACAATTTCTCCTTTGCACACTTTGTTTATACATTCAGAGATGTCACTTTTAGCTAGTTATAGTTTGCGACCTCTTTGATTTTAGGCTGGTAACACAATCCCACAGTACATTTCGTTAAAACAGGGTAAATTATTTTTTCAACGATACGTATCACGTGATAACCATGATCGTTTTCGCAAAATATCGCAAAATGGCGCGGTACCCACCCCCTCCCCCTAGGTAGACTGGATCCTCCTGTCTTCCCGATTTTCCACACGGCCCCTGCGAGGGTGCTCAAATGTATTTGGTCCGCCATTTTTAAAGATGGCGGCCATATAGAGGGACGCGGGGACCCAGTCTACCCCCTAGGTGCGAGATTGGCTTATTAGCGCGTGGCTTTTTAGCGCATTAGCGCGTGGAGTTAGCATCCGTGTTTATTAGCGATATTAGCACTAATTTGCACCATTTGTGTTAATATCGCTATATATACCTCCAGGGGAGGTCAAAACAATTTCGCACGGTCACAAAATTTTGCACGGTAAAAAAATCGCAAAGTCCAAAAAGCAGCACAGTGAACATGTAATGGTCAATTCTCAGGGTTTTAATCAATTTTTCCTAGAAAATGTTACTTTATTTATCAAAACCAGGAGAAAAATGGTCATTTTTAAATATGGTTATATCGCGTATAAGCACTACATCCGGAGAGTGGGGCGGGGCACAAAAGGGGGGTGGGCAAAAAAAATAATCTGTCAGGTGGGGGGCAACTGCCCCCCCCCCCCCCCCCCCCCCCCCCTTGAGCTACGCCACTGGAGCGCATAAGTGGGTATTTTGTTTTGAAGCTCATGTCTGTTTCGGACCAAGGTCGCTCAACACAAAAAGCCATGTAGCCTTTCGCCCTGTCATGAAATAATTTCTCAACATCCATAAATAATACGCCACTCTCGTTCCCAGATGCATTAAATCGCTAGGAATCTATTTCAAAAGATGTGCTATTGTCCATCGCGCTCATCATGGGTTCGAGTTTAGGTGTATTAAAAAACTGGGTGAAATAAGTGTCTTTAAACTTCACAAATAGCCTTACATCTATCGCATCGGTGCATTGAATTAATATGTTTAAAATATTAGGAGTATTTTAACCTTCACCGTTGCTTTTTTTATCAAACTAATTTTATGTATCCCGTTAGCTAGTATTAGATACTGCAGTTGCCGCAATAGACTATCAATACCCATTCTGATTACCGGGCCTTTCAAACATGCTATAGTCATACAGGTGTGTGAGAAACAGACATACACCTAGCATTACAAGTCCCTGACCAGGTGCTTTGATGTTGGCTAATTCAAAATAGATAATCGGTACCAAAATCTAAGATATACATTAAATAAGCAAATTTCTTCTCCGCATTGTGATACCCCATTAAAAAAAAATCGAATGAGTACTTTTAAAGTTATGACGATTTCAATTACCCCGCATAACAACTTCAAAGTTGCACTAGAAATGTTTTTCTATGGGATATCATTGATTTGTGTGTAAGCGCATGCAGCGTCAAATTTTGATCTTATGGTTTTTGATCATGGATTCTTTTAAGAATGTTAAAACATCTAGACCCTAATCTAATTATGATGTGTTACAGACAATGACTATGATCTCATTCAGGTTGAGCTTAGACATGTTAGTAGCGCTACAGAAATATGTGGCAATCCAAACTCCATATTACATGATCTTCAGTCGAAACGCGTCTAGCTACTCTGCATGCCGTCACCATTGTTTTATCTTAAACATGGTGGGCCTTTACTCTATAGGACATTCTCAACTTATTTATCTCCTCCCTAGCAGCTAAAACTCAAGGGAGAGGACATTTTAAGTTAGGAATGTTAAGAAGACATATACACGCGTTTCGACTGAAGATCGATCATGTAATATGGAGTTTGGATTGCCACATATTTCTGTAGCGCTACTATTTAATATGAAAACATTTGATCTTTAGTTTTTAAAGTCTTTTTGAAACCATCAAGTGAATCACAGAATCGAAGATCTGAAGGAAGTGAGTTCCACAGTTTAGGTGCACAAGCATAGAAAGCCCGGTCGCCATATGAAGAATGTGTCCGAGGAACTGAGAGAAACTGTTTATCTGACGATCTGAGGCGACGTGATGGAATGTGTGGATTGAGAAGATTGCTGATATAAGAAGGTGCCATGTCATGTAGGGCTTTCCAGGTTAGGAGAAGAAGTTTGAAATTGATGCGATACCGAATAGGTAACCAATGGTGAAATGTGATCAAATTTTCTAGTCCTTGTGAGCATTCGTGCAGCAGCATTCTGAGCTCGTTGAAGTTTATTGAGATTTCGTTCAGTGATCCCATATAATAAACCATTACCATTGTCAAGACGTGATGTGACTATAAAGGCGTGAACAAGTGTAGCAGCAGTTTCATCATCAAGCACTTGGGGTATTTCATTTATGTTCCTTATTTGGAAATATGTTGATTTGCACACATTTTTGATGTGGTTGTCCATTAACAGCGTGTTATCAAATATAATTCCTAGATTTCGAGCACTAGTAGAAGCCTTAATGTCTCAGGAAGCGATTTGATTCACGGTTGATTTCACATACCATGGTTACACACAGCCTTCAGGTACAGTCCTCATCCTGAGGTTTAGTATTAATCTGTTCTTAGCAGATTGCGTTGCCTTGTGAAGATCGAGTCGTCCATCCAGGAGTTCATGGCGGTTTCATGAGGAGTTCATGTCGGTTTCATGATGACTTCTACTACGGGCACATTAATACTTACCTTGAATTACAGTGACTTTTATTTGTCAGCTTCACCATAGCAACGTGACCAAAGTACTACAGCTTTCTCTTAGTTGTCATGAGTCTTGGGAGAGTCTAACACTCTTGATGCTTATGATTTTTAGCAAGGACCAAATCTGTATTCTTTCTTTTCCATGCGGCTGATCTTGATAGTATGCGGTAACACCACAGTTCAAGTGCCGATAACATTATTAGTAGCATCTGGCGGTTTTTTATGGGTCATGCTTCACATCCATTTTCCATGAATGTCTAAATGGCCATTATGAAAAATAAGGAAGACGAGTGCATGAGGTGTCTGATTTTGATCATTTGATTTTTGATCAAGGATTCTTAAACATCTATATATCTTAATTTAGTTGTGATGTGTTACAGGCATCGACTATAATCTCATTTTATCTTTACCTTTACCTAGGCTTCGTCAACCTCTGTAGGCTGAAGCCCTCTTTCAGCATCTTCCATCTGTGTCTGTCTTGTGCTTCTCTTATCCATGTCGTTCCTCTGTTTTCAGCTAGCTCGTCTCTCCATCTTTGTTTCTGCCTGCCTCTTCTCCTTTTGCCTGTACGGGGTTGCCACTCGGTTGTTCTTATTGTCCACCGATTGTCAGTTCGTCTTGAGATATGTCCTGCCCATCTCCATTTCATTTCCTTGATTTTTTGATGATGTCTTTTACCTTGGTTTTATTACGAATGGTAGTGTTCTTTTATTTGTCTCGTATTGTTATATTTAACATCCTCCTTTCCATGGCTCGCTGCGCTACTAGAAGTTTCTGCTCAATTTCTTTGGTTGTTGACCAAGTTTCAGCACCGTATGTCATGGTAGGTAGCACACATTGATTGCAGACCCTTGTCCTTAATGTTATTGGTATGGTTCTCATTCTCATCTCATTCTGGTAATGCTTAAATGAGCCAAGGTAGTTGAAAGAGTATCAATATATCATGCTATAGCTAGGGCATAAGTTTGATGGTTTGATTCTCTTTACGTTCTCCTTCCTCAAAATGTCATAGTTGTCAGTTTGTTGCCTTTCTGATAATAAGTCAACTATAGATGTTGGCATGGTTGAAAAGAGCTACAGGATCAGGAGATATTGTCTTTGTTTGACGCTGAATTGTGTACGTCTAGTTAGAATTGATATCATTTTCAGATGGCTGACGGAATAGTTAACCTCTTTATCACGTTTATAACGGCCGAGTGCACCAAACTAGCATAACTTAATAGGGAGGCAAGCTACCTCCCTAGTAGTTATGCTCTAATTCAGGGGCGTAACTACTTTTTTTGAGTGGGGGGGATGAAAGACTTTTTTAACCTCAAAATATTTTTTTACTCGCTACGCTCGTAAAACTATTGCCCGCCTTTTGTAACCCAAATAATACACTTTTTACAGATTGGGCTCATTTTGTAGCCCAAAAATCGCTGTCGTCTTTGTTTTCATTTTAAAATGATAAAATCCAAACTGCAATGAATGAATTGAATGTCCCAGTGTGGTTGTGTCCAGTGTGCAGTGTGTGAATCTTTACGCCCACCTATTTGTTTAAATACGTCACTTTTAAAATTATTGGTTATGAAAAATCTGGGGGGGATGATTACATTAGGCATCCCCCCCAGGTAAAAATCTGGGGGGGATATATCCCCCCCATCCCCCCCTGTTGTTACGCCAGTGCTCTAATTGTAGTAGCGTAACTTACTAACGATGTAATTCTTAGAGCATAACTGACGAGTAACACCAGAATAGTAACTAGCGAGGTAAATATCCACATTAAAGGTCATAGGTGAGTGTACATAAATAATATTGCAAATACCAGAATAGTAACTAGCGAGGTAAATATCCACATTAAAGGTCATAGGTGAGTGTACATAAATAATATTGCAAATATTGCACCAAAAAGCACAATTTTAATGAAAAACACAAGCACCCGATAGAAACAATTAGTTTAATGGTATATACAATTATAACACATCTCTTAACACAAATACTTCCGTGGCGTGGATATACCTTGTCCTTCGCTTGTTAACCGCAGAACCCCGGTTCGATCCCCAGACCACGCACGGCACAATATGCTTTTATTTTTTTTCGTTCTTCTAGTTCTACCCTTCCACTCACAATAATGTTGAAATTTTGGCTTTATCAGTTTTTAATTAATAAAAACAATAATAAGTTTATTTATTTAGTCATTTATTAAAATCCTTGGACAATTAGTACATTTTGGTCAAAATATGCCCCAAAATCGGTGCGATTAGTGTTTGAATGGGCAAAAGGAGTTGATCTAAATTTTGACTAAAAAAATCACCAAATTGCATGAATGGAGTTTCAAAAAGATGAAATCTTTCAGCTTATGAGGGGGTCACACTCCACTTCAAATAGACACCTCCTGTGCATGCAAGCGCAATTGGTCCTTCAGCATCATGCAGCGAATCATCCCCTCCGATGTTCAGTAAATTTGTTGTGCTATAGAATCGACTGACTTGTGGCATAAAACGTTATGCCCCAACTTACTCTTGGATCCGGCCAGGTATAACATTTAGCGTAAATTACCCGCCAGTTACTAGCCTAGTAGCTTACCCCGATTTGGTGCTCTCCAAATTTTGGGTTACGCCTCAGCTATAACGAAGTAGCACTATACTCGTCATTGGTGCACTCGGCCGTAGTCTATGAAGATCATGTAATATGGAGTTTGGATTGCCACATATTTCTGTAGCGCTACTAAGGCCAAACAAAGAAGATAGTCTGTCTCAGAAACATTGTGCAAAAAAGGTAAGGGCTATGCTTTTTTTACATTTTTATTTTATTTTTAGAAACTTGTAATTTTGTATCATCAATGGAGGCCTAAATAATATAAATAATATGTAATTTAAAAAATACAATTACAATAACTCCCTCAACATGCTCTATATAAAACGTGGACTCATCTACGCGTCAGAGTATAAAGTGCAAGCATAGACCTTCTTAAATATGGGTCGAGAGGGAAGACTGGTAAGCTGTATAGTGACCTTATATTTCATTGAAATCGGGAAGGCTAAACGTTGTCCATACAAGAGAATCGTCATCGCGAAGTTCGGTTATTGAAGATATAACTTCAAATGACAGGTATACTTAAATAGTGACGAGACACATATCCACTCTAAATAAGAGTACTCAAGGTTTAAAGTTAACCTTGTAAAATCTCACATCCATTATGAAAATTGGGTTGTGAAACTAAGCGGAGGATCTATTTTGACCTTTTTGTCATTTAAATCGGGAATAATAAAGCTTCGTTCGAAATGTTGGCCTAAATAGGCTCGACAATTGTGGATTACATGTTGTATGTATGTATGTTAAAGTGTTGGGATGTTAGTATTAATTTGTGATATGTTTTCGGCGCCGGTATGTGGCAATGTGATGTCATGACCGTCATTTACTGTGCTGATGAGAGTAGATAACCCGTTTTTGTCTAAAACATTCACTGAATTAGATTGATGTCAACAGTGCATGTAGGGTTGGGATTTAATGTGCTACCTTATTTTGCAATCCATGTTTTCAACTCCTTAATAATCCATTGAAATAAAACTTGACTTCAAGAGTGTTAGACTCACCCAAGACTCGTGACTCCTAGGTAAAAGGGGGGTAAAAGCTGTAGTACTTTGGTTACGTTGCTTGAGGGATTATGGAGAACAGGAGAAGCTGACAAATAAAAGTCTCTGTTGTTCAAGGTAAGTATTAATGTACCCATTATAAAGGGTTTTATTTTAGACCATACAGGCTGGATAGGCATAGATGAATCTTTTAGGCATAATTTGATACCAAATTTTCCCCCTAACAACAAAGATAAACCATGATTAGCACCATTTAAAGAAAATAAGTCACTTTTCAAAAGTCACATTTTCAATACACTACGCGGGAAGAAAAGACCACATGTTACCTGTTCATAATCGAATAGCCCGCTCGCTCAGGCACAACCCAACGCATCCCCTCTGTGTGATCAATATCCATTTCATTCCCGGCCATTCAATGTGCCATGGACAGCATTTTCTCACGGCTTGCGTGCGTTGAAAATGTGACTTTTGAAAAGTGACCAATTTTCTTTAAATGGTGCTAATCATAGTTTATCTTTGTTGTTAGGGGTCAATGCCAATCTAGCCTGTTTGGTCAAAAAAACCAATTGAATGTTACTCAAAATGACATACAAAGTTGTATACTTTCTTTTGTTGAACCCTTTAGTACTAGAAGTCTATACCAAGGCATCACGAAACCGACATGAAATCCTGAAGGACGACTCAGTCCTTTTCACAGGACAACTACGCAATTTTCCCAACAGAACAATGCAGATACTTACTAAACCTCAACAGTACAATGCCTGAAGGGTGTGTATAACAATGGTATGTGAAAGCAACCGTGAATGGAAGTGTATTGTACCGTTTACGAGGAATAATAATCTTCAATATTACTTTAACAGGGAAACGTCTTTGACAAAGAAATGGTAGATTTTAAATGTACAAACAGTAAAAGTCCTGTGCCCAGCTTTGACTCTTGTCATTGAGCGTGTTTCTAATGGGGCACTGCAAAGTAAACGCTAAGATTAATCGGTAAGTTTTTAATCCCCCTGTTACTTCTCGCGAAAGGTACCGCTAAGTTTATCGATTCTAGTCGATGGGCCACGACGTTTGACCTTTTGTAATACCAAACAATGCCACCGCACCTGAAAAAGATTGCTTCACAATGTGTATAACCCAGCGTGACACGGTTCACGGCACAAACCGCTAAGACTAATCGCCTTTTGTTTCTATTGGGTTTCTTGCCGTTTCTTACTGGTTCCAAACCTGGTTTGTGAAGGTTTTTGGGATTACCAAAAATACCGATTCTTAGCGGGTTCTGCCTGTTTCTACTGGGCAAACTTACCGATTCTTAGCGGTTTCTTCCCCAGTAGAAACACGCTCATAGGATACTCAAGACGAAGATTGTCCTCGGAAAAGTGTCTATTTACAGGTAACTTCCTTTTTAAATGCACCTACACGGGCACGAGTTTACCTTCAAATGTAGCTAAACTCGATATATTGTATCATGTACGTCGTAATGTTAGATGTAATTATATGAAATAAATAAATTAAAGAAATGTTTTCAAAAAAAAAAAATGAAGAAAAAAAAAGATATTGTTATTGAGGATCTCCTATCTGATACCTAACATACCATGCATGCATACCGAGAGCCGGTATTATAACCAAAATGACGGCCGGCTCCATATGACTGATAATTCATTGTTTCCAGTTTCAATGTTTGCATTTTCTAAGATAGGTTGTTTCATAATTAAAATCCAAACTTGGAAGACTGAAGCTAAAGAAAATATTAGATATGGATGACGAAACCGACGTAAAGTTATCGCTACAAATCTTCCAGATCACGCATGGATGATGATATTCAAAGTGTTTCCTACAATTGGTTGTTATGTGATGCCAGCTGAGTTTACCGTCTGTAGACATAGAGCGTGTTTCTGCTGGGGAAGAAACCGCTAATAAACGCTACGTTTGCCCAGTAGAAACAGGCAGAACCCGGCAATAATCGGTATTTTTGGTAGTCCCAAAAACCTTCACAAAGCACGTTTGGAACCAGCAATAATCGGCAATCTTCGGCAATAAACCCAGTAGAAACAGAAAGGTGATTCTTAGCGATTTCCGCCACGCCCCCGCCCCACTATTGAGTCAGTCGGGGGAAACTTAGGCCAGTCGGGGGAATTGAGAAGGAGGCTAGGTCAGTGGCATCATGGAATTATGATAGTCAAAACACAGATGAAAAATTTTCGCGCGCTACGCGCGCAAATGTCTTCTCAAAATGCAATATTCTTTGGTACAAGCTTGTTTAGAGTCAAAATGTACCTCAATTGTGCAAAAAAAGGTGTAAATTCGAAAATGTTCGCACGCTACGCGCGCAGTTCTTTACTCAAATAGTCGGGGAATTTCATTTATGGCCAGGTGCCCCCCCCCCCACTCACAATATCCTGCGCACGCCACTGTAGATAGGGTGACAGCAATGTTCATAAACAAAAGCAACGGTCGAAGGGACTGGACTGTCGATACATGCTTGTGGGAATTTAGGGACCGTTCATTATTTATGGTGGAGGGGGGGGTTGGGTAAAATATAGGGGGGGGGGGTCATGTAACTTTCATATGTTGAAATAGGGGGGGGGGGGTTATGTAACTTTTTATTCTTAAACAGGGGGGTTGTGTAACTTTTTAAAACTATAAAGATGGTGGTGATTGGGTTGATTTTAGAGGCTATTTTGGAGTGTAAATGCCAATTTTTTGTGCGCTTCGCGCACATTTTCTTACGAGCTTTCAACTTCAAAACATGTAGGCTACTTATGATGAGACTACTTTCGTACAGCAAATCTTTTTTGTGCACGCCCTGCTCGGACGATCTGTTGGAAAAACACCTATATAATCATCAATGGTTGAAAACATTAGAGCCCTGAGGTGTATAAAAACATGTTAATAGCCTATAGGCCTATGTTCCAAAATCCAATTTGATTAAAAACGGTAATTTCTTGCATGCTTTTCACCTCGTCTCACTCTCAGCTCTGCACCAAAGCTCACAAGAATATTTCATACGTTTTGATCTGGATGTTCTAACTTTTTTTCGGGTTATAAAGACTCACAAAACACCCAAAATGTATAAATATATGACAAATGTTCCGCCTCGCTACGCTCGCAATGTAGTTAGTCATTAAATTATTGACCATTCAGAGGGCACAACCAACGAATCCATGGGCAAAAGAAAAATACACCCCCTAAGTATGTGACAAGTTGATTTTGAGGGAGGGGGGGGGGGGGGGGGGGGGGTTGTGTAAAAATCTATTGGTTAGTAGGGGGGGTCATGTAATTTTCAGTTTCAGCTGTAGGGGGGGTTAGGTAATTTTGACATACGAGTCTCGAATTTGTCCCAACCGCCCTCCACCATAAATAATGAACGGTCCCTTAACAACATATTACCACAACACTCAATGCCTTATTGCCCTTTATAATGCTTTGGCGCGAGTTTTAAAATGGCACAAGTCATTAACAAACCAGAATGCGCGCGCACACCTCCGGGCAAAGAACAATGGCAACTGCCGACCAAATTCCCGCGGATGACGTCACATGTCACCTCATATTCTATACAACCAATCAATGAAACCATGGACTTATCAGAATAAGTCTATGATGAAACCATAGAACCCGTACTAAATAAAAGGCGTTTCGGCACAAATAATCCAAATACAGTGCAAGTGCAAGTTTAATTATCTCACAACAATGACTTTGTAACTGAGTGTTTTCTCAATTGTCTTACAACGCATTTCATCCGTAACTGAGTTCTTTCTTAACTGTCTCGCAAAACAATTAATTCGTAATTGAGTGCCTTCTTAACAGCGTCTCTCAGCATGCTCAACACATTTCACACGCAATCGAGTGCTTTTTCAACTATCTCGCAACACATTTTACACGTAATCAAGTGCTTTCTCAACTGTCTCGTGGTACATAGTACACGTAATTGAGTGCTTTCTCAATTATCTCGCAACACATTTTACACGTAATCGAGTGCTTTCTCAACAGTTACTGTCTCGTGGTACATTTTACACGTAATTGAGTGCTTTCTCAATTATCTCGCAACCCATTTTACACGTAATCGAGTGCTTTCTCAACAGTTACTGTCTCGTGGTACATTTTACACGTAATTGAGTGCTTTCTCAATTATCTCGCAACACATTTTACACGTAATTGAGTGCTTTCTCAACTGTCTCGCAACACATTTCTTTCGTAATTGTGTGTTTTCTCAACTGTCTCGCAACCGAATTGTGTGTTTTCTCAACTGTCTCGCAACCGTAATAGTGTGTTTTCTCAACTGTCTCGCAACGTATTTCATTCGTAACTGTCTGAGTGCTTTCACTTTTGTCTCGCAACACATTTTATTTGTTTCTGAGTGCTTTCCCAAGTGTCTAGGTCGCAACACATTTGATTCGTAATTGAGTTCTTTCTCAGCAGTCTATTTGGCAACACAATTCATTTGTAACCGAATGTTTTCACAACCGTCTCGCACAACACAT
The DNA here is from genome assembly GCA_035610835.1 of Ophiura sarsii. Classification (NCBI taxonomy): domain Eukaryota; kingdom Metazoa; phylum Echinodermata; class Ophiuroidea; order Amphilepidida; family Ophiuridae; genus Ophiura; species Ophiura sarsii. The sequence goes on from CM069448.1 coordinate 47,153,171, forward strand.
TTATTCGTAATTGTGTGTTTTCTCAACCGTCTCGCAACACATTTCTTTCGTAATTGTGTGTTTTCTCAACTGTCTCGCTCTCGCAACACATTTATTCGTAATTGTGTGTTTTCTCAACTGTCTAGATCGCAACATATTTAATTCGTAAATGGGTTCTTTCTATAGCTGTCTAGGCTGTTTCGCAACACAATTCATTCTAAACTGAATGCTTTCACAACCGTCTTGAACACATTTCATTCGTAAATCGTAATTGTGTGTTTTCTCAGCTATTTGGCAACACATTTGATTCGTAACTAGCTGGGTGCTTTCAACTTTGTCTCGCAACACATTTTATTCGCTGAGTGTTTTCTCACTGTCTAGGCCTATAGGTCGCAACACGTTTAATTCGTAATTGAGATCTTTCTAGGCTGTTTCGCAACACATTTCATTCATAACTGAATGTTTTCAGAACCGTCTCGCAACACATTTCATTCGTATTTGAGTTCTTTCTTAACTGTTTCGCAACACATTTTTATTTGTAACTGAGTGCTTTCTCAACTGTCTCGAAACACAATTCATTCGTAACTGAATGCTTTCACACTGGCTTTCACAACTGTCTCGCAGTTCTATATATAGCTGTCTATCGCAACGCAATTCATTCGTATCTGAATGCTTTCACACTGGCTTTCACAACTGTCACGCAGTTCTATAGCTGTCTATCGCAACGCAATTCATTCCTAACTGAATGCTTTCACACTGGCTTTCACAACTGTCACGCAGTTCTATAGCTGTCTATCGCAACGCAATTCATTCCTAACTGAATGCTTTCACACTGGCTTTCACAACTGTCACGCAGTTCTATAGCTGTCTATCGCAACGCAATTCATTCCTAACTGAATGCTTTCACACTGGCTTTCACAACTGTCACGCAGTTCTATAGCTGTCTATCGCAACGCAATTCATTCGTATCTGAATGCTTTCACACTGGCTTTCACAAATGTCTCGCAACGCAACACATTTCATTCATAACTGAGTCTCAAGCAGGTTTGCACAAAGTTGTTTCTTCTCCAGGAGCAAGGTTTTGAGCTTAACACTTCCCCATATACATTTACAGGTTTGGTAAAAATCAGATTACAATATGTTCGCTATAATGTTGTTTAGATGTACCAGTAGGCTACCATAGTATTAATATTACATTTGGGAAGAATTTGTTGTGGCATTTTACACTGAAATTGTCAAATGTTGTCTAATTTAACCTAACTTAGTAAGAAAATGTGCGCGAAGTGCGAATTTTTTTTTCCTTATTATGCTCAAATTGTCAATTTTGATCTATATAATTTTAATTAAACTGATTTTTTTTTAGCCCCTTTTGAGGTGGGGGGGGGGGGGGCAAAGTTGAATCTAACGATTAAAACTATACCCTTAAAGGAGGGGTCCCGCAACCACAACATTGAACATAATTTGTTAGAAACATAATTATCGAGTCCAAATTGTGTAATCATTAGAACAAAACATCATACTTATCACAAAAACGAATAAAACATGCAATATTTAAAAAATGCGCGGCGATCGAAAGTCCCGGTGCCAATGACGTCATGGCTATGGTGCTAACATTTGCATTGTATAACTAAATGCCGCGATTGCCGCGATTGCCGCGAATTTTAAAAATTGCATGTTGAGAGATGGCAGTTTTAATTCGTATTTGTCATAAGTATGTGTTTTGTTCTATATAATTACGCAAGTTGGGCTCGATAGTTATTTTACTAACATACAATGCACAATGTTGTGCTTGCAGGACCCCTCCTCGTGTCTATAATGTATGGTGAAAATCATGAAAATGAATAAGCAAACAGTCAATACAATATGCACTAAGGCCTAAAAAAAAGGTTTGATTGGCGTAACATGACCAAAACAAATAGGGTAGGTCGGTCGGGATTTTTATTTTTTATTATTATTTTTTTAATTTTAAATTACCTACTTTTGAACACTTAAAAGACAGCAGTACACACAAATGAAGAGACGGCAAAAATTCTTTTTTTCTTTAAACATGTATCGTTGTGTTCAACAATATATCATTTCGATGGGGACTTAAAATAGCCGAAAATGAAAGCAAACAGTCAAAAAACTTTAATACTTTGTTCAATTTTTATAAATATATATTTATATATAAATTACTATTATTATTTTTTTTTTTTTCCCTCAAAATAATAAAAAAATATCCAGGGTCGGCGATGTATTTAGGGTCGGTCGGGTTACGCCAATCAAACTTCTTTTTTTTTAGGCCTAATGGTAAAAGTTATACAACTTCACAGACGTCACTTCATGAAATATATACATCAGAATGACAGACCTATTTTGAACATCAACCTCTATGTCACTATGAGCGATGTTAACATGATTAATGATTCGTTCGCGTAACAAGGTGTACCTAACTCTGTTGCGCAATGCGGAAATGCCTGTCCTTTATTTTCTGAAAGTTAAGAACGACACATTTTGACTACTTAAGGTCCAATCACTCGCCACCACCTGAAATGGTGGATTTTCTGTCGGGTCTGTTTTTAAAACGGTTTCTTCGACACCCGTGGGACAAGATAAAATAAATGATTCCATTTTCCGTCATATTTAAGTCTTCAAGTTTACTCCCTAAAAAGTGCAAGACGCGAGGTATATATGGGAATGTTGACCGGCTGCTATTTAAGCTGCATCAAGTACAAAATGTCGAATATTTAAGTAATGCTCGCATCGCAGGATTTGCTCAAAATTACTGAATTACTCACATTTTAAATTTCGCTTCGACCCCACCCCAACATTTAATGTGCTTCAAACTTGTTCTAAACGATGGAAAGTTGTTTTGATATTTTGCTAAATTTATTATTTAGTTTTCCTTGTTTATGTAAAAATGCGCCGTGTTCTTAGTAGAGCGCTATACAGGCTGTCCCAAAAATATTAGTACCCATCGATGCCCAAAGTTCATTAATTATTTTCATCATCAAAATCAATGAGATCAGGTCCGTTCTTTTTACATCATCTTTGACAAACTGTACCCTTTCATTCGAATTTTAGATCATGAATATTGGATTTATCAAACTCAAGATACACTCCATTATGTAAGACATGTGTTAAACAGCTTGTTTTAAAGATACGAATACTATTCTCTTAATCTCTTACTAATATAATCTTTTGTTCCTTTCCATTTGAACTGTTTTGGTCACTTATGGTTGTTCAAATCATTATTAATTCTTCAATTTAATTTAATTTAATTTATAGTGCACAACAAGTTCGTCATACTTGAGTGCATTTTATTTGACAGGGACTTTTAAATAGCTAATGAAGTGGTATAGGGGGAATTAGCTGTGGCTCAGATTTCATTTTGCCATTGGAGAATGAATTTGGTGAGGTTAAAAAGTAGGTGATTATTTCATTTTTACCAATTCTGTAAGGCACTCCACCCCAATAAGAAGTTTAAGTCACTGCTAATTTACCAATGACAACTTGTTTACCTATTTAAATGTCCCTCACGTTTAGCCTCAAAACTAGCTCATTTAGAAACAAATCTTGTGATCACTCATGTGTGACGATCCGGTTTCACTCTTCAAATTGAATTAAAATGATTTGAACAACCATAACAAACAACACTTTGATATAGCAGTTAAATTGCAGTTTATAATAGCAGACAAGAGATTGAGAGATTAATTTTTGTTTCTTTCAAAAAAGTTTAACACACACACATTTTTTGCACTTTGCCAAAAAGGTGAAATCACAATGTCTTACTACACAATCAAGTGTAACCTCAGTTAAATAAGTCCGATAAGCATGATTTAAAAATGTGTATGAAAGGGTACAGTATGTCAAAGATGATGAAAAACAACGGACCTGAATCTCATTGATTTTGATGATGACACAATTAGAGCATCGATGGGTAGGCCTACTGATCATTTTGGGACAGCCTGTATAAATGCTTTGTATATAGCCTATATCTTTGAAAATTGTAATTTTCGGAAAAAGTGTACTTTAGGTCCCAGATACTGGTATACCAGAATCGTTCAATACTGGAACATAAAAGTTGCCAGTATCGGTCGATACTGGTACGATTTTACTGTTCCAGTATCGGTCGATACTGGACACCAAATTGTGTTCCAGTATTGACCGATTCTGGAACATTCTTATGTTCCAGTATCGGTCGATACTGGTACACGTGATACCAATGAGATTTGTCCCAGTATCGAACGATACTGGTTCATAATTTTGTTCCAGTATCGCCCGATACTGGGACATTTTATATGTGCTAGTATCGACCGATGCTGGAACACTGACTTTGTACCAGTATCGGTCGATACTGGGTGTTCTAGTATCGGACGATACTAGTACATTCCAGAATCTGGGACCTAAAGTACACTTTTTCCTAATTTTCACAGTAGGCGAATTCATTCATTGTACAGGGTGTCTCCAAAATAATACAACGCACCTCTAGGTGATCCTAACTTCTTAAATAAGTATTGGAATAGAACAATTCAAACGACAAAATAAAGTCAAATTAGTTGGCTATAATTTAAAGTAAACCGCATTTGATACGGTTCAGTAATTACGGAGAAATGAGCGATTACGTAACAGATCTTCATTTGCGCGGGTGTGGTTACCATACTCGTTCGCCAGCACTGATGAATACTTCGATAAATGCATTTCTTCCGTGTTCTAAGAGTACTGAGTATAATCGATCGTAACACTCGTAACAACCAGAAAACAAAAACAATACGATTCATTGTAAAGGGAGAGTTTATCATTACTCTTTTAACCAAAAAAACCCTTAATTTTGTTTTCAATTGGGTTGATAATTTGACCTTTGTGCAAAATTGGCTATAGTGCACATGCTTTCAGCCTTTATTTTTATCAAGTTGAAAATGTGAAGATAAAAACCTTGATAATTTTTATACGCGCAATGTTATTATTTTTCTGACAATGTTCAGGCTAACCATCGTTTTCAATTGTGATAAAAAGATTGAACGTTTCGTGCAAATTGGCGATAGTTAACTTCAACATTTACTGATGATATCCCGTTTAAATGTGATCAAAATAACCTTGACAACTTTTATGTGCAATATTATGTTTAACTGTGTTAATATAGCTGGCACATTCTCTAGTTTAAAAGAAAAAAATAGAACAAGCAAAAACAAGTTGATGAATGTTATCTTTGAGAGAAGTATTGATTGATTTCTTGTTTGTGGTGTCTTAATCACTCAATAATGGAGTTACTTGGATGGATGGAAGTGTCTTTGACTCCGGGCTTTAACTACTTCTATACGTAATCGCTAATTTCTATATAATTACTGAACCGACTACGCAACACGGTTTTCTACAAATAATAGCCAATTGTTCTTTGCCGACACTTGTTTAGGAAGTGATACTTGTGCACATGCGGTGAGGTCTTTAGTCCTCTCTCGGCTGGATTATGGCAACTCTCTTTTAGGTGGCATTTCTAAATTTAATGTTCAGCGCCTGCAAAAACTTCAAAATCGTGCTGCGCGTCTAGTCTTTTGTAAAAATAGACGCACAAGTGCTGAACCACTCTTGCGGAAGCTTCATTGGTTGCCTATCCAGCAGAGAATTGACTTCAAGATCTTGCTGCATGTGTACAATGGTGTACATAATCTGGGGCCTACCTATTTATCTCAGATTTTGATGCCGTATGTCTGTCCAAGAGCTGGTTTGAGATCTTCCAACGACACTTTCCGCCTTGTTGTACCTTTCAACAAACATACTAAGACTGAAACCGCTTTCTCATATATCGGTCCAAGGCTGTGGAATCCCACTCTCCATACGCACCGCATGCAGTGTCAAATCTTTTAAAAAGACGCTTAAAACTCATCTATTTCCGAAGGTGTAATTTGTTGGTCAATTTCGGATGCAAATGCACCCTTTTATAAAAAAATAAAGTAAAAAAATTGTGTGTGTTTTTTAATCCATGCTTTTTAATGCTTAAATTGTATCTGTATATTATTACATTGTATATTTAATTATTTTTTAACCTATCTTTAATGTACTTTGTACTTTGATTGGTATTTTTTATTATGCTTTTATATTATATAATTCCTGTACAGCGCATTGATCGTGTTTTTGGAAATGCGCTTAATAAATCACGTTTTCATTCATTCATTCATTCATTATGGTCACCTAAATGTGCGTTGTATTTTTGTTAGTAGCGGATTTGGAAAAGTGTACTTTGGGTCCCAGATACTGGTAACGTAAAAGTTACCAGTATCGGGCGAGACTGGTACGATTTTACTGTTTCAGTATCTACCGATACTGGAACACCATATTGTGTTCCAGTATCGAGCGATACTGGAACATTTTTATATGCCAGTATCGGGCGATACCACACATGATACCAGTGATATTTATCCCAATATTGACCGATACTGGTACATAATTATGTTCCAGTATCGGCCGAAACTGGCACATTTTATATGTGCCAGTATCGGCCGATACTGGAACACTGACTTTGTACCAGTATCGAACGATACTGGGTATTCCAGTATCGGACGATACTAGTCCAGAATCTAGGACCTAAAGTAAGCCTTTTCCGCGGAATCTCTCTTTTCATCTATCTGTTACAAGCGTTATTTCTTCAGCATAAACAATAGATAGACTTGATTAAAGGCATATTATGTGATCTTTTCCACAGAGCGCCCTCTATTCATTATTTTTTTTAGAAAGTAGATTTTCTTGCAGATTTACATTTCTGATCATAAATCATACATACATTCCAAGTTACAGAGCGATACGATTCCTAATTACCTCAAAATCATGGTTTTAGAGTGAATTTAGAGTGAAAAATATAAACTGTCGGATAATCCGACAGTTTATTTTCACTCTAAAATCATGATTTTGAAGTAATTAAGAATCGTATCGCCCTGTAACTTGGAATGTATGTACGATTTATGATCAGAAATGTAAATCTGCAAGAAAATCTTCTTTCAATTTTTTTTTCGATGTTGAGGGCGTTCCCTGGAAAGATCACATAATATACCTTTAAACCTGAGTGTTGTCATTTATGGATAAGCCTATGAAATAGACATTGTACAAAATATGCGCGCGTATGTATCAATCACGAAGGGGTCGCGCAGTATATCAACGAAAGATCAGAACCAACTATAACCATTTGAGCTTGGTCCTGTGAACCTGTCCGAGCAATTTTCTTGAGCCTGGTCCCATCAGGATTCGAGCATGTGTCCGTACGGACCACAGCACTATGAAAACTCTCTCATTGCTTGCGTGGTAGATTTCGATCGCGACAGGAGCATGCGCAGATGCGATTTTTGTGTAAGTGGTCTGTGATTTTGTCAATATTATATTTTTACTGTGATTTGTCGATCTGCATTAAATGCAAAAAGTAACAACGCCGCCGGCTGGACTCGAACCACCAACCTTTCGGTTAACAGCCGAACGCGCTAACCAATTGCGCCACGGAGATGATTATTACTAGGATGTTTTGGTTTGTCATGTTCACTCGTACACTTCCCCGTACACTTTCTTGCAAAGTCGGGCATCGTTTTTTCTCAAATGTTGCTTGCATATTGCCTTTGGTGTCGCCTTTAATACATGTGCTGTTACTTGAACTTGGAACCAACGTTTAATTTGAACTGTCTATTTTCAATAAAAAAATACTCCAATACGGGAAAAAAATCAGAAAAGCTCACAGACAACAAATAAGAACATCATTTTACTCGACCTAGAATTTCAATCAACGTATTTCAATCATCGGCAAAACCCGATGATGTGAGTGACGTCATTTAATGAGCTCATTAGCATAATTTATGTCCGTGAAATATACAATAGGGTTTTGGTAGTGCACAGCGCTGCGCGAGATGTATCAGTGAAGGGGTTGCGTAATTATCAACAAAAGAACCAACTCTAACCACATAGCCTGGTCCAAGCAATTCCCTTGAGCCTGACGGTGCGGTCTTACGACCCCTACCAACCAACGTAAACAAACAAATTAAACACCCACTCCAACACACAAACAAATAAATAAACAAACACAAAAACACCCCAACCCCCCAAAAAACAACAAATGACGAATTATTAACGAGCTAACTAATTACTTACAGGAAAACCCCGGTCTTCTTAAATATACCAATAACCATCACTCGTGATGGTTAACTAGATCTGACTTCTTCTGATAATCATTGAAGTTGTTTGTATCTGTCTTGGACATATGATCTGGCTACCTCCCATCATATGATTATGCAGTTGTTTGTGGGACATTCGATCGTGTGGAATTCTACGCTCTGGTTCATTGCCTCGAGGATAACGCTTTGTGATACCGTTTACGTTAGTATATTATAAGCTATGCTGGATGTGGCTGGATGCACTTCCATACCAACCCGTAATCAGTCAATGTCAATCGAGTACAGTCATACCGCGTGGTAGACCAACTGTAGAAAAACATTTTCAAAATGTCATAATGTCGCCCCACCTATTATTGTCTATGTGTGGCATCATGTATCGCACAAGCTCATTGATACAGCAGAGCGTGTTGGTAAATGAATTCGCCATACTGGTCATATACAATTAGGAGGTTCTTGGTTCGAATCGAATACTAGTACCAGTGCTGTGGCATTGTGCATTCGGGCAAAGCACGTCATCATGCAAAGTTCAACGATGCGTTTCATTATCATGATGTATTGTTAATGGATGATGGATCACGGAAGATTAAACGTTACATTACGAGGCTGAGGGTGTTTACGGTTTGATTTACATCTGACAATTTGCTTCCATCCATGTTTCACACTCTTAGAGAAGCATTACAATTAGCAAAGACATAGCCTAACGAAAAATTCACAGTCAGAGACTAGTCGAAATACACTGTGTGCTAAAAATACAGGGTGAGTAAAAAAACCTGGAATAATAGAATGAAGCCATCTTGTTTTCAAAACCAATTGGAAGATTAACTGTTTAAACGTTGCAAGAATAATATAGTTGTTATTACATTTGTGTGAAAAAATGAAGTCAATCGCAATTTCCGTTTGTCTGTGGTGAACCGTTTTACCTCACACCCGATTTACATGAAACACTGATTTTCAATTGACACTGCACACATTGCATTCCAATACATTTGAGTATCCCGCCAACATCATTTCATTTTTTCATTTAAATTTAGAACATCATAGGCAACTCATACCAATATTGACTGTCGTGTCGGTTGAGATTGGCACTGTCGTTTCATTTGACAAGAGGAATCATGGAATTATGACGGTCAATACACAGATGGAAATTGTTCGCGCGCATGTGTCCCCAAAATGGAATCGTTTTTGGGTAGAAGCTTGTTTAAAGCCGAAATGTAGGCTATCTCATTCATAGAATAAGTGTAAAATCGCAATTTTCACGCGCTACGCGAATAATTTTCATGTCGGTTCACTTTCATTCGTTGCCCCCCCCCCCCCCACCCCCATATGAAAAACCTAGCTACGCCACTGACCAAATTAAAAATCGTGCATTGTCTCATTCTTTTTGCTGTATCATTCTCAATTATTAACTGATCTTCGCGAACGAGAAATCACTTCATAATTTAAATTGGAGCTATAGATTTAGCATTATGAGCAGATTTATCACCTGATTACCTTTTTCAGCACTGTAGTGAGTCATATCATAAGGTAAAGGTATGGATCAGAGAAGATTTTAAAGACACTACCACAATGCATTGCGTCTTTGCAAAACGCCCTAATTCTGGTCTCTAATTTGTCTCGTTCATCGTTGGAGCTCTTAGATTCTAGTTTACATCAATTAATAAATTAGTTCTCACTGTTCTTTTTTCTTATTTCTAAAACTTAAGAGCTCCGCAAATGCATCATGTGAAAAAGCCTTAGTTGGCTGGTGCTCCCGCAATGCACTGTGGGATAGTTATCAGTGTTCCTTCGTATTTCTAAAATTTAAGAGCTCGACAAATGCATCGTGTGAAAAAAAGCTTAAAGTTGGCTGGCGTTCGCGCAATATATTGTGGGAAGACCTTAAAATCTCCTTTGGGAATGGATATTCATCTGAGGATAATTGGCAACATTGTGTACGTAATTTATTTACACTTTCAAAACCCTTACACCAAGAACATACTATGGGGGCAGGTGCCTCGGGACTAATAATGAACATACCCTACAGGGAAGGTAGGCAGGCTTGATTTCCCAACCACAAGATGAACATTCCAATTGAACACACATAGGCAACAATTCATGTTACATTGAACTTTCGTTGAACTTGACATACAATTCAAAAACATCCGGGAAGTTGGTGCTTCCTCACATACTTTGAAAGGAAGGGTCAATATAAGTGCCCCTTATACCAATTCATAATTCATACATTCTGCATTTTCCCCCTGTTTTGGAAGGATTAGTATTGTCGGAATGTCAGGGGAGAGGGGACATTATCTGCCTAATTATGGCTCTCCGTCATATTGTGGGTCATAAATTGATTCCGCAGAAATAAAGGAGTCCGAGTAATGGATCCCAAAAAAAAGGGCCATGGAAATCGAAAGTAAAGCATTGTGTATTTTCAATATTTAAATCAACACTTTAAGCCATTTATTACCGTAAATCTATTTTCCCTACACCTCTGACAATTAATTGTACCTACTTCCATGATAAAAAGGGTGGGGGTGCAATCCATGATTTGTAACCTGAATGAAGCAAAGTGATGGTTCGTTTGGCGATAATCTGTAATCATCATACGATAAAGCGAAATGCATTTATATAAGTGGACCTCAGAAAAGCTCAGAAAAAGATATACCGGTATTTTAATTTTTATTTATCTATATAAACAAGGTAATAATTTCTACATTAGTTTCATTTTTGTGCGAAATCGTGTGAAATTGTGTTTGTAATTTAGCATGTGTTTAGCGCGAGCGGCCAATAGCGACATGTTTAGCAGTCAGTCAATCGCGACATGTTGAGCGGTCTGCGAATAGCGACATGTTGAGCAGTAGTCAATAGCGACATGTTGAGCGGTCAATAGCGACATGTTGAACGGTCAATAGCGACATGTCGGGCTTGACATAATTATCGTGAAAATATCTATTGACGAAAACTTATTAAATTATTTTTTGCATGCAGTCGAAATAACATACAATGGCTCCCCCCCCCCCCCCCCCCACTGGCTCCAAATACCGGGACGCTAAATTCGCAATACCGGGACGCTAAATTCTCATAAGAAAAAAAAATAGGACCTATGAGTATGATTGTGCATTATTTGTTGTCTGTTGTGCTTTTTTGACTGCGAAATTGTGTGACCATGCGATTTTTTTTTACCCTACCCCCCCCCCCCCCCCTCCCCCCCCCTCCCCCCCCCCCCCCCCCACACACACTTACGTGAAATTCACGAGGTGACTGACTGGGAAAAAATTTGGGGCAACCTTTTACGAAAATTTACGCCACTGTCGGGACGACATACTTCTGCCTCCCCCCCCCCCCCTGGCTCACATGCCGCGGTACGCGCCTGGTATACAGCCCTCATTCTGAGGTTGAGTAATTATCTGCAATGTTCTGTTCTTGGTAGATTGCGTCGCCTTGGATTTCATGTCGATCTCTATACCATATGGGTATCTTAGTCCTTTTCTTGAACAGTGCCTTTTAAATGTTGATATTAAAAGACAAACTGTGTTGGCATGCATATATTTCAGAGTGAAGCAAATATTTTAGCCCTTAAGTTATTTTTATTTTTATTTTTTTTCTTCGGGTCGTACAACCCTGGATAACCCAAGTAACCCTCACAGGAAGCTTATTTTACTATGTTGGGGTCCATTGAAACACTGGGACGGATTGGACTATCAGGGGTCCAAATTTGGTAAACCCGGATTCACGAAATAACATGACCTTGGTCCTTGGATGACCCATACTTGACCCGAATAATATCCCATGACCCACTCCGTAATGGATAACAACTCATTTTAAACAAGTTAATTACATTTTGAGCAACATTGTTTAAAATGTTAAACAACGTTGAGCGATGCACTGGTTAACTTGTGGTGTTTAACAGTGTACTAAAGTATTTCATTTATTCTGATCTAAAGTATGACTTTTGAGAAACCGTTTTCTGTGCTTTTATTTTTAAAGCATCAAAATCTAAATTTAGTACATTATTTACATATTTAACTAAATATGACAATAGAAGTATTGCCTGTGGCATCATATGATATAGCATTAGAAAGATTTATAAATATTGTATTGTATAATTTATTTCGATTTAAAAGAATGCATTTCGAAATTTAAGTTTAAAAATATACTGCTTCGGTTTGTATGCATGTGATCTGGTAATGAAAGATGATGTTTCATGTATGCATAATGGATATAATAACAACACATTTTGAATACATCTCGATATCTTTAAAATGCAAATATTTATCGTTTTTCATTACTAGTACTAGATCACATGCATGTGAACTACAACAGTAATTTGTCTGACTTGAATGTCCAAATAAATTTTCTAAATATGTTTTGAGTATTCTATTCTTACATCATGTAACAGGTAACATTTCTCTTGCCATAATTAAATTATAATTTAGTGGATTTATGTATGTTAAAAAATGGGGGGGGGGGGGGGGAATGTGTGTTTTTGTTTAGAATAAATGAATTTGGCTGAATAAGTATGCTACTTTTATAAATATACTTAGTATATACCACCCTGTATAATATATTTCGCCTGACCCAGACCTCGTTTATGCCCGCGTTTTATGTCATTCTTTAAATCGACAAGCCGCATATTTCATATTTCAATCTAATGTTTCTTTTATGATATAACTGTGTCGTAAATTCACCTATCTTAAATGGCTGTTAAGTATAACAAATCATGTTACTTTGAGATCCCGTGTGACTTGAATGCCGTGCAAGAAGCTATTTCGTTTGCCAGCCCCTTCCCGACCCTGCTCTGGTATAGAGTGTGAAAGAGTCAAAGGGGTAAATTGAACCATAGAGGGGAGGCAATCATGCCCATAATTCATACATTATTTTTGTTTGCCAGACACTTTATGGTTATGAAACTAGGTCGAAATATATGCGGCCTGTTTCCGATGTGTTACTAGTCTTCTAAGCTGGTGAGCAGTATACAGTTTGCTATAATAAAATAAAAAGGTTTTGGGCAGGATATTTTGCAAATTAATAAGCGGAATGGTTATCGAATTTGTTTATTGTAAGAGTGTATGATTAGAATGATTTGTTTTTATCCTAACACATAGATTAGAAGTATAAATTGTGACCCCTGCCCTCTATCGCCCTTAAAAAGTTAAACGAAGTCTCCAACCTATTTGATTGACACCAAGGTTATATAACCACTTGCCAACAACATAGCAACCGTAGTCACCAAAGGTTCACCTCTATGTTAATGAGTTGTTCACGGAGTGTATATTGATTCTGTAAGATTGTGTACATGCTATTGTAAATATCAGCCAATCGATATGACAATTGGACTCTTGCACGCGCTATTAAATCCTGCTGCTTGGCAGACTATAAATATGCGCGCCAAATACAAATTCATGGAGTGCATAGGAATGTACATGCCCCTTTATTTTACCGTGAGACTGTGCATAGCTGTACATAGCTGTACATATAGCTGTACATCAACCTACCTTTTACGCCTAAGGTCAACTCAAAAGGTTTACCTTGGTGTACATTTTTAACACATTGTTAGGCTGGTAAATACCACAGATTTGATATAAATGAAAAGCTTAAAGCACATTTTATCAGCTACAACTTATTATGTAATTAAAACTACTCTCTTTGAGAAATATACTTAGCATTTCATCGCTGTTCTGTCGACACAAGCTCAAGTATAATGTATACAATCCGGTATCTTGTGCTCGTTATAATATAAGCATGGATTTTTAAGACACGCTTGATATGTAATAACGTATCTATATTTCTGATAAATCTGACATTTCTGTCCACACAGAATGCATGCTATCTTTTGCAAGCTATCTTATAAAGATAGCATATTGTCCATATATGTATTCCATATGTTCGAATATCAATTCGAATCACTCAAGTTGGTCATAATGGGGCATTACGTGGAACAATATTAAAGAACAAAAAATTGTTAGTTTTCATTGAAATGTATTTACAACAAATACGGTATCAGTACATGTTTATACATAAATGAGGTAGTCCACAAGGAGTACATAATAATTCATGTATTATACCTACACCACATTGTAACATTAATCATTCATAGGCATGCTGGTAGGTGGCTTCTGCATGTGATATTGGTTTCACAAACTGAACTAGTGTAACTAAAAGCTAACGGCACCATTTTGATGCGGATGAAGTCGAACAGAGGCCAAGGAAAAATCAACACGTACTCTTCGTCTTGAGTATCCTATGACAAGAGTCAAAGCTGGTGACAGAACTGTTACTGTTTGTGCATCTATAGATTATGGAAGTGATCTTCCTATATTAGACAGTCTGTTTCTGTTGTTGCCTTTAGAAAGGCACTTAAGACATTTTAGTTTCCAAATTAATTGTTTGCTTCTTATATTATTATGTTTATAGTTTACTATTCGTATACTATTTGGTATCTTTGTAAGCGATTTGAGCCTCCGGGGAATGGCGCATCACAAAACGTGTTGTATGTATGTATGTAAGTGGGCCCGGGGGTCTTTTGGGGTGCCTTTTCGCAAAAATTGGTATAGTGATGGGGTGGTTTTCATCACAGACCAAAGCGCCCAATTGGCATAAATTGGGTGTATTTTGAGGCATTTTTTGTAAAAGCACCCAATTTGTGCAAAATTGGGCGCTTATCTTACCAAATGTATATTGATGGGTGGGAAATTGACCAAAAAATAGGTATAGAGAAAGTCACATTTTCGAAGTCCGGCAGACACATCCACGTACGATTTTGGTGAAAGTAACCCCCCCCCCCCCCCCCCCCACGGGAAGTGGGGCACCTGATAGTCAGGTGCCCCACACCGACCAGGGTTTTGAGGTTGTTCGGATGGTTCGGGCTAAAGGTCAGGGTTCAAGGTAAAGGTTAAAGGTCATTGGCCCATTGACTCACTGGCTCATTGACTCATGAAGCTAAAACTAAGGGCACCCCCATATCCAGTAGTAATAGTAAACGCATCCATCCCTAACTTTCAAATAAAACGAAAAATATAGCAAGAAGGGTAATTCCTATCGATTCTCATTCATTATCCCCCAATTAAGCGATGAACAACTAATGGACACGTTCTTGAACTGGAACCAAATGGAACATCGTTCACCTTGAACGTTAAACCGCTCATTCAGGGCACCATTTGACCTTACATTTTGACCTTGAACCCTGCCCTTTAACCTGAACCATCCGAACCACCTCAAAACCCCGGTCGGTGGGGCACCTGATATACTACTTATGTACATGATGTAGGGGTGTAGGGATGTATGTATAGGGAAGCAATTTTAGGCGAATTCGTAATATAAATTATCTCATTTTTAGGGCATTTTACCGGAGCATAATGCGTTCGAAGTTAGTAACATAATAGGTTGATTATTCGAAATAATGTCAAGTAATTGATGTCAATAAATTAATTGAGAGATCACATGACAGAGATCCAAGTTCAAACATGAACTTCGCATAAATGTGAGAATTTGCTCTTTTTCGTAAATCCAATTCCCCATTGATATCTGTGCAAATTATTATTTATTTTTGTAATTAAAGATTTCCACGGTAAGCCTTTGTTGTAGTTGTTATTGTTGTTGTTGTTGTTGTTGTTGCTGTTTTGGTAGGAGCAACGAGCTGAACGGTTTGGTCACATAACTTATAATCACAACACTATGGGGTGACTGCAATGTTAATCAACAGCATATGACTATAAAACACTGCCAACTGTCCACTGTCCACTGTTCACTATGCCTTATTGCCCTTTATAATGCTTTGGCGCGAGTTTTAAGGTAATGGTCTACCATGTAATGGCTCAAAAAAGGGCTATTTGAAAAGTATGCCTAAAAGAAGCAGCTAACCTTTTTCTTTCTTTTGCTTTTTATTTCACACAAATCGGAGCTGCGGTTTAAAAGTCACGGCAAATCAAAGTCGAAACTCTTAGGCAATTCTCGCAAATAGTGGTATAAGGGCGCACAGCACTAAATCACTCCTCGTTTTGTGTAATGGTAGTAAGTTCCGGCAAAAACAAAAAACGATTTTGTGATTAATGGGGTCCTTTGGGAATCAGTTTGGCGTGAGGATAGCGTTTCATAATTAAAATGAAAGATAATCTCTTGTACTTTGATCAGGATATTGCAAAATATTGATTTTCGATTGTATTGAAAATTTATCACGTGTATGAAAACATACGTGATCGGAGGCGGTTAGAAGGCCAGCGTCCGGGCTGAAAATAGGGGTGGCGCTGTTTAAATGATCGTATCGTAAAATCGAATTGGAAGGTGTAACACTTCTTGACGATTTTATGAAATTTGAATGTTTGTTTATTAGAATAAAGCATTCGAGACGTTCCAAAAATGGTTACTAAGGGCCCAAAATAGCGACTCTTTTAGCCCTAATTTACATGTAATCCAATGGGCGGTATATTTAGTGCTGTGCCCCCTTGTAACACGCAGTGGTGACACTCGATTTATATCGATTGCATTAATTTTGAGTCTATAAAAGAGGTAATTTTATCTTAATTTCAAAGAAAATCATATTTCTGTCCATGTCATACATAAATATCATGAACACGACCCAATTTTCTTACAAATTTGGAGCAAAAACAGTTGAAGAGCATCATTTTACTAACATTTCCTTTTTTTTATATTTTACTCACAATAATGGACCCCTCGCCATGGTTATCCGATTATAAACCTACATATCTATGCTCGTTTTATCAATCAGGGGCTTAACAAATAAAGTTGAAATAAATGTTTTTAAACCCATTTGTCATTGATATCAAATTATGTCGGGGGGGGGGGGGGGGTGACCAGGTTTAATTTGGGCCTAAATTAAGACAAAAATAAGGCTTTTAATGTATCAAAATGTCAATAACAGTACTCTGGGCAATTCCCTAGAGGATATAACCCAACATAAATTACATTGGGAGTTTACCTGACACACGATACATTATACGTGACAGATAAAAAGACAATTTAGGCCTATTATTAATTCAAAATTGAAACGTTTTTTACCCATACCCCTAAAATTCGGCAATTTTGGACCTACACTTTTTACATTTGTATCTAAGGTTTGATATAGGGTGTGCACGCCATTGCGTAATCAGTTTCATGGTTCATCGGGTTATTAAAACATTGCATATATATACTTTTAAGATAATATGAAACATAAATAGTCTCATTAACATCTCATGATGAATGAAAGAGATTATAAAAACATAGAAATTCTGCAAAATGGCCTTAAAGTGCCAAAAATTCGAACATTAGAAATTGAGTATCGATGCGTTAAGTAACATAACTTTAGTTAGAGGTGGTATATAATTTAACTATTTTGACAGTTTATCTTGATATTACTTGGTGTTTACAAAAATGCAACAAAAAAAAGTGTTTATTTTTTTTATTGTGTGTTAAAGGGCGCACAGCACTAAATCACTCCTCGTTTTGTGTAATGGTAGTAAGTTCCGGCAAAAACAAAAAACGATTTTGTGATTAATGGGGTCCTTTGGGAATCAGTTTGGCGTGAGGATAGCGTTTCATAATTAAAATGAAAGATAATCTCTTGTACTTTGATCAGGATATTGCAAAATATTGATTTTCGATTGTATTGAAAATTTATCACGTGTATGAACATACGTGATCGGAGGCGGTTAGAAGGCCAGCGTCCGGGCTGAAAATAGGTGTGGCGCTGTTTAAATGATCGTATCGTAAAATCGAATTGGAAGGTGTAACACTTCTTGACGATTTTATGAAATTTGAATGTTTGTTTATTAGAATAAAGCATTCGAGACGTTCCAAAAATGGTTACTAAGGGCCCAAAATAGCGACTCTTTTAGCCCTAATTTACATGTAATCCAATGGGCGGTATATTTAGTGCTGTGCCCCCATAACATATCTTATGTATTTCCTTGTTTTTCAACCAGTGATATCTAACGTATATTCCTTTAAAAAATTTATAACTTAAAATATAAAGGAGCTATTGCCATGAAAATACCACCAAAAATTGTGATAATTCAAATTGCAAATTTGAGTATGGTATTAAAAATGTAAATGTTGTACCTAATTTGCATAACAATTAAAAACAGTGTTTCTAGACTTCAAACGCCGTTTTCTCAAAATGGTCATATTGATCAATCCCGGGGTCTTTTCTCAAGAACGGAAGCATGTAAAAGCTGTAATTTTGAATGGAGCTAGAAAAAACAATTCTACAGTGCGTAGCATAGCCTTTTTGCAATTTTGTTCTTGTTTTAAATTTTATAGCCAATTTTATTTTGAAAAATGCTCATTTTGGTTAAAAAAATGATTTTTTTTTTAAAAACATTTTTCGTCAAAATATATGCAATTTTGAGAATTTGGGACACAAATTTGAAAAAGGGCTATGCTACCCAAATATTTATGTGTGTAAGCATATTTTTAGTAAGAAAAAAACACGACAAATGTTTGCGTTCTTTCAGGAGTACCCCGGGATAAATAAAGCGTTAAAATCCAAGATGGCCGCCATTATTATGCAAATTAGATACATTTTGATTTTTTTTCTCTCTGTCAATCATCCTGAATGGTCAAGAGTGTTAATATATCCAAAGATGAGCTTTGTAGGACTTAAAATAAAGAAAAAGTTTTTTATGGTAGCCCATGACCTTTAATGCACTGGTCCTAACAAAATAGGATGCGCGCGCAAACCGCCGGGCAAAGAACAATGGCGACTACCGACCAAATGCCCGGTGTGACGTCACCTGTCACCCCATCTATACATTGTTCAGTTTGTAGGATGCCAGGTGTGTGTAAACTATAAACATGTGATGTGTAGGCCAATAGGAAAGACTTTGCTAAATGAGGTTTTCTATACAGCGTGTCCCCAAAAAACTGGGTCCAAAAACCGGATAGCTTATAACTAAAAATATAAGAAACATAGCTGATTCATATTTAAGGACATGAAGGTCAATACATTTGGCATAAATTAGCGAGATTATGAGATCAAACGAATGTATATGGTTTTTGAAATACAAAGCTTTGTTGATTACAGCGTGGTCAATACCCACTTTTTCCGATTTCCCCCCATGAACCGTCCTTGCGTTGCATTTGCGCATCGTTCAGATTTTATTTACGTTTTGCCTTTGACTTTATTCTTTACAATGTCTTTTCGTCATCTCATAAGGTGGATTAAAAAGTGTAAATACATATGTAATAACATGTTTTAAAAAAAATAATAAACAACCTTCTGAGACACTGCCATTCTTGTTGCAGTTTAAAACGTTAAAACCCATTTCTTCGGAATTGTAAACCAGCCAGACATTCATCTAATCAAAGGAATTAGAGGCAGGGTATCGTGGCGCTCTAACAGTAACTATGTTTTTGTACATTTTCAATAACAAGGTTACTGCCATGGGTATTTCTTATGCTGAATATTGATCCAAAACACCTGTAATTTAACACTTTTTTACCAAACATAAGCTACTTCAGAAAATAAACACCATACCGCAGGGAAAACCCATATGATTGGGTGGTTTATTATTGTTAAATTTGGAAAAAAGCGTTTTGACCACGCTCTATTGAAAGCTTTGTATTTCAAAATGTGTCTTTTGGTCTCACAAATTTACCATTGAAGACCAGGTATGTATTTACCTTTGTATATCCCTATATCCAGTTTTTGGACCAAGAATTATGGGACACGCTGTATGGGTTTAGTTCAATTAATACAAATTGTTTATGTTTTACAGTTTATAATGATCATTTTAATTTGCGATATAAAAAAAAAATCACATTGGAAAAACGCGAAGCTTCACTCCATTTCCACCTCTCTTCACTCCCTTTCTTGTATTAATATAAGCGCATTATCGTTAGTGGAGTTTTACAGTTCGGAAAACTTTATTCTGTAATTTGGCAAAAAAAGATAGCTGTAATTTTTTTAAGTTTGGTATCAAAACAATTCTACAAGTTTCCTCAATCCAAATATGTTTTAAGTTTTATACTGCGAATTACTTTTATAAATAAAACTGGAAATAATATACGGGGTCGGTCAATAAGTAATGAAAGTGATCATGGTATGGGTGATTCTATTGACAGATAGTGTGGTCAATACAATGTATGAACTAGCTTTTTCTTTAAAACATTGCACTTTTGGATTTCTAAGTATGAACTATGACGTCATAGCATTAGCTTAAAGTAAGTACATTTCAGACACTGCCTGAAATATGGTGATATTTGGCTGGATATGTAATATGTTGAAATATGGGTCGATTGATACATTTGCGTATATCTCGGCAATGCAAACATAGAAACAGATAACACTTGGTGCATGTAAGAACGCACACCAATCTCTGTTTGACACTCTTTTATTTTTTTAGATCTGCCTTCCTTAATAGACATATAGAATCAAGAAGGGACCATCTCTAATACTTTTTATTAAGGAAAACTAATAGTGGGAATTTCAAAAGGAGCTGATCATAACATTTCCCTTAACCCGTTGGAATTATGTGACGATTATACTCTAACAATACACATGTAGCTCTAAAGATAGTAGTAATAAGCATAAGAGAGGTCGTGCATGGCAGCCTTATTTGATTGATGCGTTCATGTAATCTTATTCACATTGATTTAAGTAGTTTTCAATGTTTTTGATTTTTTTTGGAAGGCACAGTAAGCTTTTAACTGGTAAAATTCATGATTTTAGCAATTTTTGGCGCATATTTTCTGTAGGTTTCATGTGAATAAGTTCAGATAATTAGTTAACTATCCAATGGGATCGCACATCATCATCATCATCATCATCATCATTGGTCGTCCGGTGGACGAAACGGAGGAAGCAATTGCAACGTACTGGGCCCAGACTTTCCTGTCATTCATGAGTTGGCGGATCTCTGGAGGATCTAAACCCATATCATTCTTGACGATATCAGGATACTGAAGGTGTCTTCTGTTAGCTTTCCCACCAGGAGGGGTCCAGAAAATTAGACGGGAGATAGGCTGGTTGGTTGTTCGCATGCAGTGGCCAGCGAAACATAAACGGCGCTGCCTGATTATTGATGTTATAGGGGGGGGGGGGGGTATCGCTATATACCACGCTGTTTGGGATGTGATCCCTCAAACTGATGTCAAATATTCTACGTAACAGTTGAGTATAACATCCATTGATTCTGTCTTCAATTTTCCTGCTGATAGTCCATGTTTCGGAGCCGTACAACAAAATGCTTTCTACGCAGGCTTTGAAGAATCTGATTTTTGTCGTTCTTTCGAGATCAGATTTTCAGATCTTCTACAGTTTATTGCAGGCAACCTATGCTTGTGCTTTCCTGCATTTGAATTCCTGGGATGTGTCTAGAACGTAGGCTCCCAAGTATTAGAAATTGGAGACATTTTCCAGCTCTACTCCTTTGATGGTCTTTACACTGGCTGAGGTGGCAATATTTAAAAGGAGGCTTTTTGTTTTTCCTTCATTTAAATGCAGGCCAACTGTATTTGATGCTGCCTCAACACTCTGTAACAGTAATTCCGCTTTACTGATTGATGTTGCTAGGAGAGCTATATCATCTGCGAAATCGAGATCGTGAAGACGAATTTCAGGATAGCGTCTACTCCTCTTAGGCTCCAGCAGTATACCTATTTCATCATGGATATATCTGTCAGGGCACAGCGCATTACGTAGTCAAGAATTATGATGAAGATGAAGGGTACCAAAGTGTCACCTTGAAGAACGCCAGCTAAAATCTTAAAAGGTTCCGTCTCCCCATCGGGTGATGTGACAATAGCCGAAGAGTTGTCATATATTAATTTTATTGCCTTGACAATGGTTCCAGGGATACCTAGGCACCCCTAGGCATAGGCATGGGATCGCACAAACTGGTTAATTTCTTGGATTTGTCCTAATTTTTTTCCTCAACATTTAGTAATTCACTGACTGTGCATTTTCCCATGAAAATGGGCTATTTGGAATACTGATATTTGTATACTTTTAATTTAATTGCTTCTTCTTACGTTTTCCTCTTATACTACATATTTAAGAATTACACAGGGATTAATATTATTGTCTTAGGTATCATAATTAGGCCTATGCAAGAAAATCGGGATTTACATGCTACTGGTGTCATGTTATGCACTCATCTTACACACAGAAAACACTATGTAAAAAATTACACAAATTATGTAAAAAATACACAATCTGTGTAAAAATAGAACTCCATAATACTATGCCTAGGGGTGCCTAGGTATCCCTGGAACCATTGTCAAGGCAATAAAATTAATGTATAAAATTAATGTATGACAACTGGGCTGCACGTCTTGTATTTGAAGTCGACCGAAAACATTCGCCTGGACCACTTTTAAAATCACTGCATTGGCTTCCAATACGCCAAAGGATCATCTTTAAATTACTTCTGTGTGTTTATAAATGTCTTCATAACCAAGGACCAATCTACTTGTCAAATTGTTTATCATTATATGTTCCAAAGAGACCACTCCGATCTTCTAATGACTATCTACGTCTTCAATACCCTATCACTAGAGTTCTAGCTGGTGATAGAACTTTCACAGTTTGTGCGTCAAAAGAGTGGAATAAGCTACCTATCTGTATTAGACAATCATCATCTACAAGTGTGTTCAAAAAAGCTCTTAAAACTCATTTGTTCCCTTAAACAGTTTTTCTGTTTATATTTTGTTTCTAATCTATTTTGTAATTGCTATAATATATTGTACGTACTATGCTCATGTTACACTCACATTTTGTAGTTTAAGTTGTAATGTTAAGGTTTTATCTTGTAAGCGCTCTGAGCCTTTTGGAAATGGCGCAATTAATGCTTTCTGTATTGTATTGTATTGTATTGTGTTAAGCTTTTGCATAGGAATTTACACAAGCTTGGGTATATATTACATGTTTTATGTAAACTCTTACATAATAATTATGGAGTTCTATATTTACATAATTCTTTACATAGTGTTTTCTGTGTGTACCACGTTTTTCATACAAACAATTCAAATTTCCCGCCAAATAACTAATTTAGCAGTGTTCATACTTAGAAATCATAAAAAGTGCATTGTTGGAAAGACAAGTGTTCATACTTTGTATTGATCACACTATCCCTCAATAGAATCACTCATGCATCCCATACCATGATCACTTTCATTACAAACCGATCGTATATAGCTTTAAAAGGTTTTTATCAGAACAGATTTGTCAGTCTATTTCAAGAATTACTGAACCACATTACTAGGCATGTTTTTATTTAGTTTAATGTATATCACAAGGTAATTCCAAATATGATGATGAAATTCAATACTGCATCATAAACGTTGCCAGTGTCGACCGATACTGGTACGATTTTACTGTTCCAGTATCGGTCGATACTGGAACACCAAATTGTGTTCCAGTATAGAGCGATACTGGAACGTGAACGTTTTTATGTTCCAATAACGGGCGATACTGGTGCACATAATACCAGTGGGATTTGTCCCAGTATTGAACGATACTGGTATATAATTATGTTCCAGTATCGTCCGATACTTGAACATTTTACATGTGCCAGTATTGGCCGATACTGGAACATTAATTCTGTACCAGTATCGAACGATACTAGTACAGTCCAGAATCTGGGACCCAAAGTACACTTTTTCCCTTTTTTCAATATTGTCCCTGATCAATTTGTTTAATTGATTGAGAGTTTATGAATTAGGCCTATATATCTTTCTTTTTTTCTAATCATGGAATTATGACGGTCAAATACTCACAGATTGAAATTGTTTGCGCGCTACGCGTGCATGTGTCCCCAAAATGGAATCGTTATTGTATTGGTAGAAGCTTGTTTAAAGGCGAAATGTACCTCATTCATATCATAAATTAAGTGTAAAATCGCATATTTTCGCGCGCTACGCGCACATTTTTTTCGTCGGCAAAACCTTGTCGGTTCGCTTTTATTTCTTGCCCCCCCCCCCATATGAAAAACATATACCTACGCCACTGACAAAATGAAAAATCGTGCTTTGTCTCATTCTTCTCGCTGTAACGAGTCATAATTTAAATTGGAGCTATAGATTTAGCATTATGAGCCAAATTTATTACCCGATAACTTACATTTTTGAGCACTGTAGTGAGTCATATCACAAGGCATATTAGGTGGATCAGAGGTTGCTTCAATGCAATCCCAGCATGCAGTAGATAGGCACCGCGCAATAGGATAACGGGGTCAATTCAACATCCATTTGGCATTGAAATAGACAGAATAAATAATGGTACATTAGAGGAAGTAAACAGTGAGACTTTTCATATTAAAATTTGTGTCAATAATTATATGGACCTGAGTTCTATTTCCCAGAAAGTCAAAACATTTTTAACCATTTAAAACATTATCGATTGAAGCAAAATAGATGAAACTAGCCAAATCCAGCATTAATGTTGCTGTCTAGCAACGTTGACACATCCTACGGCATGAGCTAAGCTATAAATATTTACTAAAGTTATTGTTTTTTGAAACTATAGTTGACACTTTCCACGCGGCAGGCAGCTGCAGACGACATTCCAAAAATTCACAAAATGTTTCAAAAATGTCAAAATTGTTAAATATCATAACCATATTTGGAAACACCATGTGAAATGCATTGAAATAAGTACAAACATGCCTAGTATTGGTTCAGTTATCCTTGAGATAAATTCTGAAAATTTGGAAAGGTTTCTTAATGTTCTGTATTATGGTAAAACTAATAGCCGCGTAGAAAGTGTCGCTGCAATGATTTCTTGGATTGCATTGAATCATCAACCTCTGGGTATGGATATTCATCTGAGGATATAAATTGGCAACATTGTGTACGTAATTTATTTACACTTTCAAAATCCTTACACCAAGGACATACTGGGGGCAGGTGCCTCGGGACTAATAATGAACTTACCCTACAGGGAAGGTAGGCAGGCTTTATTTCCCAACCACAAGATAAAACATTCCAATTGAACACATAGGCAACAATTCATGTTACATTGAACTTTCTTTGAACTTGACATACAATTCAAAAACATCCGGGAAGTTGGTGCTTCCTCACATACTTTGAAAGGAAGGGTCAATATAAGTGCCCCTTATACCAATTCATAATTCATACAATCTGCATTTTCCCCCTGTTTTGGAAGGATTGGCATTCTCAGGGGAGGGGACATTATCTGCCTAATTATGACTCTCCGTCATATTGTGGGTCATAAATTAATTCCGCAGAAAGGAGTCCGAGGAATGGATCCCCCCAAAAGGGCCATGGAAATCGAAAGTAAAGCATTGTGTATTTTCAATATTTAAATCAACACTTTAAGCCATTTATTACCGTAAATCTATTTTCCCTACACCTCTGACAATTAATTGTACCTACTACCATGATAAAAAGGGTGTTTAAAAGAGCATGTTTTAATCAACGTTGAGTAATTTCTAAATAAGTTTTTGAACTGTTAGTTAATCGGTGAATCGCTCAACAGTTGTTTAAACTATTTTTGCACAATGTTGGTTCAATTTTAAACAATTATTGGTTAAATTTATGAAAATCAAAGTATATTTAACTAATGTTGTTTACAATTTAAACAATGTTGGGTAAATTGTTTTAAACAACAAAATTTTAAACAGTGTTTAACAGTGTAGCATTAGGAAGATTTATAAATATTGTATTGTATAATTCATTTCGATTTAAAAGAATGCATTTTGAAATTTAAGTTGAAAAAATATACTGTTTCGATATGTATGCAAGTGATCTGGTAATGAAAGATGTTTCATGTATGCATGATGGATATAATAACAACACATTTGGAATACTTCTCGATATCTTTAAAATGCAAATATTTATCGTTTTTCATTACTATATCACATGCATGTGAACTACAACAGTAATTTGTCTGACTTGAATGTCCAAATAAATTTTCTAAATATGTTTTAAGTATTCTATTGTTACATCATGTAACAGGCAACACTTCTCTTGCCATATTTTAAATTATAATTTAATGGATTTAGGTATGTTAAAAAATGGGGGGGGGGGGGGGGGGGGGGGAATGTGTGTTTTTGTTTAGAATAAATGAATTTGGCTGAATAAGTATGCTACTTTTATAAATATACTTAGTATATACCCTGTATAATATATTTCGCCTGACCCAGACCTCGTTTATGCCCGCGTTTTATGTCATTCTTTAAATCGACAAGCCGCATATTTCATATTTCAATCTAATGTTTCTTTTATGATATAACTGTCGTAAATTCACCTATCTTAAATGGCTGTTAAGTATAACAAATCATGTTACTTTGAGATCCCGTGTGACTTGAATGCCGTGCAAGAAGCTATTTCGTTTGCCAGCCCCTTCCCGACCCTGCTCTGGTATAGAGTGTGAAAGAGTCAAAGGGGTAAATTGAACCATAGAGGGGAGGCAATCATGCCCATAATTCATACATTATTTTTGTTTGCCAGACACTTTATGGTTATGAAACTAGGTCGAAATATATGCGGCCTGTTACCGATGTGTTAGTCTTCTAAGCTGGTGAGATATACAGTTTGTTATAATAAAATAAAAAGGTTTTGGGCAGGATATTTTGCAAATTAATAAGCGGAATGGTTATCGAATTTGTTTATTGTAAGAGTGTATGATTAGAATTATTTGTTTTTATTCTAACACATAGATTAGAAGTATAAATTGTGACCCCTGCCCTCTATCGCCCTTAAAAGTTATTGGAAGTCTCCAACCTATTTGATTGACACCAAGGTTATATAACCACTTGCCAACAACATAGCAACCGTAGTCACCATAGGTTCACCTCTGTGTTAATGAGTTGCTCACAGAGGTATTGATTCTGTAAGATTGTGTACATGCTATTGTAAATATCAGCCAATCGATATGATAATTGGACCCTTGCACGCGCTATTAAATCCTGCTGCTTGGCAGACTATAAATATGCGCGCCAAATACAAATACATATGGAGTGCATAGGAATGTACATACATGCCCCTTAATAGTGTACCGTGAGACTGTGCATAGCTGTACATAGCTGTACATCAACCTACCTTTTCACGCCTAAGGTCAACTCAAAAGGTTTAACTTGGTGTTCATTTTTAACACATTGTTAGGCTGGTAAATACCACAGATTTGATATAAATGAAAAGCTTAAAGCACATTTTATCAGCTACCACAACTTATTCTGTAATTAAAACTACTCTCTTTGAGAAATATACTTAGCATTTCATCGCTGTTCCGTCAACACAAGCTCAAGTATATACAATCCGGTATCTTGTGCTTGTTATAATATAAGCATACATTTTTAAGACACGCTTGATATGTAATTTAACGTATATATATATATTTTTGATAAATATGACTGTCCACACAGAATGCATGCTATCTTTTGCAAGCTATCTTCTAAAGATAGCACACTCTTAGAAGGTCAGGATCAAATACATGAGTAGATTTCCGGCTCACTTTGTTTTGATCCTTTAAGGATCATTTTCGGATCGTTTTGATCCGTTTTCGGATCGTTTTGATCCGTTTCCAGATAGATATCAACAAACGGATCAAATTCACCTTGATCAACTTTGATCTGATTTCCGGATCAATTCGATGAAACAGTTCATTGGTCAATGAGTATCTTTCGCAAACCGATAGACGACAAGCAGACGATCTTTGGTCGCCACAATTCGGTCGCCACAGTTGAAACAAGGGTGAAATACCGCGGTAAGTTATCCAGTCTAATCTGTAAAATGTTACATGATTTTGTCGGTAAAGTAGTTTTATTTTTTATGTTTGAACATGCTCTATTCTTGTGAACAAATTTCTTGTACCTGACCAGTGCCATCAGTACGATTTTCGGTCAAAATGCTCCTCACAAAATGTCACGATCACTGCGATGTACTAGGCCTACACGATGTAGTAAGCTTACTGCACTCGATATATAGTCTGCAGTGTGCATCCGGGGGTGGGGGCACTCAATCAATATTAGGTTTCACACCAGGCTCCATCAAAAATACCCCCCTTTTTTTGGCCCGGTGTCACCGAAAGACCCTTGCATGCATGCTTGTTTTTACAATCTGTCACCCGATGACCCCCTATGTTTTCACTTTTTCTTTGATTCAGTTTGATCCTGGAGTAGGATCATAAGCTACAGGTACATCCGATTAAGGATCATTATTTTGATCCGTTTCAGTATCATTTGACAGAATATTTGATCCCATTTCGGATCAAACTTTTTGATCCTGCTTGTCGGATCACTTTGATCCGGAAAGGGTAAGCTCATATGTGATACCGCTTCTGGATCAAAATTGATCCTTTTCGTCTCATATTTGATCCTGACCTTCTAAGAGTGCACATTGTCCATATATTTATTCCATGAGTTCGAATATCAATTCGAATCACTCAAGTTGGTCATAATGGGGCGTGGAACAATATTAAAGAACAATAAATTGTTAGTTTTCATTGAAATGTATTTACAACAAAATAAATACAGGGTATACATTATTATACATGAGGTACTCCACAAGGAGTACATAATAATTCATTTATTATACCGACACTACATTGTAACATTAATCATAGGCATGCTGGTAGGTGGCTTCTGCATGTGATATTGGTTTAACGGCACCATTGATGCGGATGAAGTCGAACAGAGGCCAAGGAAAAATCAACACTTACTCTTCGTCTTGAGTATCCTATGACAAGAGTCAAAAACTGGTGACAGGACTTTTACTGTTTGTGCATCTATAGATTATGGAAGTGATCTTCCTATATTAGACAGTCTGTTACTGTTGTTGCCTTTAGAAAGGCACTTAAGACATTTTAGTTTCCAAACTAATTGTTTGCTTCTTATATTATTATGTTTATAGTTTACTATTCGTATACTATTTGGTATCTGTATAAGCGATTTGAGCCTCCGGGGAATGGCGCATCACAAAACGTGTTGTATGTATGTAAGTGGGGCCCGGGTGGGGGTGGGGGGGGGGGGGGGGGTGTTCTCACATTGATATGGTATACGTATACGGTATGTGCCTGCCTCTTTTGGGGTGCCTTTTCGCAAAAATTGGTATAGCGATGGGGTGGTTTTCATCACAGATCAAAGCGCCCAATTGGCATAAATTGGGTGTATTTTGAGGTATTTTTTTGTAAAAATCACCCAATTTGTGCAAAATTTGGTGCTTTTCTTACCAAATTGGTATATTGATGGGTGGGAAATTGGCCAAAAAATAGGTATAGAGAAAGTCACATTTTCGAAGTCCGGCAGATACATCCACGTACGATTTTAGCGAAAGTAACCCCCCGGGAAGTGGGGCACCTGATAGTCAGGTGCCCCACACCGACCAGGGTTTTGAGGTTGTTCGGATGGTTCGGGCTAAAGGTCAGGGTTCAAGGTAAAGGTTAAAGGTCATTGGCCCATTGACTCACTGGCTCGTTGACTCATGAAGCTAGAAGGACACCACCATATGATATCCAGTAGTAATAGTAAACGCACCCATCCCTAACTTTCAAATAAAACGAAAAAATAGCCAGAGAAAAAGGGTAATTACTATCAATTCTCATTCATTATCCCCCAATTAAGCGATGAACAACTAATGGACACGTTCTTGAACTTGAATCAAATGAAACATCGTTCACCTTGAACGTTGAACCGCTCGTTCAGGGCACCATTTGACCTTAAATGTTGACCTTGAACCCTGCCCTTTAACCCGAACCACCTCAAAACCCCGATCGGTGGGGCACCTGATATACTACTTATGTACATGATGTAGGGGTATAGGGATGTATGTATGGGGAAGCAATTTTAGGCGAATTCGTAATATAAATTATCTCATATTTAGGGCATTTTACCGGAGCATAATGCGTTCGAAGTTAGTAACATAATATATAGGTTGATTATTCGATAAAAATAATGTCAAGTAGGTGATGTCAATAAATTAATTGAGAGATCACATGACAGAGATCCAAGTTCAAACATGAACTTCGCATAAATGTGAGAATTTGCTCTTTTTCGTAAATCCAATTCCCCATTGATATCTGTGCAAATTTATTTTGTAACTAAAGATTTCCACGGTAAGCCTTTGTTATTGTTGTTATTGTTGTTGTTGTTGTTGTTGTTGTTGTTGTTGTTGTTGTTGCTGTTTTGGTAGGTAACAAAAGCAACGAGCTCAGAACGGTTTGGTCACATAACTTATAATCACAACACTATAGATGGGGTGACTGCAAAGTTAATCAATAAACGCAACGGGACTGGACTGTCGATACATGCTTGAGGGAACAGCATATGACTATAAAACACTGTCCACTGCCCACTGTCCACTGTCCACTGTTCACTATGCCTTATTGCCCTTTATAATGCTTTGGCGCGAGTTTTAAATGCACTGGTCCTAACAAAATAGGATGCGCGCGCAAACCGCCGGGCAAAGAACAATGGCGACTGCCGACCAAATGCCCGGTGTGACGTCACCTGTCACCCCATCTATACATTGTTCAGTTTGTAGGACGCCAGGTGTGTGTAAACTATAAACATGTGATGTGTAGGCCAATAGGAAAGACTTTGCTAAATGAGGTTTTCTATACAGCGTGTCCCAAAAAAACTGGGTCCAAAAACCGGATAGCTTATAACTAAAAATATAAGAAACATAGCTGATTCATATTTAAGGACATGAAGGTCAATATATTTGGCATAAATTAGCGAGATTATGAGATCAAACGAATGTATGGTTTTTGAAATACAAAGCTTTGTTGATTACAGCGTGGTCTTTTTCCGATTTTCCCCCATGAACCGTCCTTGCGTTGCATTTGCGCATCGTTCAGATTTTATTTACGTTTTGCCTTTGACTTTATTCTTTACAATGTCTTTTCGTCATCTCATAAGGTGGATTAAAAAGTGTAAATACCTATGTAATAACATGTTTTAAAAAAATAAATAAACAACCTTCTGAGACATTGCCATTCTTGTTGCAGTTTAAAACGTTAAAACCCATTTCTTCGGAATTGTAAACCAGCCAGACATTCATCTAATCAAAGGAATTAGAGGCAGGGTATCGTGGCGCTCTAACAGTAACTATGTTTTTGTACATTTTCAATAACAAGGTTACTGCCATGGGTATTTCTTATGCTGAATATTGATCCAAAACACCTGTAATTTAACACTTTTTTACCAAACATAAGCTACTTCAGAAAATAAACACCATACCGCAGGGAAAACCCATATGATTGGGTGGTTTATTATTGTTAAATTTGGAAAAAAGCGTTTTGACCACGCTCTATTGAAAGCTTTGTATTTCAAAATGTGTCTTTTGGTCTCACAAATTTACCATTGAAGACCAGGTATGTATTTACCTTTGTATATCCCTATATCCAGTTTTTGGACCAAGAATTATGGGACACGCTGTATGGGTTTAGTTCAATTAATACAAATTGTTTATGTTTTACAGTTTATAATGATCATTTTAATTTGCGATATAAAAAAAAATCACATTGGAAAAACGCGAAGCTTCACTCCATTTCCACCTCTCTTCACTCCCTTTCTTGTATTAATATAAGCGCATTATCGTTAGTGGAGTTTTACAGTTCGGAAAACTTTATTCTGTAATTTGGCAAAAAAAGATAGCTGTAATTTTTTAAGTTTGGTATCAAAACAATTCTACAAGTTTCCTCAATCCAAATATGTTTTAAGTTTTATACTGCGAATTACTTTTATAAATAAAACTGGAAATAATATACGGGGGTCGGTCAATAAGTAATGAAAGTGATCATGGTATGGGATGCATGGGTGATTCTATTGACAGATAGTGTGGTCAATACAATGTATGAACTAGCTTTTTCTTTAAAACATTGCACTTTTGGATTTCTAAGTATGAACTATGACGTCATAGCATTAGCTTAAAGTAAGTACATTTCAGACACTGCCTGAAATATGGTGATATTTGGCTGGATATGTAATATGTTGAAATATGGGTCGATTGATACATTTGCGTATATCTCGGCAATGCAAACATAGAAACAGATAACACTTGGTGCATGTAAGAACGCACACCAATCTCTGTTTGACACTCTTTTATTTTTTTAGATCTGCCTTCCTTAATAGACATATAGAATCAAGAAGGGACCATCTCTAATACTTTTTTATTAAGGAAAATTAATAGTGGGAATTTCAAAAGGAGCTGATCATAACATTTCCCTTAACCCGTTGGAATTATGTGACGATTATACTCTAACAATACACATGTAGCTCTAAAGATAGCAGTAATAAGCATAAGAGAGGTCGTGCATGGCAGCCTTATTTGATTGATGCGTTCATGTAATCTTCATTTTGATTATCAAAATGTTTATTCACATTGATTTAAAGGTAGATGACCCGATCACATTTTCGTAACACAGAATTATTTCAAACATACGGAGATTTTCATATCATATGAAAGCTCGTATTTTTCTCATCATCATACTGAAATTTGACGGCCTAAATCGGTATAATTACGGAGAAATCGATGAAATAACGTCGAATTACCGCGAATGGTGGTATACCACCGATATAGTTTGTGTACTACTCAATGGGTACAGTTCACAGCATCTTGTGCGTGTAAAATAAGAACCATTAGAGCTATGCAACTCAAACTTTGGAACACGACTTTTTTAAGGATGACCTTTCATGTAGAATAGAAAACTTCAAGTTGAAAATCGAAATGTGATCGGGTCATCTACCTTTAAGTAGTTTTCAATGTTTTTGATTTTTTTTGGAAGGCACAGTAAGCTTTTAACTGGTAAAATTCATGATTTTAGCAATTTTTGGCGCATATTTTCTGTAGGTTTCATGTGAATAAGTTCAGATAATTAGTTAACTATCCAATGGGATCGCACATCATCATCATCATCATCATCATCATTGGTCGTCCGGTGGACGAAACGGAGGAAGCAATTGCAACGTACTGGGCCCAGACTTTCCTGTCATTCATGAGTTGGCGGATCTCTGGAGGATCTAAACCCATATCATTCTTGACGATATCAGGATACTGAAGGTGTCTTCTGTTAGCTTTCCCACCAGGAGGGGTCCAGAAAATTAGACGGGAGATAGGCTGGTTGGTTGTTCGCATGCAGTGGCCAGCGAAACATAAACGGCGCTGCCTGATTATTGATGTTATAGGGGGGGGGGGGGGGGTATCGCTATATACCACGCTGTTTGGGATGTGATCCCTCAAACTGATGTCAAATATTCTACGTAACAGTTGAGTATAACATCCATTGATTCTGTCTTCAATTTTCCTGCTGATAGTCCATGTTTCCATGGTTTCGGAGCCGTACAACAAAATGCTTTCTACGCAGGCTTTGAAGAATCTGATTTTTGTCGTTCTTTCGAGATCAGATTTCCAGATCTTCTACAGTTTATTGCAGGCAACCTATGCTTGTGCTTTCCTGCATTTGAATTCCTGGGATGTGTCTAGAACGTAGGCTCCCAAGTATTAGAAATTGGAGACATTTTCCAGCTCTACTCCTTTGATGGTCTTTACACTGGCTGAGGTGGCAATATTTAAAAGGAGGCTTTTTGTTTTTCCTTCATTTAAATGCAGGCCAACTGTATTTGATGCTACCTCAACACTCTGTAACAGTAATTCCGCTTTACTGATTGATGTTGCTAGGAGAGCTATATCATCTGCGAAATCGAGATCGTGAAGACGAATTTCAGGATAGCGTCTACTCCTCTTAGGCTCCAGCAGTATACCTATTTCATCATGGATATATCTGTCAGGGCACAGCGCATTACGTAGTCAAGAATTATGATGAAGATGAAGGGTACCAAAGTGTCACCTTGAAGAACGCCAGCTAAAATCTTAAAAGGTTCCGTCTCCCCATCGGGTGATGTGACAATAGCCGAAGAGTTGTCATACATTAATTTTATTGCCTTGACAATGGTTCCAGGGATACCTAGGCACCCCTAGGCATAGGCATGGGATCGCACAAACTGGTTAATTTCTTGGATTTGCCCTAATTTTTTTCCTCAACATTTAGTAATTCACTGACTGTGCATTTTCCCATGAAAATGGGCTATTTGGAATACTAATATTTGTATACTTTTAATTTAATTGCTTCTTCTTACGTTTTCCTCTTACACTACATATTTAAGAATTACACAGGGATTAATATTATTGTCTTAGGTATCATAATTAGGCCTATGCAAGAAAATCGGGATTTACATGCTACTGGTGTCATGTTATGCACTCTTCTTACACACAGAAAACACTATGTAAAACAATTACACAAATTATGTAAAAAATACACAATCTGTGTAAAAATAGAACTCCATAATACTATGTAAACAGTTGTGTTAAGCTTTTGCATAGGAATTTACACAAGCTTGGGTATATATTACATGTTTTATGTAAACTCTTACATAATAATTATGGAGTTCTATATTTACATAATTCTTTACATAGTGTTTTCTGTGTGTACCACGTTTTTCATACAAACAATTCAAATTTCCCGCCAAATAACTAATTTAGCAGTGTTCATACTTAGAAATCATAAAAAGTGCATTGTTGGAAAGACAAGTGTTCATACTTTGTATTGATCACACTATCCCTCAATAGAATCACTCATGCATCCCATACCATGATCACTTTCATTACAAACCGATCGTATATAGCTTTAAAAGGTTTTTATCAAAACAGATTTGTCAGTCTATTTCAAGAATTACTGAACCACATTACTAGGCATGTTTTTATTTAGTTTAATGTATATCACAAGGTAATTCCAAATATGATGATGAAATTCAATACTGCATCATAAACGTTGCCAGTGTCGACCGATACTGGTACGATTTTACTGTTCCAGTATCGGTCGATACTGGAACACCAAATTGTGTTCCAGTATAGAGCGATACTGGAACGTGAACGTTTTTATGTTCCAATAACGGGCGATACTGGTGCACATAATACCAGTGGGATTTGTCCCAGTATTGAACGATACTGGTATATAATTATGTTCCAGTATCGTCCGATACTTGAACATTTTACATGTGCCAGTATTGGCCGATACTGGAACATTAATTCTGTACCAGTATCGAACGATACTAGTACAGTCCAGAATCTGGGACCCAAAGTACACTTTTTCCCTTTTTTCAATATTGTCCCTGATCAATTTGTTTAATTGATTGAGAGTTTATGAATTAGGCCTATATATCTTTCTTTTTTTCTAAACTATTTTCAGATCCATTTTTAAAAGGCCAATGCATATTTGTGTTGCATACACATGTTATGTGCTTGCGCCTCAGCATGATCATTATGTATTATCCGGTCAGGATAATTGCTCGTATTACTGGACTCTGCATCGGGATTTAAAATATTCAAATACATATGCACAAATGTGACATGTAATTTCCTTGATGAACAAGCCTTTTAACACTTTACACGTGTCGGGCGTCTGCAGACGACAGTTCCAAAATTGAACAAAATGATTCAAAAATGTCAAAGGTATTGAATTTCATCACCATATTTGCAATCACCATGAGAAATGCATTAACAGTATGCCTAATATATGCCTAGTATTGGTTCAGTAATTCTTGAGATACACCTTGCAATGCCTTGAAAATTGGGAAACGTTTCTTAAAAATCTGTTTTATGGTAAAAACTAAAACCCGCGTAGAAAGTGTTAATGTAACAAATGAGAAAGATAAAGTGTAGACATACAACCCGTTGTAAAAGGCAATTAACCAACACAGATGCGCCATTTAAAAATCACAGATCCCAAAATAAAAAGTCAAAGTTGAGAGACTATCGTTGCTAGTGAACCTCTTATATAACGGCTTATTGTAATTTATCTTTCCTGTTCCATACATTAAATAGATCCCCCATATAATGAGTATAACACAACATTAAAATAACATTCAATACGGGCAATTTTTTTATTCATATAATATCATTTACACGTGTATAACATAAAGTCAAACTTTTCCACACAAACATTCACATAACATGATGACAATCAGTAGTTTTATATGCCCGCATTGCATGCATAGAGTTAGGTACAAAATTGCTGTTCAAATCAGCATTTTCCTTTATTTTTACAAATGTTTATGACATGTGTCTCATCAGAAAAAGAGTTAGCCTAAATATTGAACAAACTATTCAAAAATCTGACGAAATTATCAATCGTACATTTGGTAATTTCTTCATTTCTGAAAAGCTTTTCAATCAAAATAATTAAAACTTGGTAATAAAATGTGAATAACAATATTAATAAATTTCGCGCAAAGTATCCCATCATTGATTGTTGATCGGCTCTAAACCCCTGCTCTAAACAAAATAAACATACATTAAAGATCTGTACACATTATCCAAAAGTGTGCTTAGTTTTTCCAAATATTTTGTTTCCAAGAGTTTTAGTGTGGGAAGGCAGTATAGCGGACATCGCCACCCATCGCCGCCCGTGCCATCCCCATCTCTGAATATGAATGATGCCTCAATAACTATAACGGACACGATATTTCGAGTTAATGCTCTAGATACGTCGGAACAGTGTATAACTATGCCATGCCATTACGATGCGTTCGCTGTTGAGTTATCACCGAGCACTAACTGCCCCTTCTTATCACGCGCACATAACGCCCGCCATGTCACTGCACTGCACGCAGTATACCGAAGCACAGCAGGTATATCGCATTGACATGGTAAAGGCTGACGGGGTTCAGACGTTTGATAGCAATTCCTATAACAATTATGTCCTATTGTTATTTAAAGGTAGATGACCCGATCACATTTTCGTAACACAGAATTATTTCAAACATACGGAGATTTTCATATCATATGAAAGCTCGTATTTTTCTCATCATCATACTGAAATTTGACGGCCTAGATCGGTATAATTACGGAGAAATCGATGAAATAACGTCGAATTACCGCGAATGGTGGTATACCACCGATATAGTTTGTGTACAACTCAATGGGTACAGTTCACGGCATCTTGTGCGTCTAAAATAAGAACCATTAGAGCTATGCAACTCAAACTTTGGAACACGACTTTTTTAAGGATGACCTTTCATGTAGAATAGAAAACTTCAAGTTGAAAATCGGAATATGATCGGGTCATCTACCTTTAATACCACGTCAGATAGCCCTATTGTACACACAGAAAACACTATGTAAAAAAAGTACACAAATTATGTAAAAAATACACAATCTGTGTAAAAATAGAACTCCATAATAATATGTAAACAGTTGTGTTAAGCTTTTGCATAGGAATTTACACAAGCTTGGGTATATATTACATGTTTTATGTAAACTCTTACATAATAATTATGGAGTTCTATATTTACATACTTTTTTACATAGTGTTTTCTGTGTGTACATTCTCAATCTAACGAAGCCCCCTCTCGATATAATTAAAGAGGCCAATGTTTGGAAATTCTAACATTTCCCCAAGAATTGGCTTAACAAATTTCTTTCCTTTTCTATTTTTTAACAATAGGCCTAAATAAAGAAAACAGGGGTCTACACATAGACCCCTAAACAAAGTGATTTAAATGTTATACTTATTATGGTAATAATAATGATAATCCATCTGAGGTTTGTTTTACGGTTTCAAACTGTTCCGCAAAACCACACAAAATACTAACAGGTGTTTACCATTAGCCTACATAAAATGAATACAAACAAATTCAAAGCCAAGTGTCCAACCAATCACAAAAACGCAATCATACAATATCCCGAGTAAGGCGTATCATAGGCCTGCATGCAATCTTCTGACGGTAGTTTCACGTACATCTATCCCAGCGTAATTTACGGCGCACTCGGATTGATCATGCATTATAGCATGTCATTGTATAAGGAAACAGTTTTTGCATAACAAAATAGGCAATGTCGCAATTCTTTCGTAGTTTGATTCGAATTGTTTTCACAGTCTTCATGCAACATTCCGACAGTTAATAAAGACTAATCAATTACAGTCTTGACAGTGTAATAAATAAAACTGTCTCCATTGGCATCTTGGAAAGTGTAGCGTTGAACAACGGATCGGAGAAAAAGCTGGTGTAACCGTCATAGGGCATGGACGCACTTCCTGACTTGCTTGCCCATTATGTAATCTTTCTAGACCGCAAGCATGCCGGAAAGCATGCGATACGTATTCAAAAATATACGGGCACACGTTTATGATCCATATTCTATTTATTGTATGTATAATTATTTAATTATTGTTTTAGGCTAAGCCTTTGTATCATTTTTGGTGAAATTAAGACATTTTGATGCTTGCTGTTGTTGTCAGTTGCGTTTCCTCGAGTAATTATTTCACAAATTACATAATTCGTAAATTGCAACAAGATATATAAGATCTATAAGATCTTTTTCGTCATTGTGTTGTGGGATTGTAACCCCGGATTGTATATCATTTCAAATCTTCCGTTCTGGAATTAACGACTGCCATTTTATGACAAAGCATTTGAGTTCCAGTGCATAAATATTGCTTCACATAAAATAAGGCAAATTGCCTGCTCTTTCTCCCCAATGTTGTTACATCAGAGGTATATGATGCATATTATATTCTCTAGCTTTGAGTCTAAGATTAGCCAAGCTTGCCCCTATCGCCCCATTTTCAGCTAGTCCCATTACTTGTCCAGCAGTGGGGGACATAACACCTAGCTGGCGATTGTATGAGGCTGCAGCCGACGTCCATGAGGCGTAGTCCCCAGCCGTGGCTATCGGGCATGGTCGAGCAGCAACTGGCTGTTCAACGCTCACTCCATTGAACGGTCGCCTGGTGGATGACTTCGTCGCCGTCTGACTGCGCTCATTACGCCGAAATTTCGCTCGTCTGTTCTGGAACCATACCTTGGGGGTAAATGTGAACAAGAAATAAACAAAAGTTTAATAAAAGTTCATCAAAATTATAAGCATTTATCCATATGTTATTTTGCATTGATCTATAGTTGAACTTGATGGTCCATCAAACTTTCAAAGTGTAATGATCTTGAATTTAAAGGAATATAGCCCAGCCTACTCGAATTGCCCAATCTGGAGATTAAGAAGAAGGATGTTGGGCACATTTGAAATAATATGAGGACATTTTTAAAACGAGGATCTGTAGCCTATATAATTCTCTTGAAAATTTGTAATTTTTGTGGTGTGTTAATTAATCAATGTGTCACACCCA
Organism: Ophiura sarsii; assembly: GCA_035610835.1. NCBI lineage: Eukaryota > Metazoa > Echinodermata > Ophiuroidea > Amphilepidida > Ophiuridae > Ophiura > Ophiura sarsii. The sequence continues at coordinate 47,192,336 of CM069448.1, forward strand.
TTGCCACCTAGATGACATTGCCATGACATTGCATAAGAGACATGAGCAAATAGTTTTTATATAATTTCAAAATTATTTTCTCGATTGATAAATCACTGATTGTAAAAGTACAATTCGTCAAATATGATTTCAGATATTTAAAATTTAATCTTGATCTTGAAATTTGTAATCCATTAAAATAAAACAATCTTTTGTTTTAGGCAATACTGTATATATAACCTTACTCTCTTAAATCAAAAGATTGAAAAGTAAATCTAAAAGATTGTGCCGAAGGAAAGATCTTAAAAGATTGTAAATATTCAATCTAATAGAGTGAGATTTTAATATATCGGACTGAAATGGCACTCGATTAGATTGAACATTTTCAATCATTTAAAGGGCACAGGAAAAGGGATGATAATCCTGCTCCAAGTCTGTGTGGGACATTCCATTACAATAAACAGGGCCAGAAAAATGAACACACCACGAATGACATCATTTGTGGTATATTGATTATCAGTGAGTATCATGAATAGATTCAAACCAGTCACCTGGAATTTTCTTTTCATAGTACTCACTGAGCGATCAATAGTTCCACAATTGATGTCATCATCAACTAGCACAAATATTGAATGCTTTCTTGTCCCTCCTCGTAGACTTGACTCAAATCACACTACTTATATTTGCATTTCCTGTGCCCTTTAAGATCTTTCCATCAGCACAATCTTAAAGATTGACTTTTCAATCTTTTGATTTAAGAGAGATAGGGCCTACCCCAATTACTAAAAAAAGAAATCTTCTCTCATGAATTATAGTATTGTTCAACATTAGCATGAGATTATAGGCGATAAACCATTGATTTATATTAATATTCATCTATTCAATAATTGATTAGTTAGGCTAATGACTTTCAATTCAGTAAAACAGAGAACAAATAATAAATAAGAACAATAAAACCACGCAATTGGAACATTGCGATACATGGAGGTCTATACATTCTGTGATTCTGACATGTTCAATCAAACTGTGAAAATGTACAAGTAGGTTACAGATGAGCTATATATTTTTAGTATACATTTGAAATACAACATGAATGTATAGATAGAATATGTTGCATCGCGTGATGCGATCTTCCGGATTCTGCACATAGCGAACACACGAGTGGCAAAATTATTGCCAATAATTCATGGTGGTCGGGTGTATAAGGGTAGACCTACTTCTTGTGTAGGAATTCGTGAAGAAGACTAAATAATGCTTCATGCATGTTGGGTCGAATCATGGATTGAAGCATTCTGCAGTTCATGATCAATGATCGATGACAAAACCAATTATCAATATGCTATACAGCACAAAAGTCTCTGACCAGGTGCTTTGATGTTGGCTAATTCAAAATAGGTAATCGGTACCAAAAATCTGAGATAAACATTAAATAAGCAAATGTCTTCTCCGCAGTTTGATACCAAATTCAAAAAATTCGAATGAATACTTTTAAAGTTATGGTGATTTCAAAGACCGCGCATAACAACAGTAGTGGCGTAACTAGACTTTTTCATTGGGGGGGGGGGGGGGCAAGAAGGGGCAGTGACCTGAAATGGGGGGGGGGGGGGGGCTCCTAATGGGTTATGCTGGATCCCTGCACCCTGGTTCCCCGGCCCAACTTATCCATAGGTGCAGGTACAAGCAAATCCATTGCCGTCCGTAACCGTAAGTTCAACACATTGCATTGTCGCTCTGTTATGGCATAAGGTAAATAACGATCAACACACTGTAGCTGAGATACCGCATCGAACGCTGAATGCATTGTCGCGCTGCCATAGCTACGGCGCGTTGGGGGAATGCGATGTGACATGCGTGCATGTGCGTGTGAAGTCCGGCGCTGTTGTTAGCGCAGATACACGTAGAGTTTGTGCCAATCAGCAAATTTGTTATCATTGTAAGCGTGACGCTGGCTTGATCGAATATATTTGTGGATCTATTTTTTGTCAATCATGAATATGCATGACTTTATGCCAGCAAATCAGCTTCGAGTGGAAATCGGCGCGTACCTGCATCTATGGATAAGTTGTGTGGAGCCCATTGATGCAGGGAACCAGCATACTAATGGGTGGGCTCCATTCATGTGCCAAGAAATGCCCGCGTAGCGCACGATTTTTTTTGACTTGACACCTACTTTTTAATCGTTTTCTATGGGATATCATTGATTTGTGTTTGATTACGCAGTGAAAATGTGTGTGTAAAGACTCACAGCTAATCAGCAAAAGACGTTTAATCTTCACAGCTAACACACCCTTTATACCGCAATCACTCCAGACCCATTCATCCAGATACCTAGGTGGCTGGTTCAGATAGCACACAGTAATGACAATAATCACACACAAATCAATGATATCCCATAGAAACCATTTCTAGTGCAACTTTGCTGTTGTTATGGCGGTCATTGAAATCCCCATAACTTTATTCATTCGATTTTCTATTTTTAATCAGCCAACATCAAAGCACCTGGTCAGGGACTTTTTGTACTAGGTGTATATATAAGACTTTAAACTGTTCCTTTTGTAATAGAGATTCTGTTAACCATATCCCGGATAAAATCAAGTCACATTTAAGGCATTCGAATGAAAGCTTATATATCTTCTTATTTTTTAAAATTCACATCACTTTATTAGCATCATACAATATCGATACACAATAAAGGCATGAAAGGAAAAACATGTAAATCCCAGATCAGTTCTCCACTTGGACGAACGCAGGATAAATGGGGAAATAGTTGTATGTGATTTCACCTAATGGCTATACTGCGATCGACTGTATAGCAACAGTCTCCAAATTACCTGTATCTGCTGTCAGAAGTTTGGTCATAATTACCGCACATTAAGGTTGTTCGATGATTTTATCATTCGAATTCAATAAAATATATTCATAAGACTTATCTAAATTGGGTACATTATAACGCAAATCATTATTACGTTTGTTCCCAGTTTATATCAACTCATTGTTAGTTCCATATAGTGCAAATATACCGATCAGGCGATGCAAATTTATAAATTAATGCCGGGTGACCCGACCACTTTAGAGTTTTCCCATCAACATTGAGATCTTTTTAGGGCTCAGCAGATCCACAACGCTCCAACGCTAAGCGCAAGCGTTGACCACCGTTGACCAATCAGGCTGCGTCATTTAGTTGTGGTGGAGCTACCACGCATGTGTGAGAGCGCAAAGAGTTCGAGCGTTGTGGAGTCTGAACGTTATATAGGGCCTATAGGCGAATGTAGTAAATTATTTACAGGTTAGGGTACTGCGCATGGGCATATTCAAAGTGATTTTTTTGCTTCTACGATTCTTCAATCAATCAAACATCGCTGGTCGGATCAAACTCAAATTCAATTCCCAATTGTATTGCAAAAGTCAAAACAAAAGCCAGAATAAATAATGGTGATTTGAATGTTGCGTGAGCATTAATGCTGCTGCTGTTGATAAAATGCAGTTCATGTTTTGTTTTTTAAAGTTGGAAGATATCATAAATATTAATAATATTTTCATATTCGTGCACGCATGTGTTGAGTGTTGAATGACGTCCGTTAATTGGGTTGGCCTATGGGCTGTGTGTGGTGAGAGTTTCCAAGCTTCAATAATTCAAATTGACTTTTATTTCGTTGTAATTGAGTGTTCAATGAAAGTTAAGAATTATTGTTTATACCTCCTCTAAGCCCTGACTGAACGACCTCTCCTTCCTGTTGGATGAACATTTGGTACCTATGTGTGACCCAACATGAGTAATTGGGCACAATGCGGCAGTAGCTAATTATTTGATTTAAAACCGAAAATGTGGGACATGGTTATGGTAATAATTAGTCAAATTCATAAAAAGTCTTATTTATGTTCTTTTATATATCTTGTATCCAACCAACCAAAGATTCAAATTCATGAAAATAAAGAGTTTAAACTATATTTTGAGGTATTTGATTTTCAATCACTGATTTGTTAACAAAACCAAAACTTGAATTAAATGTCGATAACTTGACAATTTGTATTTGATGTTTTGAGACGAAGTGATTAACAATATTCCGTAACTCTGGTTAGGAATGTGATATAACATTGATTTTGCTACCAAAATGTCCCTAAACTTTCACACGTTGACCATGATATAGATAACTCAATATTCATATTTCCCTCATTGTGCCTCATTTACTCGTGTTGGGTCACATAAACGCAGCACAAATTCGAGGCACCCTGTGTTTGATTCTTAGGACCCTAAATAAAATTAACAAGTGGGAAAGAACAGGAATTTCCTCCCGCGCATTTTGACACCTCATTTGTCACAATAGCACCAATATTGATGAAGCAGTGCCCATTCGAATAACAAATAATGCAGTTTCCATTGTCGCACTTAACCCTATACCCTAGAAAAGAGCGTTAACTAAACAGTAAATCTAAAGTGTACCTCTTCTTTCTCTCTCTCTCCATGAAAAACCAATCATAATCCGAACATCACCACATTATCGATTGTTTGCAACACCTGTAGGCCTTTCTACTGGTGTGAGACTCATCCTTTACAATGACCAGTATCATCCATGATGTTTGTAAGCCAACACACCTGTCTCTCCATTTCCGTGCAACCTTCCTTGTAACTCCAAATCGCAGAGCAACTTCAGTTACAGAAACTCCAGAAACTTTTCATGGAGAGAAAGAAGTGGTGCACTTTAGATTTACTTTTTTGTTTACGCCCTTTTCAATAGTAGTGCATTTGAATAAAAAATGACATCAGTGTCCATTGTTGCACTTAACCCTATACATACCCGTGAAAAGAGCGTAAACAAATGAAACGTTTCGGGAGTTTCTGTAACTGAAGTTGCTCGTCGATTTGGAGTTAGAAGGAAGATTCCCCGGAAATGGAGAGACATGTGTTGGCTTACAAACATCATGAATGATCCGGGTCATTGTAAAGGATGAGTCTCACACCAGTAGATACAGTGAGGTGTTGTAAACAATTGACGATGTGAGATGTTCGGGTTATGATTGTCTTTTCATGGAGCGATAGAAAGAATAGGTACACTTTATATAGATTTACTGTTTTGTTTACGCTCTTTTCATGGGTATAGGCATGATTAGGGTTAAGTGCAACAACGGAAACTGCATCATTTTTATTCAAATGGCCACTGCTTCATCAATATTGGTGCTATTGTGCCAAATGAGGTGTCAAAATGCGCGAGAGGAAATGCCTGTTTTATTCCACTTGTTAAATTTATTTAGGGTGCTAAGAATTAAACACAGGGCGCCTTGAAAAAGTACTTTCTTTCTTTCAGAATTTCTATCATTCGTGTTTCAATTGATTGTCTTTTCAAGTATTCGAGTCAGTTAGAATTTTCTCGAATACACAGTTTGGAATTGTGTGAAAATCTAAAACCAGCTACAACATGTACAAGAACTAACATTTTGTTGGTTCTCATTCTCAGATATAGGCCTAATCCATTAAATCAGATACCGTATCTACATGTAGATCTAAATCAGTATTGCATGATCAATACAATTTGAAATGTTGAGGTTTTCCACACCTCCAGAAATTACAAAATTTTACGAAAACGTGTTGGTTATTTTCAAAACGTATAGGCCTCTAAGGAACACATTTTGCCATTTATTTAAGTTTTAAATTCTCTCTTCTTTCAGATAAATTACAATGTCATGAATGTACATTTTCTTCTCTCAATCACGATTTGGGGGAACACAACAGACACGCCTCTTCTAGAGAAGATAAACATGATAAATCGAATTCGATGTCGATTAGCTCGTAAACATCAGAATTTCGATTAGCCTATATAGGCCTATAGCCTACCACGATTTTATTCATTTTCATTAACCTTTCATAGATTTCAATACAATGCAATACGATCAATGGTGACCTTTTAATGTGACATTGAAAAAGAAGAAGATGACCTATGACCTTAGAAGGTCCCACTAACTTCAAATGTTGTGTACGTGACAAAATGTGTAGGCCTATTACATATCGGATGAAAATAATATTGACATCGGTCTCCCGAAAAAAAAGTCATTTGATTTGTCAAACGAAACTTAAATTCTAAAGTAAAATAGCCCAATCAAAATCTTGAATTTTACCAATGTATTGGTTAGGACATTGGTTAGGCCTAAATGAAGCACGGAGGCTAAACTGTTTGCAGCTATGCCTTTAATATGTTTACACGCTCAACAATGCTCAAGGAATCGACGAAAATAGAATCGCAAACAATATTTCCAATTTTTTTATAATTTCAATATTTTCAAGCTATATTTTAGTTTTTTAAAGTTCTAAAACAGATCTCATTCATTTCCTAGCTGAGCTACTTTTTTTTAACACTGTACACTCATATTGGCTATTCCAGAAAAATGCATAGAAGGGTAATTTTTCAATTCGAAAATTCCCGGATTTCCAAGAGCAATTTTCAGAAAAATCTGGATTTCCGGTTAAAATTGATATAAAATAAATCTGGATTTCCGAACCCCTCTATAGGGGATCGTCCGAATGGAATGCAGATTCTTCGGAAATCGCTTCGAAGGAGGGAAAATGCCATGCTTCCGTCGGGAAAAGTCTGGATTTCCAACGCTTCGGGAGGGAAAAAAGTTTGGATTTCCGAGTAACACTAGAAGCTAAAAAGTCTAGAAATTCCAACCCCTCTATAGGGGGTATATGCACCTATTTTCTGGAATAGCCCTATGCGGTTTTGACGTTTAAATGCCGTGTAGATAGATTTGCTATCTAACTCGAGATAACTATTGTATAACCTATAGGCCTATTTGAATGAACTGTATAGGGCGTTTATTCCATAGTCGTTTCTATAACATACTGTACAGATGGACACTTATTAGTGGTACATTTTGCTATCTACCCCTGATGACCATAAACCTGGTCAATATGGATTTGTCGATTTTCCTTGATGAGACGTTACTTGGTATAAAGGACACTTTTATAGTCTTGTATGCATAACAAAAGCCTTAGGTTAACTTAGCCTATAATTGAACACTCAACACAAATAGACAATGTTTTCCAAAATAAAATTTAAGGTCAAATATTGGACACTGTACTTTTTGTCTATAAACTTAAACTTGGCATCGGCGGCATATCATCAATGCAAAGTATTTAGTGTAACAAGGAGAGCCCCCGGGTCCAGGGGACGACGCACTGAACGAGATTTACTACAAGTGGCCAACGGCAGCCCTGGTGGACCACGATCCCGCCAGATTGGCGCGTAAATTTCAGTACTCTGGTAACAAATAGTCCGAAAATAGCGGGAAAATAAATTCTTATTTTGCGGTGAGTTATGTGTGCTATCGAATTGTGGGCCGTGGCTTGGCTATTGCATTATAATCACCGAGTGATAAGTGATGACAAAGTTGTATTGCTTGTGAGAAAATATTGTTGTTTGAAGTCCAAACGTTGTTTTTTATGTGGTGATAAGTGGGTCATTTCATATATGCATGACCCTAAAAGCTGCATTCATAAGTCTTTTCAAAGTCTTTTTACATTTTATAACCCTTTGCATGCCTTAGCCTACTTCCTTTATGAAAGTTTACGTCGAAGTATAGTCACGAGGTGTGGGAACCGAACCAAAATGGTTAAACTTATGTTTTAAATACTTAAAGACTGTATGGTTTATTGCTACAATTTAAACCAATTTGGTCTATAACCCCATTTAGTCTCAGAATTTAGTTTCGAAATCATGGCTGTTTATAACGAGAACACACAGTGATAATTCTTAAAGTGATTTACTGCAAAACAAATTAACTTCAAAAATAGATAAACAAACAGACAAACAAACAAACAAAGCAAGATAAACACGCCAACGAACAAATAAACGAACATACAAACGAGCTCAAACGATCGATAAACGATCGATAAATGGCGTTTACTGCACAAAAAGAAAGTATCCACCTCTTTCGAGGCGCCCTGCGTTTAATTTTCAGGGCCCTTAATAAATTCAACAATGAGAAAGAACAGGCATTTCCTCCCGCGCATTTTGACACCTCATTTGTCACAATAGCACCAATATTGATGAAGCACTGGTCATTTGAATAAGACATGATGCAGTTTTCATTGTTGCCCTTAACACATACCCATGAAAAGAGCGTAAACAAAACAGTAAATCTAAAGTGTCCCCTTCTTTCACTCTCTCCATGAAAAGACAATCATAATCCGAATATCTCACATTGTCAATTGTTTCCAACACCTCACTGTATCTACTGGTGTGAGACTCATCGTTTACCATGTTTACAATGACCCGGATCATTCATGATGTTTGTAAGCCAACACCTGTCTCTCCATTTCCGTGCAACCTTTCTTCTAACTCTAAAATCGACGAGCAACTTCAGTTACAGAAGCTTCAGACACTTAACGCTCTTTTCACGGGTAAAGGGTTAAGTGCAACAATGGAAACTGCATCATTTTTTATTCAAATGCACTTAACCATATAGTGAAAAGAGGGTAAACAAAAACAGTAAATCTTCTTTCTACCCATGAAAAATGTGTGGACATGGAGTTTCTGTAACTGAAGTTGCTCTTCGATTTGGAGTTACAAGGAAGGTTGCACGGAAATGGAGAGACAGGTGTGTTGGCTTACAAACATCATGAATGATACTGGTCGCATTGTAAAGGATGAGTCTCACACCTGTAGATACAGGTGTCGAAACAATTGATGATGTGAGAAGTTCGGATTATGACACTAGACAGTCTTTTCATGGAGAGAAAGAAGGGGTACACTTTAGATTTACTGTTTTGTTAACGCTCATCTGGGTAAAGGATTCAGAGCGACAATGTGGAAACCGCATCATTTGTTATGCAAATGGTCACTGCTTCATCAATATTGGTGCTATTGTGACAAACGAGGTGTCAAAATGCGCGGGAGGGAATGCCTAATCTTTCCCACTTTTATTTAGGGTCCTGAGAATTAAACACAGGGTGCCTCGATAAAAGTGGATACTTTCACATTGTCAATTGTTTCCAACACCTCACTGATGATCTGCTGGTGTGAGACTCATTGTTTACCATGTTTACAATGACCAGGATCATTTATGATGTTTGTAAGCCAACACACATGTCTCTACATTTCCGTGCAACCTTTCTTTTAACTGCAAAATCGACGAGCAACTTCAGTTACAGAAACTTCAGAAACTTTTCATTGAGAGAAAGAAGCTGTATATGGCAGGCCCAATGTCCAGTAACTCGAAAAACCAAGTTTTTCGTCGAATTTTACATATACTAAATTGTTTACGCTCTTTTCACGGGTATAAGGTTAAGTGCAACAATGGAAACTGCTTCATGTTTTATTCAAACGCACTTAACCCTATACCTGTAAAAAAGGCGTATGAACAAAACAGTAAATCTAAAGTGTACCACTTCTTTCTCACCATGACAAATTTCTAGAGTTTCTGTAACTGAAGTTGCTCTTCGATTTGGAGTTACGAGGAAGGTTGCACGGAAATGGAGAGACAGGTGTGTTGGCTTACAAACATCATGCATGTCATTGTAAAGGATGAGTCTCACACCTGTAGATACAGGTGTCGAAACAATTGATGATGTGGGAAGTTCGGATTATGATTGTCTTTTCATGGAGAGAAAGAAGGGGTACACTTTAGATTTACTGTTTTGTTAACGCTCATCTGGGTAAAGGATTAAGAGCGACAATGTGGAAACCGCATCATTTGTTATGCAAATGGTCACTGCTTCATCAATATTGGTGCTATTGTGACAAACGAGGTGTCAAAATGCGCGGGAGGGAATGCCTGATCTTTCCCACTTTTATTTAGGGTCCTGAGAATTAAACACAGGGTGCCTCGATAAAAGTGGATACTTTCACATTGTCAATTGTTTCCAACACCTCACTGATGATCTACTGGTGTGAGACTCATCGTTTACCATGTTTACAATGACCAGGATCATGTATGATGTTTGTAAGCCAACACACATGTCTCTACATTTCCGTGCAACCTTTCTTTTAACTGCAAAATCGACGAGCAACTTCAGTTACAGAAACTTCAGAAACTTTTCATTGAGAGAAAGAAGCTGTATATGGCAGGCCCAATGTCCAGTAACTCGAAAAACAAAGTTTTTCGTCGAATTTTACATATACTAAATTGTTTACGCTCTTTTCACGGGTATAAGGTTAAGTGCAACAATGGAAACTGCTTCATGTTTTATTCAAACGCACTTAACCCTATACCTGTGAAAAAGGCGTATGAACAAAACAGTAAATCTAAAGTGTACCATTTCTTTCTCACCATGACAAATTTCTAGAGTGTCTGTAACTGAAGTTGCTCTTCGATTTGGAGTTACGAGGAAGGTTGCACGGAAATGGAGAGACAGGTGTGTTGGCTTACAAACATCATGCATGTCATTGTAAAGGATGAGTCTCACACCTGTAGATACAGGTGTCAAAACAATTGATGATGTGGGAAGTTCGGATTATGATTGTCTTTTCATGGAGAGAAAGAAGGGGTACACTTTAGATTTACTGTTTTGTTAACGCTCATCTGGGTAAAGGATTAAGAGCGACAATGTGGAAACCGCATCATTTGTTATGCAAATGGTCACTGCTTCATCAATATTGGTGCTATTGTGACAAACGAGGTGTCAAAATGCGCGGGAGGGAATGCCTGATCTTTCCCACTTTTATTTAGGGTCCTGAGAATTAAACACAGGGTGCCTCGATAAAAGTGGATACTTTCACATTGTCAATTGTTTCCAACACCTCACTGATGATCTGCTGGTGTGAGACTCATCGTTTACCATGTTTACAATGACCAGGATCATTTATGATGTTTGTAAGCCAACACACATGTCTCTACATTTCCGTGCAACATTTCTTTTAACTGCAAAATCGACGAGCAACTTCAGTTACAGAAACTTCAGAAACTTTTCATTGAGAGAAAGAAGCTGTATATGGCAGGCCCAATGTCCAGTAACTCGAAAAACAAAGTTTTTCGTCGAATTTTACATATACTAAATTGTTTACGCTCTTTTCACGGGTATAAGGTTAAGTGCAACAATGGAAACTGCTTCATGTTTTATTCAAACGCACTTAACCCTATACCTGTGAAAGAGGCGTATGAACAAAACAGTAAATCTAAAGTGTACCATTTCTTTCTCACCATGACAAATTTCTAGAGTGTCTGTAACTGAAGTTGCTCTTCGATTTGGAGTTACGAGGAAGGTTGCACGGAAATGGAGAGACAGGTGTGTTGGCTTACAAACATCATGCATGTCATTGTAAAGGATGAGTCTCACACCTGTAGATACAGGTGTCGAAACAATTGATGATGTGGGAAGTTCGGATTATGATTGTCTTTTCATGGAGAGAAAGAAGGGGTACACTTTAGATTTACTATTTTGTTAACGCTCATCTGGGTAAAGGATTAAGAGCGACAATGTGGAAACCGCATCATTTGTTATGCAAATGGTCACTGCTTCATCAATATTGGTGCTATTGTGACAAACGAGGTGTCAAAATGCGCGGGAGGGAATGCCTGATCTTTCCCACTTTTATTTAGGGTCCTGAGAATTAAACACAGGGTGCCTCGATAAAAGTGGATACTTTCACATTGTCAATTGTTTCCAACACCTCACTGATGATCTACTGGTGTGAGACTCATCGTTTACCATGTTTACAATGACCAGGATCATGTATGATGTTTGTAAGCCAACACACATGTCTCTACATTTCCGTGCAACCTTTCTTTTAACTGCAAAATCGACGAGCAACTTCAGTTACAGAAACTTCAGAAACTTTTCATTGAGAGAAAGAAGCTGTATATGGCTGATATGGCAGGCCCAATGTCCAGTAACTCGAAAAACAAAGTTTTTCGTCGAATTTTACATATACTAAATTGTTTACGCTCTTTTCACGGGTATAAGGTTAAGTGCAACAATGGACACGGCTTCATGTTTTATTCAAACGCACTTAACCCTATACCTGTGAAAAAGGCGTATGAACAAAACAGTAAATCTAAAGTGTACCATTTCTTTCTCACCATGACAAATTTCTAGAGTGTCTGTAACTGAAGTTGCTCTTCGATTTGGAGTTACGAGGAAGGTTGCACGGAAATGGAGAGACAGGTGTGTTGGCTTACAAACATCATGCATGTCATTGTAAAGGATGAGTCTCACACCTGTAGATACAGGTGTCGAAACAATTGATGATGTGGGAAGTTCGGATTATGATTGTCTTTTCATGGAGAGAAAGAAGGGGTACACTTTAGATTTACTGTTTTGTTAACGCTCATCTGGGTAAAGGATTAAGAGCGACAATGTGGAAACCGCATCATTTGTTATGCAAATGGTCACTGCTTCATCAATATTGGTGCTATTGTGACAAACGAGGTGTCAAAATGCGCGGGAGGGAATGCCTGATCTTTCCCACTTTTATTTAGGGTCCTGAGAATTAAACACAGGGTGCCTCGATAAAAGTGGATACTTTCACATTGTCAATTGTTTCCAACACCTCACTGATGATCTACTGGTGTGAGACTCATCGTTTACCATGTTTACAATGACCAGGATCATGTATGATGTTTGTAAGCCAACACACATGTCTCTACATTTCCGTGCAACCTTTCTTTTAACTGCAAAATCGACGAGCAACTTCAGTTACAGAAACTTCAGAAAATTTTCATTGAGAGAAAGAAGCTGTATATGGCAGGCCCAATGTCCAGTAACTCGAAAAACCAAGTTTTTCGTCGAATTTTACATATACTAAATTGTTTACGCTCTTTTCACGGGTATAAGGTTAAGTGCAACAATGGAAACTGCTTCATGTTTTATTCAAACGCACTTAACCCTATACCTGTGAAAAAGGCGTATGAACAAAACAGTAAATCTAAAGTGTACCACTTCTTTCTCACCATGACAAATTTCTAGAGTGTCTGTAACTGAAGTTGCTCTTCGATTTGGAGTTACGAGGAAGGTTGCACGGACATGGAGAGACAGGTGTGTTGGCTTACAAACATCATGCATGTCATTGTAAAGGATGAGTCTCACACCTGTAGATACAGATGTCGGAACAGTTGATGTGAGAAGTTCGGATTATGATAGTCTTTTCATGGAGAGAAAGAAGAGGTACACTTTAGATTTACTGTTTTGTTAACGCTCTTCTGGGTATATGATTAAGTGTGACAATGGAAACTGGATCATTTGTTATTCAAATGGCCACTGCTTCATCAATATTAGTGCTATTGTGACAAACGAGGTGTCAAAATGCGCGGGAGGGAATGCCTGTTCTTTCCCACTTTTATTTAGGGTCCTGAGAATTAAACACAGGGTGCCTCGATAAAAGTGGATACTTTCACATTGTCAATTGTTTCCAACACCTCACTGTATGACGTATCTACTGGTGTGAGACTCATCGTTTACCATGCTTACAATGACCAGGATCATTCATGATGTTTGTAAGCCAACACATGTCTCTCCATTTCCGTGCAACCTTTTTTAAACTCCAAAATCGACGAGCAACTTCAGTTACAGAAACTTCAGAAACTTTTCATTGAGAGAAAGAAGCAGTACATAAACTGTTTTGTTTACGCTCTTTTCACGGGTATAAGGTTAAGTGCAACAATGGAAACTGCATACTTTTTTTATTCAAATGCACTTAACCCTATATACACCTAGCACATAAAGTCCCTGCTCAGGTGCTTTGAGGTTGACTAATTCAAAATATATAATCGGTACCAAAAATCTGAGATACATTAAATGAGCAAATTTCTTCTCCGCAGTTTGATACCTCATTCAACAAAATCGAATGGATACTTTTAAAGTTATGTCGATTTCAATGACCGCGGATGCAACAGAAAAGTGGCACTAGGTATAGGAAATCATTGATTTGTGTGTGATTTACCATAGACGGTAAAAATCAATGTTTTACCCGTCTATGGATTTACGCACTGAAAAACTCACAGCTTATCAGCTAAGACTTGTATTCTTCACAGCCAGATACACCCTTTGTCCCGCACATTGCGGTTATCACTAAAGACCCATTCATCTGTCACGTTCAGATAGCACACAGTTATCACACACAAATCAATGATTCCTATACCTAGTGCCACTTTTCTGTTGCATCCGCGGTCATTGAAATCGACATAACTTTAAAAGTATCCATTCGATTTTGTTGAATGAGGTATCAAACTGCGGAGAAGAAATTTGCTCATTTAATGTATATCTCAGATTTTTGGTACCGATTATATATTTTGAATTAGTCAACATCAAAGCACCTGAGCAGGGACTTTATGTGCTAGGTGTACATGCTATACCTGTGAACATGTGAAAAGAACGTATACATAAAACAGTAAATCTAAAGTGTGCCACTTCTTTCTCTCCATGACAAATTTCTGAAGTTTCTGTAACTGGAGTTGCTCTTCGATTTGGAGTTACAAGGAAGGTTGCACGGAATGAATTATACTGGTGATTGTAAAGGATAAGTCTCACACCTGTAGATACAGGTGTCGGAACAATTGATGATGTGAGAAGTTCGGATTATGATAGTCTTTTCATGGAGAGAAAGAAGAGGTAGGCCTACACTTTAGATTTACTGTTTTGTAACGCTCTTCTGGGTATAGGAAAGTGCGACAATGGAAACTGCATCATTTGTTATTCAAATGGCCACTGCTTCATCAATATTGGTGCTATTGTGACAAACGAGGTGTCAACATGCGCAGGAGAGAATGCCTGTTCTTTCCCATTTTCATTTAGGGTCCTGAGAATTAAACACTGCACTGCAAAATCAAGTGTTAAAGATGAACGTGTTCTGAACGTGTTCAGATGTTAAAATCTTTATGTTAGTGTTATTAAAATAACGCAAATGTTTACTTATTAACATTCAAATGTTACATTATCAACACAACTGTTAAGACATTGTTATAGAAGTGTTTATGCAACGTTAATATTACTATGGTAGTGTTAAAACAAGAACACATGTCGATTTATAACGTTTAGTGTTAAAGATGAACGTGTTCTGAACGTGTTCAGATGTTAAAATCTTTATGTTAGTGTTATTAAAATAACGCAAATGTTTACTTATTAACATTCAAATGTTACATTATCAACACAACTGTTAATACATTGTTATAGAAGTGTTTATGCAGCATTACTGGTGTTAACCATAACGCTCTAGTGTTAATATTTAAACGTTAGTGTTCGACCACTCTGTTGAACATGATGATGAATAAGCACATGGCGTTCTAAACGTGTTATTAGTTAACATGTGCAAACGTTAATATTACTATGGTAGTGTTAAAACAAGAACACCAATGTCGATTTATAACGTTTAGTGTTAAAGATGAACGTGTTCTGAACGTGTTCAGATGTTAAAATCTTTATGTTAGTGTTATTAAAATAACGCAAATGTTTACTTATTAACATTCAAATGTTACATTATCAACACAACTGTTAAGACATTGTTATAGAAGTGTTTATGCAGCATTACTGGTGTTAACCATAACGCTCTAGTGTTAATATTTAAACGTTAGTGTTCGACCACTCTGTTGAACATGATGATGAATAAGCACATGGCGTTCTAAACGTGTTATTAGTTAACAATTTCAAACGTTAATATTACTATGGTAGTGTTAAAACAAGAACACCAATGTCGATTTATAACGTTTGGACGCAACACTATGAATGCCGGTGTTCAGAAATTATTGTAGTAGTAATGATGCTAAAAGTGTTAAAACAAGAACACCAATGTCGATTTATAACGTTTGGACGCAACACTATGAATGCCGGTGTTCAGAAATTATTGTAGTAGTAATGATGCTAGTGTTAATTTTATTTTAACTTTTGTTGTTTTTAACTTAGGCCTAGATGTTAAAAAAGCACTTGTGTTACCCAGCAAACACAGAACGTTTCCGCAACGTTGCACCTAGGTTGCAGTTAGGTACATCATTTTTTTAATCACCCACATCTGGCTTCATCACGACGTTCATATAACGTTTACACAACCAAATTATGTTACCTGGGCTGTAATCGCTAATTTGCATATTTTACCTGGCCTTACATGAGTCGAGTAAATTGTGGAAATAGCTCATTAGCATAATTTCAATGGTACAAAAATTAGCACCGGTGCTCGTTTGTAACCTTTAAATTATGGTAATGAGCTAATTTGCACCTTTTATTTATTTAAACCTATTTTTTTTTTTAAATTGAAGTCGATACATACATTTAACAGCTTTTAACACCATAGAAAGTATTTTGATCTGTATACGTAAGTTCTCATATGTATAGCTAAAGGCAAGTCATTGTTCACTAATGCCATATATACATTGTACATTGAGCAAGAACATAGTACACATGAAAAGGTCAATGCCTGCCCCCTCCCTCTATAATACCACTACCGTTCCCTGGTTGCCATGGTGTAACTAACCGAATTTGATGAAAGTTTTTTACACGTTTGGGATAAAATGTGAACAGTAGCATTAATAAAATAAGTTATTAACGCAATGAAGTGTTAATTAAGTGTTACTTCTTATTAACGTGTCAAAGTGTTAAATATTATTAACATATGAACATGTTAATACATAACATTAATGTTGAAGTATTAACATAGACGTTATTGCCTGGCAGCTCAGTTATGTTAACGCTGATGATACTCATGAACATGTTCATGTGTTAATGATGAACACTTGAACGTGTTCATCATTAACACATGAACGTGTTAATTAAGTGTTACTCTAAGGTGTTAATAAAAGTGTTCAAATATTAACACTTGATTTTGCAGTGTGGGCGCCTCGATACAAGTCGGCTACTTTCAACACCTCACTGTATGATGTATCTACTGGTGTGTGAGACTCATCGTTTACCATGTTTACAATGACCAGGATCATTCATGTTTACGACAATAAACGTGTTTCTTTTCCAATGCAAAGGGTGGTTATTAAATATTGGTGCTGATCCCATTAGTGGTGATTGGTGGTGATGGACTGCATAGAAATACACGATCACCACCTTTTCACCACCTCCATCACCTCCAAAATACCCCGGTATTTTGTTTGCAGAATTATGGAATCTCTTTGGTGGGCCATTCACCAATCAGTTTTAACATTGATCATTGAACCCCAACTTTATGAAAAACCAGTTGTATTGATTATTTAGCTCTTCATGTCTCACCTGAACTCTCGCTTCTGTAAGATCTACTTTCTTGGCGAGTTCTTCGCGTAAGAATGCATCGGGGTAATGGGTTCTTTCAAATACTCGTTCTAAAGCATCTAGTTGTGCTGTTGTAAACGTTGTGCGGTTTCTTCTCTGTTTCTTGCGTTTAGCAGCGGCTGCCGCAGAATTGCAATCTGCATCGGAAGAGAACATGAATGATTTTGTATTAGTAAAGTCATAAAAATACAAGAAAAAAACGCACTCTGTACACATATAAACGGTACCAGGTTTACAGTTTTATCGTCCTATTTATGTATTATTGTGGGAACTAAACGACAATACTTTTGAAATTATTCCTCCCGTCAATGTGTGCTCATTCAAGCATCACAACAACTGTGCGGTGTTCAAGCAAAGACCCTGGTTCAAGTTGCTTAACCATCCTCTTTAAATACATCATTTGGCAACTTTTGAATTGAGGTATTCCTCCATTACAATGTGTGTTCATTCAAGCGTTACAACACCTGCGTAGCTATAGGCCCGCTCTAGTGTTGCTGTGCACACGTTCATTATGTGTGCCAAAACTCGTTTCGAGGGAGTAACTCATTTTAAAGATATCAGGCATAATCTAAAGGGGAACTTATTTTTTGTTGAACTGTGTATAATGCACAAGGGAATATAGAAGGGAATACTTTATGATGAAAATAAATAAAACATATTAAAAAATCTCAAAATTGAAAGCATGCAGATTTCCTTTTTGATTTAGTAACATGGTAAAGTTCTGTGATGTTTTATTTACGATAATGCGGTCAAGATAGATTTATAAGTTCAGGAAAGTCTTCCCTGATAAGTCAAACATCATTAGGCCTATACAGTTATAAGAGAGAGAAAATAAGTGTAACCAATTGAAATAGATCACATAATATGCCTTTAATTGGAGGAGACTTCAATACAAACAAAATAGGTCATATTCCTTCCATGAAACAAGTCAACTGGAATGGAAACACATCTGAGGGTCCTATTTCATAAAACTTTAAGATCGTCTTAATTTGGATTTAAGAAGAATTGATTATTCTTTTATTCGTCTTAAGCCCTAAACTCTTCTTACGTTAAGAAGATTCTTATCTTCTATTTTATAAAACAATTTAAGAAGAATATCCTTGATAATATCCTTCTTAAGTACCTTCTATTAAAAGAAGTCAGAGGAAGTATCTTTATTTTACTATACTAAGGAATTCTTCTTAAATTCTGATAATATTCTTTTATCCTATAAGAAGAGTTTTTATTCTTAACTGAAGAATCTAATCGAAACTCTTCTTATAATTACTTTACGAACTTCTGACCATTATGAAATAGGGCCCAGATGGACGATACAGGGCGTGTCGAAAAAGTGTCCCATGTGAAATGATTTTTTTGTGTGGCCATGATTAATATATGGATGTGAAATAATCATGTTATCGGCAATCTTTCAATGTGTCATAAAAATATTTGTCTATCCATTTTGGAAATTTCGTCATCAAATTATGGCAAATCTCCTCAGTCATGTCAAATTCAGTTTTGGCCACTTTTCATGTGCAGAGAACTCTTTTATTACAATCATCGTTGTTCAGTGTGAAACTGAGCATAATCAATAAAATCAATAATTATCTATATATAACCTTGTAAATGTTAGTTGAATTTGAACAGTAAACATGTTTTCATCCATATCATCCATGGCTGGCAAACCATGACATAATATTTGAGTTTTAGTTGTATTTTAAACAATTACATTGACATAGGCCTATACGGTATCTTATATTCATCATTGGAATCACACATGCAGTTCTTTCAGTTAAAAAGTCCAATTCTTGTTCAAAAGTGGCCAAAATGGGATTCGCACTCTTGTTACTGAATTGATCATATCTCGGCAGTGTAGGCCTTATAGGTGGTGAAATTTAAAGGGATAAAGTGTATCTCATAGACGAATATGAAGACAAATAATGGACGTTCATAAGTCCTGATTCAGATGGTTATATCAGCTCATGCGTACTCGCAAATGTGGAGGAATGGTGCGTTGACTGAACGCCGAATTTAGAAGCTTATACAATACAATTTTAAGGCAGAATTCGATCATGGAATCGTCTCTTTAAATATAGCTAGGCTACAACAATCACAGTACCGTAATACGCTAGATTTTCACATGAGCGTAAAGCGCTAGATTTATCAAAGTTAACGAGAAGGCAACGGATGACATACCTGTTAAAAACAGCGTAAAACAACACGTTTCTTAACCCTTTCCGCTCGGCAAAACAGTTTATTATTGGGTGTCGTCACCATATTTGGAATCACTATGAGAATGGCATTACAATAAGTACAAACATGCCTAGTATTGGTTCGGTTATTCTTGAGATAGACTTTAAAAGTTTGGAAATGTTTTGAAAATAAAACTACTATATAGACGCGTGGAAAGTGTTAGTGTAAAAGCGTATTAACACCATGAAAAGATTGACTATACAAACATGACAAAAACTGAATATGCATAGGCCTACTTCCTTACATTCTTACCTTTCCGGTTTTTTTAAAGACATAAACGAAATATATGATGATATTGTCTCCAAATACATTTAAACAAAATCATAGACAAAAGTAATCAGAATGGTATGATAATCAATAATTTGTAGTCATATCACGGAAATCACTTTTGATTTTATAGCACTCTAGTGACATTTAGTGAAAGGTGCAGGCCTATGTTACACAAATAATTTAGGCATATTAACTGTTGGGTATTTATCATAGACCCTGGCATGCCTGATAAGCTCTCCCTACCCCTCACTTCAACATTTTGTCAGCTCGTTATTGAGCCAAAAGAAAGATCCATGCTTATTATTCCTCTTACCAAATTGAGTTGGGCTTTTCGTTATCATATGGTTCAGTTAGATCCTTTGCGCCAAGTTCATGAAACCTTGAAATTAAGCGGTTCTGAATACCTAAGGATCATTTAACTTCCGGCATAACTGATCTTGACTTTGGTTCTGGAAGATATCACATAAGGCCTATATCGTGTTTCGTTTCACTGCAAACGTTGTACGTTTATCCATCTCGCGGGCAGCGAACACAGAGGTTCGGCGCGCTTCGCGGTACTTGTCTCGGGAGGGTTTAAAGCGAAGCAGAGCGACTGATTTCGCGTGGCGATGAAAGACTGGATATGATAGGCCGCCGGCGTGTAATAGCCGTTAAATACCAGCGAGATTTTGGGATTTGTAGTTGAGAACCAATGTAGGCCGGGGTTGTTGTTTCGACATTGTGTTATATGACCTATATCCGTTGGATAGAAATTGATATTATCCATCCAAGATCCATTTGAAAGTATTTATGTGTATTGGGAGCTGTTGTCGAAGTCTAATGTATAAGCAAAGAGATACATACCTTTTGCTAAGGTCTGTATCTTTATCTTAACTATAGTGTTCTTGTGGTTTTTGCCTTTATTCTGTTTATGCCAACTCAACGTTTGTAACTGGATTTGTATAACCATGGACGATAATTTGTCAGGCTTATACGTAGACGACGCCATAAGAATTTAATAGGCCTTAACACGGAAAAAATACGTTTTTACAATGTCGGCATCATTTGTCTCAAAGATGTGTAGACCTGCCTCTGTATATAAATCAGTAAATAAATGGTCTGTGCAGTATAGGCCTATGGATGCCATGCCAGTTTCAATATCGCCTTGTGAGCTTTAGAGATCAAGAGTGATATTACAGAGACTAGTTTAAAGGTCGTGCGATATTAGTAAAGGCCAAGTATAAGTTAGAAATGATCCATTCATCACGTTTAATTCGCATAATTATTTAACGTCTTGTTTGTATTATACGCTGAGTCATAGAGAATGAAGACCCTTCACCTCAAGACAAAAACGAACGCCATGAAGTGAATGCAAAGCTAAAATGTTTTGGAGAATATTATTATTACCATTTAAGTCAATTTGCGAACACAAGCAAATAAAAGCAAGATCATGACATGGAAACAATGTTATATTGTGCCTATAGAAAGTGACACATTTAACCAATAACCAACACAATGGAATAGGCTATCCTATAAGGCATGGTAAAAGTTGTTCGCGCAGCGTTTTGAAAAACCTCAAAAATGTGGATTTTACATGAACCACTTGCCCAATAATTGTTCAGCACTAAAATGAGTTGTGAACGAAACCAGTGCCGAAAGATCGTCCGGATCATAGAGGAAGGGAATTTCAGTTGATTTGGATTATATTCTATGAAAGAAAATATAGATAAGGGTGTATAATATCAGCTCATTATAGCATACTCACCATCATCCTGCCCCGATGCATCAGAGACAACGCCATCACCGCGGGAAGATAACGGTGACACATGATGGTGATGTGTTGCCGACGCCGTAACCGAGTTGTGTTGATGATGATGACCATCTAAAGATGTAGGGTCCGAAAAGTCAACATTTTCCAGGTTTAATAGATGAGATACAGAAAAGTTCCTGCCTTGTATTGTTAGTGTATCTGGTAGTGTTGTCTGTTGAGTTTGAGGAGGGGTGTAAGCATTAGCTGTTCCTAAATCACGATCCATGGTTAAAAATCACTTCACAGTTCATAAGACTTCTCCACCGACAGAAATGATAAACTTATTAAACTTTGCAGAAAATATTGAAAACTCCAATTAGATATTGAAACATACCACTGCAAAAGTTATGAATTTGATACCGAAGAGCAACGAATCACCTCACCAACAAATTACCGAAAAGTGAGATTCCAAAACAATTGCAAGTATATTTAAGTTGTATAGCACACGTCGTCTTGAGATAAATCCAAATGCATAAATATCTCTATTTATTAGGCGGAAACACATCAGTGACAGAATGTTGTTAATCCCAAGACATTTCAAAGATTTCCATTTTTTTTGACAGAGCGTAACAAATTATTGTACAATTCCAATTTCTAAGTGTTCGGTCCGCCCACCCGAGGTTTGCGCCGTGGTTTATTATTTTGATGTATCGGTGATTCCCAAATTTGCTTGCGTCTTGTGCTGTGGGCTGAGGCTATATGGAAATGGCAAATGATACTCTTTATATTTCACTAGCTCCCTTGAGCTACTCGGTTATATAGCCATAGATCACGTCAACAGATGTGAGCTTAATGTCGACGTACTTTTTCGTTCCCATACTGTATTCATATCACAGCACACCGGCAAGACCTTGTTTTTTGCGTCTTAAGACATGCGTCACACTAACTGCATGCCGGTCTCTCTGTCGTCAAGAAAGAGGAGGAGGGAGGAGTTGAGTTACTTTAAAGCATCGTTTACATAAAACGTTCGCAATTGGATATGCGGCGGATTTCAGATACATGGTCATTTGTCAACCAAAACAAAGGTTTATGGTTGTCATGGTTGTGGAAATCAGGAAGTTTTTTTAATGGAAATTTGCAAGAGGGATTTTGTGATCATACACTTTCCACGCGGCAGGCGACTGCAGACGACAGTTCCAAAATGCCACAAAATGTTCCAAAAATATCAAATTATTGAATTTCTTCATCATATTTGGAGTCACCATGAGAAATACATTAAAATAAGTACAAACATGCCTAATCCTTATCTATTGGTTCAGTAATCCTTGAGATAGATCTTGAAAGTGAGAAAGCTTTCTGAAAAATCTGTTTTGTATATAATGGTAAAACCGATGGCCGGCCGCGTGGAAAGTGTGGAAGTTTTTGGTGTTTAAGGGCAACATTAGGGTGAATATATTTCTAAATTGAGAAGAATGTTTACAAGTGCCTTTTTATAATGCGAATATCAGTAAATGATCGATTGTGAATGTTTTTATTTTATTTTAAAGTTTCGGATTTTTATTGGAAGTCGGATTTAGTCTTTGAAAACTATAATTTTAGGGGGAAAAAAGAAATAAGAAAAAGAAACAGGACAGATCCTGTTTCTTTCCCATATCTTTGTCGCCATCCCGCCCCTTATTGACCTTGAACCCGACCCCCCTGGTCCACCCCAAACCGTACCCGTAATCCGACGTCCTATACTACTCAGGCCCCTCCCCTCCCTAGATTTTCCAAAGGTAGGCCAACGCCCACCATAGGCGTGCGCAGGAATTTTTTACCCGGGGGGCTTAAAAATAAAATTCATTGGTTCACACCGCTATCCGCGGTAACGAGTCTGAGGGGGATGTGCCCCCTTGGATTGGATTTTTGGCTTGGATTTTTGGCTTGGATTGGATTTTTTGGAATATTGGCTATTGTCAAAAGAAAGGTTTAACCGGGAGTTTAACAAACCGTTCCTGATGCCATGTTGTTAAGTTTGACTTATAATATGAAACTAATTTGCGCGTAGCGCGCCAAAAATGTCTATTTTAACACTAAAAAGGTCCAGAAAACGTTTCTGAAGCCATCTTGTTCCAATTGAATAACAAAGTAGTATGAAAATAATTGTCGCGGAACGCGCAAAAATTTGCTATATGTAAAAATAAAGGTTTAGAAAAACGTTCTTGAAGCCATCTCGTTAAGCTTGAATAATAAATAATCAGTGAAATTAATACGCGCGTAGCGCGCAAAAAATGTCTATTTTAACAGTAAAAAGTTTCAGAAAACGTTTATGAAGCCATCTTGTTGAAATTGAATAACACAAAATAAAAAATAATTCCCGCGGAGCGCGAAAAAAATTGGCTATTGTAAAAATAAAGGTTTAGAAAAACTTTACTGAAGCTATCTTGTTAAGCTTGAATAATAAATAATCAGTGAAACAAATACGCGCGTAGCGCGCAAAAAAATGTCTATTTTAACAATAAAAAGGTCCAGAAAACGTTTCTGAAGCCATCTTGTTCAAATTGAATAACAAAATATTTAAACAAAAATGGCTATTGTAAAAAGAAAGGTTAAAAAAACCGTTCCTGAAACTATCTTGTTAAGCTCGAATAATAAAACATTCCAACTAATTCGCGCGTAGCGCGCAAAAATATGTTTTGTTTACACTGAAATGGTCCTGAAAACGTTCCTGAAGCAATCTTGTTAAGCTTGAATAATAAAACTAAAATGGTCCAGAAAACGTTCTTGAAACATGTTGCAACGTTGTTATAAAGCTGGAATAAACATTTAAAGCAATTCACGCGAAGCGCGCAAAAAAAAATGCTATTCTAACACTAAAAAGCTCCAGAAAAACGTTCCTGAGCGTACAAACTGTCACTTTTTTAAAACTAAAATGGTCCAGATAAACGTTCCTTAAGCCATCTTTTTATAACTTGAATAAAGAAATATTGAATCTAACTCGCGCGAAGCGCGCCAAAATTTCTAGTTTTTCCCCTAAAATGGTCCAGAAAACGTTACTGAAACCATGTTGTTAAGCTTGAATAGCAATGGCGTATAGGTAGGTTATTCATATTGGGGGGGGGCGATAAATGAAAATGAACCGACAAGACTTTTGTAGCCAAGAAATGCGCGCGAAGCGCGCGAAATTTTTCGACTTTACACCTTTTTGAAAAATGTTCATCTGTGTACTTTTGACTATCATAATTCCATGAATCCTGTGGTCAAATGAACCGCCGTCAATATTGGGGGGAGGGCGATCGTCCCCCCTCACCCCCCCCCCCCCCCCCCCCCCCTGGCGACGCCACTGTTGAATAGTTAAATATTGAAACTAATTCGCGCAAAAAAATGGCTTTTGTGGGGGGTGGGGGGGGGCATCGTCCCCACCGTGACAATGATGGGGGGAATCATAAAAATTGATTTTTTTTTTAGGGGGGGGCATCGTCCCCACCGTGACAATAATGGGGGAGCACTCCCCGCTTGCACTGTCTATGCTCGTTCGTTACCCTTCCTCCTTATCTTCCTTTTTATTTTTTACTCTTTTGCAAATGTGGATGGGGGGCTGTCTCCCTGGTTACGCCACTGGTGATTCAGAGGGCCGAGTTGTTGGGTTTTAACTTGCCTGGATGACCTAAAACTCTCCTTGCTATCAATATTTACTTTCGTTATAAAACACTCACATGGTGGTTCAGAGACGTAGAGAAAAAGTGAGAGACACTAATAAAAGCTCCCGGCCTCTCCTTTTCCCTCCCCTTCTCCTCCCCTCCTCCTCCCGGGCACTCAACTTTTTTTGGGTAGGGGTGTGCCACCCAGGGTCTCAATTAGGGGGCTATAGAACTGAACTGAGTGAATTTTATGACAAAAAATAGGGTCTTAGGAACTGATTTTTTTCTTTAAAAAAGTAGGTCGTGAGAACTGGCCTATGGTTCAATTTTGATTAGCAAGAACGCAAATTGGCGATTTTTTTGGGCTTAAGAACGCAAAATGTTCGAAGAATTGGGGTTTGGAACGCAAAATGTTCGCGATTTTTGAATTTTCAATCAAATTGGAGTCTTAAGAACTGATGCAGGCTCAAAAGGGGTGTCATAAGAACTAGCAGCAGAGGGTGAAAAAGGGGGTCTTCAGCGCGGCACATACCTTATTATATCTATACCCTTTTTACAATGTGAGTGCCCCCGGCTCCTCCTCCCCTCCCTTCCTCCTCTCCCCTCCTCCTCCCCTCCCCTCCCCTCCCCTCCCCTTCCCTTCCCTCCCCTCCCCTCCCCTTCCCTCCCCTCCTCCTCTCCTCCCCTCCCCTCCCCTCCTCCTCCTCTCCCCTCCCCTCCCTTTTCCCCCTCTTTTTTTTTTACCCTCTGGGGACCCGGGTGGCTTGAGCCCCCAAAGCCCCCCCCCACCCCCCCCCTGGTCACGCGCCTGCCCACTTTGCCCATCCTTATATGCAATTAAAAAAAATGTAGGTATAGGTCATTTGTCAATCAAATTTAAAACAAACATTCGTGGTATTTTGTAATTCAACTTAATCGAAACCCCTATACAAATTGGCTTAGTGACCTACTATATGCCTATTTTTAATTGTAAATAAAACCAACGAGAAAAAGAACCCACATCAATTTGAATACAAGCAGTTGAAAAGAAATAATAATAGGCATAGCGCAAGTCATGCTGCACAAACCTGCCACACACATTTCGTGAACAATTGAGAAATGTATAATTATGTTTAGGTAAACTTCAAATCTAATTTATAAACAAACGAAGGTATAGATGGTGTGACCGGTGACGTCGTGTGTTTACAAATGGGACACCCTCTGTTGATTCCCTCCGGGCAGAATATACAGTAAAGTTAATGAAGACAACACGAAATTTCTTTCTAATGAATTGTAAAACTCATTTATTTTTAATTTTTTGTGTGAAATGCGATAGCTTATAGCATTCCTAAGCAAGTTTAAAGACAGTTTTGATAACAATTTGCTGTAACACCACAATCTACAATCTCGGCCAATATTGTTGGAACACTTTTATACGTGTGTTTAAAAACTCCCCCTCTCCCCCTGGATCAATGTTGAAACATGATTTTTGGGTTACGGGATACTGGTAGGGGCCAACATTGCCCAGTGGGGAGGGGGGAGTTATTATAGTTTAGGAAAGGCTTTAAGCCTTCCGTCAAAGACAGCAATGTTTTGATAGTGCACGTTTTGCGCAAACGGGAACGCACGAAAGGGTCATTATTACATGGATGTTCCAACTAATTATGGCCGCGATTGTCTGAATCATCTGTTAAAAAAATCATCTGTTTTAAGGGTTTTGGGCATAACTTTTGATTCAATAAAGCTTTCTTTACCAGATTTGAAGGATAGATAGGTTATGTTATTGGTCACGTGGCCAACTACTTAAAAAGGTCATGCCTCAACTTACTGTTAGGGATAGGTCACTTTTAATTACAGAGGTATATTTGGCATACTAAATGCCCAATAAATTATGGATGTTGCCAGTAATTTAAATTTAAATGGTTTCTCGATCACATATACCAACAGCTAAACATGCTGGAACACATTCTCGTCGCTTACGCGACTCCTGCGTCATTCAAAATGGATTACATAACAAGGAAGGGGAAGGGGCGCTATCGCCAACAAGTTAAATTAATTGTTATATGGTATTTTTAAAAGTCTACGGGGGAATTGGACATTATTATAAAAAAATATTCAAAACATAGTCCGGTGCCAGGCTCGAACTTACAACATTTGGTTTGAAAGCATGAAAGCAACGCAACAACAGCGCTCTTAACCACTTCACCACGGATGAGACCATACCACGGAACAGCGTTTTAAAAGATATGACAATTATAGACATAATCGATATGGTCAGTCGTTATTGTTAATGCACTGTATATAGTTCAATTTGACAACGTATTTGGATAGGCCATACCAGTAATCCATGGGATATTTTCAATCAGGAGTCCAAAATATTACGGGAATGTCGAGTTTCAACAGTATGCCATCATTTTCAGATAAAAGTCTTTGACCTACTTTTCCTTTAGTTATCGTGGCATACTGTCGCGTCAATTGATTTTGCGTGTAGTGTGCTGGCATACAGTGAATATAGCCTCGACATGCACACAAAGTTCCAGAATTACATTGTAACCTGTTATATCTATGATTTGTTGACACGAGATTGCATATCATTTCACTGCGAGCGACGCTTAATATGTATCTATATGTAAAGGTTGGGATGGGGCGGGGGGTGGGGGGGGGGGTGTATTTATTAGTCTACCGACTATGATTTTCACATGCTTGATATCACCTTCTATGTTGGGAAGGGGACTAAGAGCGTTGGTGTATAAGTTATAGAACATGTTATGATTAGTCTGCAATTTTAAACATTTTGTGAAAATTTGGAATGTCGTCTACAGACGACTGCCGCGTGGAAAGTGTTAAATAGAGCTACATGAATATGTACAATTAGGTTTATTTGTTATTTGTTTGTTTATTTATTTATTTATTTATTTATTTATTAGTTTATTTATTTATTTATTTATTTATTTATTTATTTATTTATTTATTTATTTATTATATTTAAACAATAAATAAGTCGATTGTTAAAATTGCGTGAAGTTTGTTGAAAAAATAGAACAAATTCATATAGATAATCACAACTTTCCAATTTGACATTAGACCTAAACTATCTAATTCCAATTCAAATGTGACCGTTTCTCCAAATAAATTAAACACAAATGTTTAAATTAATAGTATGAACAGTGGGCATAATACTATTATCACATTCTGCTAATTTTACAGCGATCTGTTAAATAGTTCTGGACATAAAGTTAATCCATGTGACCATTTTATGAACAAAAATACACCCGAAATAGACCTTATATCTAATTAAAAGTGACCGTTCCCTAAAACCGTTAATGAAAATATCAAATTTTGTCATTTACTTTTATCTATGGTATGTAGGCAAAATGATCTCCAAGTATCAATAAAATCGAATAAGCCGTTACGAAAATACAATGATTTAAACTAATCGAAAACTTTACATTTGTCACTCGAGGAGACAATCTCGGCCAATATTGTTGGAACACTTTGATACGTGTGTTTAAAAACTCCCCCTCTCCCCCTGGATCAATGTTGAAACATGATTTTTGGGTTACGGGATACTGGTAGGGGCCAACATTGCCCAGTGGGGAGGGGGGAGTTATTATAGTTTAGGAAAGGCTTTAAGCCTTCCGTCAAAGACAGCAATGTTTTGATAGTGCACGTTTTGCGCAAACGGGAACGCACGAAAGGGTCATTATTACATGGATGTTCCAACTAATTATGGCCGCGATTGTAGTTAGAAAACCTGATCTGGCCTATGTAAACTATAGGAACTCTTGCCCGGTCTGTTTTGTCTCAAATCAACAGAGGGCGTCATAAATGTAAACAACGGTCACCTCATCTATATAAAAATGTGATATTTTCATTTTATATAATCTAGTTATGTACTTGAAATTATGGGGAAGTGTCAATTCATTAACCCTCATTTTCCCATTGAGTGCACGCACAGAAATCAGCTGCCTCATTTCTTATAAACACCCCTGTAAGAAATGCATTTTCCTTGAGTGCTTCATTCCATGTATGGGCATGCCCTTGCCATATATGGTAGCCCTGACTTTCAGCTACATCCCCAAGTATGTACTTTTCTAAATCTCTTTCCATAACTCGAGATTGGACTGTTTGAACGAATCCACATATTTTGCTCAAAATACCTAATTTTGGGCACATTTAAAAAAAGTAGATATTCTATTGTGTAGCCTACCACACATTCCTGGGAATTCATTGGTATAATTGGATTTTCAAAACAGTGAATGTTGTAGCACACAAGCATTTAGACATTTATCGGGACATTTATGCATAATTTGATACAAATCAATGGTTACCATGGTTACAATTAAAAAGTAATACAATATACTTAATTGTTAAACATGGTGACACATAGGCCTATTGTGAATATGTATTTAGGAATATAATCATGTCAAAAAAAATGTGGCGTAAGGTAGGCCTACCTAATAGCATTTTTGAGATTTGAATAATTAATTAGCTACATGTAATTTGCTTATTAATTTGATAAGATATCGAACTGATTGTCAGTTGAAAAGATACATCTTAGCACAGGTACCCATCATACCAAATGTCATTAGTTTACTACCTACAGAACTTGAGATTAGTTACGCATATCTATAGAGTTCGTAATTTTCTTTTAGGATTTCCACATCACATTACGGATTGAATTTTTGCAAATATAGTGCATTTTCAGGAACCTGATGTACAAATATGGAATAAAATACACTTCTGATTTTCCATCAGCTGGCAAACATGTCAGGAGTGTGACGATTAATGAGTTTTTTAGTCATTTTAAGAACATGTTTATTAAAATAAAGAGGTTCAACATTGACAACAATCAATTTTTGGCTCAAAATGGCATTTCGTGGCAGGTTTCGACTACTTTTGGAGAATTTCAAATGTCCATATATCACCAGAACGCATAACTCGATTAACATGATTCTTGCACCAAATTAGATCTGTTGCCAAGATCTTTAAAATGACACCTGTATTGTTGAATTACAATGATAATTTATTTGAAATTTTAGTGTGCTATAGGCCTACCTAATATAAATTTGAACCGAATAGTCATCAATTTAATTCATTAGGCTAATCATGATTAATAATTTATTTTCTTACTTATTTACTTTTTTGACTTTCTTTTTCGATTTAAAGCCTGCTATTGGCCAGAATGGGGCACTTGCTACTTCAAATGTTTATCCTCTCCCCCAAAAAGGTGTAACGTAATTAGGCTATACACAAAGGACTCATAATTGTATTTTGGCCCCATTTTGGCTATCTTATTAGTTAAAAATCAATCAAACAAGCAATAGTACTACATGTAGTAGTACATGACTAGTTTAATGGTATTCTACATCTCAAAGTCCCTTTACAATCAGCAGTTTTGTCATCTGTCTAGGGTTTACAAGTCTAGCATTTAGCCCCGCATTTAGCCAGGGAAACCTTGTTGGCTCCCTCTGTTGTCGGTTTCATTTCAGTGAAAACTTTTTTTGTTTGATTGACAAATCTGCAGAATTCGCAATCGTGATTGGATATCGCAATTATTAGTCCCGCCTATCAATCAATTATCATTTTGCTGGACCTGTGTACTTTTTCTATCAGCATTTGTAATATACTTGGAGCTTGGTAATCACGGGAATCATTTCCAGCTGACATGTTTTCCCTGGTAACGACGGTGTTTATTTCTAAAAAATATATCATCGTGGTTTTTAAAAGCACATATTTAACAACAAGTGTTGATTCTACATAACCTCATAATTGCAGATGGTGAAAACATTGATGAAAATAATTTACGTTGATGCAATTTTGAAATCTGATACAAAATAATTATATTTTTTCAAGTGTAGGAAAAGCTTCGATCATAATACTAGAAACATTATCAAAGTTGATTTTCCTCTGTTTCTGGACACTCGACGTAAATTTTGCTCACATATTTTTTGATTTTTGCAGGATAAAATGACTTCTAGAGAAGATACGAAGACGTATCTTTCCAAGCGGGAAATCCCGCAATTATTTGAGGTAAGAAGGTTGCAAAAACTAATCGAGAAGAAGAACTCCTGACGTGGGTGAAAGAATCACACACACACCACACAGCGCCGTGATGTTGTTTTATTATTGTTTGTTTACATTCAATTCATGCGTGCGTTACAATATATGATATTTACAATAAGCTTACTGTTTGTAACATTCCCATATGGACAATCCTGTACTCTAGGGGTGTAAATTGATTTGATAAGGGCCTATTTAGTACAGGAAACCCATACGTTGGTTTTTTGTTTTTGTTTTTTTCACCACCATGATTTTGACCATCACATGCATCCATATTCCATGCCCACCCCACGTAATAGAACACTGCACAAGGGATAGAATCTGGATAAATTATGCTAATGAGTACACCAGCAGCCAGCCAGCGTGACCGCTGGGCTGTTTTGGAGCACTGCTCAGCTCATTATGACGTCAGTGTTTTGTGAGGCCCGCCAAACTTTTCACAGACTTGGATTTATGAATGAATTGAGAGGCCGAACGTCTGTCGATGTTTTCCGATGATGACGTCATCAGACCTTGATTATTTTTAGATCAAATGAAAACAGACAAAATGGCGGAGTTAGTGGGAAAAAGTTCTGTGAAAATCGATGCAGTTTTTCGAAAGTTATGCTACTTTTTGGGTACGTTTTTCCCCCCGCTTTTCGATAAATACTGCAGAATTGCGTAGAGAATTCTTTGACAATATGCATGATGGAATGTGATTAAAAAATGACATTTAGAAATTTAGTTAAGAACTGGGAATTTAGCGATAGTAAATTTAGACTGTGTTGAATAAGTTAATCATTGAATCAGCAAGAAACCTTTTGAAACTTTCAGAAACTAGCAGTTTGAATATCACATTTTATTTTATTCTCAAGTCATTTTTACACGCGTTAGTATAGTAATATGATCCGTCGCCAATTTGGTCCAATTGCGCATGTCTTGTGGCCTCGCTGTGACTGCCGATGTGTCCCTAGTAGTTATAAAGAGTACTGTTCTATGTGCACCCACCAAATCACTTGACAAATGCGACGTCGCGTTAACGAATAACGTATCGTATAGGGAAATCGAATAAGCCTTTTCGCCATTACAACCGCGCATGCTGAGAACTTTTACAGTCGGAAATGAATTGGAGATAAACAAGACAAACTCGACCGTAGATGGATATGTGATGAAGCTTTATTTTTGCAGTAGGCCTAATCATTTCATTTATTTTGAGCTGCATAATTATCAATACTCCAAGGTGCCATTTTGATGAAAAATAGAGGGAAAACGGTAATCAAAACGCAAGTACAGTGCATTTTTATGATAATTACACAGTTCACCACATTGGGAAAGCACATGCATCCTCGGCATGTTTATCTCCAATCAATTTCTGCGCAATTCATGCACAGTTGCAATTTTTTGGGATTGCGAAATGGCTTATTGCTAGAAATTGCCAATTTGATTTGCGGTACTAGTGAATGGTGGCCTGTACCAATGATAAGGTGGGGGGGGGGGGGGGGGGGGGGGGGATTACAGCAAAACACCATTCTCATTAATTTTCATCTATCTAGGACTACCTCAAAAATGTTGTCTCTCAACTCAACCAATAACAAGATTGTTCAATATAGCGGACATGTCTGACAGTATTTTGCCAGTCTGTTGGTGTTACTTTTGTTAAGGCCTCATCAAATAAGTGATGGACAGATGTGATGTTGAAGTCGTTGTTATTTTTCAACACCTATTCCTTAATTTGTGCCCAAGTAAGCTCTTCTGGATTTAATTCACAATGATAGGGAGGAAGGCGTAATACTTAACAACCATTCAAATAAGGTAATGACTATATGCCCGGGCAATCTGACCCTGCTGCCAACTGCCGAAATTCTACCTACACGGGTAGAGCAGTTTAGGTTGAGAGCGCGAACACAATTGTTACTGAATATGCGAATATGCAATGTTGTGCCGTTGTAAATTGAGTACGCACAGCAGCAGCTGCCACGATGATCGATTCGATGAATTCACATGGGCCAGGCGTTGCGTTGAGCGGTACTCCGGCGTCGGGTGGAATCAGCCCGCAGAGGCCCGGGACAGAAACCACGGTGCAACCCCTTTATTCATGGGATTTTTTCGTGGGGGGGGGGGGGGGGGGGGGGGGGTATACGCGTACACAATCTTGTTTTTACGATAAGTTTGAAGTTTAAATTTCCGATAAAACATCGAACATTTCACTGCCAAATAGCCTGTATGATGATTAAGGGCGCACACAACTAATTCAGTATGGAAATCCACCTCCGGCAAAAAGTTGAGTACAGCAATAGTTCCTATAAATCGACACATTAGCTGGTGCTGTCCTCTCGAATGTTGCATCTATGTGTTGTTTGGAATATGTACGTGAAGTTTGTAAAAAAACGGGATGATTTGAGCTTTATTATAATTTCATCAGCCGATTTACCGCCACTGTGCATCTTAATACTTCCCAATTCAGCGGTATATACTGAAAAAATGTAATCGTTAAACTTGCCTTGATATTCAGATATGTTATAAATAATCGTTGATGGCATAAGATTGCAAATTCTCATAAAAATAAAAATTCACTGAAGGATTTTTGAAATAGAGCAGTTTTAATAGGCCGACATTTGTGTGTAAAGCCTATGGGGGAGTGTATTAGTTGCGTGCTCCCTTAAAAAATTACGATAACGTTTCTAGAATTAAATAGTTTTAAGAATTTTAATCAGGTAGAAACAGCCCATATATAACAGTGTATGCTATTGGACCAGCCAGCTGAAGCATTGCGGTAATAACCAATCAACAAGACAGAAAGTCCCTCCAGGGTCATGTGGGGAAAAAAAGAGTAAACAATTCGGAGATCACTGTATGATACGGGTACACGTTACACACCTGTATAGAATGACTCATGTCACGTTAGAAAAATTACACGGGTAATGCCTATAGTTTGTATAAAATATTGTGCATCTCAATACAAGAATACTTGACTACACTGTGGTCATCGGTATTTTATTTTCACCTACAATGAGAATAAGATGCAATATATGTAGCATATCTTTTATTAACTACAATTACATAGCTATTATGACAAAATAAAATAAACACAATGCAGCGTTGATGTAAATTAGATAGTGTATATTTGAACATCGTGATTAAGCTTTTCCATGAGATAATTAAATGCAAACAATGGCATATGTAGGGATTCTATTTATTGATCAGCACTGCTGGTTTATTGAAACATCGTATAGCCAATGAAAATACAATACAATGTTTATAATTATTGTGCAGTGTCAATAAAAGCCCTGACAAATCATGTGTTTATAATGTTTAAGATAGGTGAAAGTGAGATGATAATTCTGTAAGTCCTTCTCCAAGCGTGCATGGAAGGCACGATTAGAGACGAAATGCGCAAACAATGACGATTGAATTATATCTGCTCATGTAATCATGTAGGCCTATAGTGCCATTTTCCACGTGTGCCTGACATAATTTCAGATCAGTTTTGTACGATTGACTTTGTGTCTGTATATAATATGTAATCTATCTCATGGTAAAACTTTGTAATTTGTGTATTAATTGTGTATTAATCTTGTGATTTTCTGTATATGAACGCGCCGTCGGGTAGACGGGTGCCGCTGTTTTAAAAGCGTATGTTCAAACTTCAAATAAATAAATAAATAAAATAAAATATGTGTCTTTCTGAATTGGAGGGTTGTGTGTAGTGTAGTTATATTTGTAATACACCAATCCCAGGGGGGGGGGGGGGGGGGGGCATGGCATGCATATTCATAAGATTATAATTTGTTTATTTGTTTCTTTTGCCTAATTCAGAGTTTAATGACTGGTTTGATGTACCATAAACCAGAGGATCACATCAATTACATGCTAGATTGCCTCGGTAGTGTGAAAGGGAAGAAGGGACCACCTGAAGAAACCAATGGTGGTGTGAAATGGAATACATTTGTAGGTGGTAGTAAGACTAGCCCATTGCCTCCTATTGCCACAGACAAGGAGAGGGAACCAATAGTTCACACAGGTAGGTGAACCCAGTAGGTCAGTCAAATAATGTGTGAGCCAGTAAGTGAATCACTCAGTGAGTAAGCGGGTGAGTCATGTGAGTCCTGTATCTAAGCTTTGGGATTTCCCGTGATCGCGGAATTCACGGCATAAATCACGGTTTTCATGCTAAATCACGGATTTTGTAAAATGTACCGTGAAATCGCGGAATTGCTGTAAATTGTACCGCGAAATCGCGGAATTCCTATTTCAGTCGCGGTAATTGTCCGACATGCCGATTTGCCGATACAGGCTGTATCCAGTCAGTCACACAATAGAGGTCAGTCAGTCCCTCGGTCACTATTCAGTCAGTAAATGAGTCGACAGTTAGTCAGTCGGTCCGTGGTTAAGTCAGATACAGTGAGTCGACTAGTGTTTCAAGGAATGAATCAGTGAATCACAGTCGGTGAGTGAATCAATGAGATAGTAAATCTGTCAGAAAGGTATATGAGCGAATGAAATGAATCAAAGAGTAAAAAGTAAATAAAGTTATTCCCTCAGAAGTTTTGAAGAATCTTGTCACAACTAGCCTTGCAAAGCCGAGTCCCTGGTTCAATCATCGGTGGTTCTTGGGGCTTTATATGTAAACAGTTTCCTGATCCATGTTTGCTCTTGCATGTCTTCTCCAGAATCTCTGGTTTCCTCTTGCTTTTAAATTTTTCATATTTTTTGATATAAAAACCCAGGGCTGGAGCTTTTTTCCAACCCTCCAGTCAGGCAGGTAACTCACACAAATTCCTGCCCAACAGAAATTCCACCAGCCAGTGTAACTCACTTACAGTGTGAGTTTGAAAATGTTTATTACCAGCCAGTCGGTTGGGTACTTTTGCATCTTCACCTGTCCCGACGCAAAAGTTGGGTGGGCGGGTGCTATTTCCAGGCTAGTAAAAACCTCTTCGCCTGGAGAAGAAGCTGATGTGTTAAAAAGTGGATTTTACAATTTTAGCACTGAGAGGATTGTTGCATATAACAACTACATGCCTAGATGGAGCAACATGATGTTGATGATTATCAGTTACAGTGAATTTAATTAAGGTGACCTGAATATACGAAAGTTGTTAGTGCCATTTCACCGCTTACAAATAATGATGATACAATACATAGGACGAATTCCAAAATGAAACATTGATTCTTATTTCCTATCATTGATTACAGCTCCACCTGAAGCACCTGTTGAGTTAACTCGATCTAGTCCTTTACCACCGATAACACCCACCAGTAACAAGGCAAAATACAACAATATACGCTTTGTATTTGTCATAGGTAAGTGTGTGTGTGTTTACGTCTTTGAATATTTGTTCACAATTTGAACACCAAAAGGTGGGTATATACTATTTTAGGTCCCAAAACAGTGTTTTTTGCGCAGTATTTTAAATTTGGACCAATTTTTATTATTTATAATTTCAAAGCTCACAGCTTCCGATGCGGTCAATTTACATAGGAACGTGGTTGTCCACTCGCGCTGCTCACTCCACTTTATTTTGGTCCCACTTCAGACACCCAATTTTCAAATCCTCGCTAAGGCCCTGCAGACAGTGCCCGTACCAAACGCTTTGTTTTGATTTGACTGTGGATGATTTTTTTTCTCAATTCGTTATTTAAGAGATTAAAAGGATGCACAAAAATGTTAAATTCATGAATTAGGTCAATACATCTGTATGTTTTGTTTCTTGAAAATATTGGAAAAATAAATGCACTTGCGCAAATGTTGATATGCTCACAATAGCACTCCCCCTACAGGGTCGTGCCATTATTCACACTTCAACATCAGGCGCATGCATTGATTTTCAATGGAAATTTAAGCTAAATAAGCTAAATAAGCTTATTGGGTTATCCAGGGTCATAGGACCCAAATGATATCAGTTCTCAAGTCACAATCTGTGCAAACGAAGAGAGTGAAAGGGATGAGAAGATGAATTAGTTACCAAAAAAGTAAGTGGATATGAGGTCACAGGGATGTGCCGCCAAATAGGGTCCCATTTCTCACCCGTCTGGTAAATGAAAGACCCCTTAACAAATATCCATTCTAATAAGCATGCCCTGACATTTTGCCATGAGCGTGCACTAGTTCGATAGAATTTTGTCCAACGTATTGTGACGGCGACTATGGCGAGGACTGCATGGCCTGAAAAAATGTTTTTTTCCCGGCAAGCGATTCCAAATTTCCCTCCAAAATGGAATGCATTTCTTAATGAAAGAGTAACATTTCCCTCCAAATGCCAAAATTTCCCTCCAAATGCTCAAATTTCCCTGCAAGGAACTTTCCGTATTGCCTACTTTTTCAGCCTATAGCGAGGAGTTTTACCGAGGAGCTTCATGAGACTGGCAATCAATGATCACTGCAAATACGTGTCTACTGTTCTTTGTTGTCTCTAAGTTGTTAATCTGTTCAGGAACTGTCAATGGACTAGAATTGGTGTTAATGATGCCCATTGTACAATAAAATTTCATGACATACAAATTATTTATTTAGAAAGTTCATTTATATAAGACCGGGTACAAATGGCTGTAAAATAAAATGCAGCTCTGTGTGTATTGATTGAATGGAACCTATACCGTAAAACCACTTAATTTCCTGAGGTATTTAATTTCGCGAATTTCAGGACTTTAAGTTCACGAAATTATATCCCCGCGAAATAAACCATGGTAAAAGCTTAAAATCGGAGTCAAATTATGGAATTGCAAAATTAAATCCTCGCGAAAGTGTTGGTTTTCGGTAATTCGCGAAATAAAGTTCCCGCAAATTTTAAGTGTTTTACAGTATTTGTCTGCTAATCTAGACTTTAGAAATATCAATGTAAATCATCATTGTAAATTGTTGTATGAAATGATTTCATTCGAAATTAGAAAAACACTTTGTAATTTATAAATTTATAAATGATTCTTTAACCAAACAAAACAGAAATTGTTTGAAAAATCACATAGAATATTGTACATAACACAACTTGATGGCTGGATGTAGGCTGTACGCTGGCAGGAAATTAACGCTATTATACTTTTTTTTACATATATTATGTAAGAAAGAGCAATACATAGAGTTGGGTAAATTAAGACAATTGGGTTTATCCTTGGTGTCAGACAGCGTTGAATTAACCTAGTAAAAAATCCCTTATTGACGGATTAAAGGATTATACAGCTTTATTCTGTAATGGGGTCTTGAAACTAGAACTTCTGAATGTCTTGCACCAAGGTTATACCGACAATTGGCACCCTTGGCACAATTCGCATGATCAACTGTATGCAGGCGTCAATGTGCAGCTTGAACTTACCCTCCTCAAGCTTTCACCTGTATTCACCTTTCTTCAGGATAAATTAGGTCAAGATTAGTTTTTCCTGCAATTTGTAAGGTGAAGTTTCACCTCAATGCACTAGTGTTCGTTCAATTTAGAAGTTGAAATATAGAAGATTCACCATATATTCACCTGTCCAAAGTATAAATTAGTTCAAGATTCACCTCTTCAAAAAAATTACTAGGCAAAGATAAGGCGTCTAATCTTTTTACTAACCTTTAGGAGGGTAGGTTCAAGATGCACATATTGACGCCTGCATGAATTGAGTCAATAAGCCATTTCTAGTCCCTGCTGCATTTTATATACCTGGTCTAATATATATGTAACGACAGTGCAAGGCATCTATTTCTCCTTGAATCACTTTGAATCACTTTGTGATTTGCATTTGACACCAGCTTTGAAATTCCTCTTAAAGACATATTATGAGATCTTTTTCTATCTGTGATTTTTTCCTAGAAACACATTGGTGGGTCAATTTACATATACATGTAACCATGAAACTAAAATGTCTTATAAGTTACATACGGAGCAATATGTTTCCTAATTACTTGAAAATCCAGGACAGTTTATTTTCTGAGTGTTTTTTTCATTCGTAAATAGAATGCCATGGTTTGACACAGTGTTAACGCCGTTTACACCCCCCTACAGAATGATTTATGATGAAAATTGAAACAAATATGTTCACAAATTCCTTAATTTTGGACGCAGTTTTCCATTATGATTTAGTATAGTTCTGTGATTTTTTTTTTAAGAATAAATACAGTCAAAGTAGATTTATGAGTCCGAGGCCCTATTGCATAACAGTTTTAAAGATAAATATTAAGTGAACTTTGGAAGAGTTATTCTTAACTCTTCTTAAGCCTGACTAAGAAGAATATTTAAGAATTCTTTCTAAATTGAGCTTCATGTTGAAGAGCCCGGTTCTAAAGTTTGACCTAGGGTCTATATCATGAAGATCAACTCACAAATTCTTAAACAATCTTCCTAAGAAGAGTTAAAAACTTAGAGTATAACTCTACTTAAGATGAATCTGATCTGTATAAATGCAATAGGGCCCAGGAAAGTCTTTCCTGATAGTAAAACTTCATTGTTTCATGGCTGTTTTTTACTTTTTCCATACCACTGGACCATGACCAATTCACCGTCAGTGCAAAGTCCAATTAATAATGATAATATTCTGAAAATTAGAGATTAATCCAATGAAAAATAAGATCGCTAGCATAATTTGCGTAAACCATGTCATTTACTAGTCTGTACAATTGGATTTACAAACCAGAAAATGACATGGTTTACATTACAATACTTTACATTCATAAATATTGTAAATCATCTATCAATAACAATTAGCAAAGATTATGTTGGTATTCCTCTTAATTCTGGCACAGATCATTAATAGCTACAAATCCACAAATTGGATGCATGAATAATTCTGTGCAATGTTCAATGTTGCTCAGTGTTCTCATGAGAGAGCCTCAGTATGTAGGAAAGTTGTGGTACATGTAGGAAGCACCAATCATGTATAAAGTGTGTTATACCAATCATTGACAGAGAAGGACATTTAGACTTAGAAATTGGACTTGTAAGTCAACTTCAATTTCTGCCATAAGATGATAAGAATAAGAATAGCATGACAAGCATATGAAAAATTTCCCTTTAGCCTGTAATATTACACTGTCATGTTAATCTTCCTTTACTGTGTGAAATACCATTACATACAAAATGAGTTGACTTGCCTAGTTGGTCACACTTTCCTCATCTTTTCAGGATTTTAACTTTATTAGTTGTACTTTACAATGAAATCAAATTGGTCATGGTTTCAGTGGTTTTAATCAGGATTAAATCCACGCTGAAAGAGAGTCCTGTTTTTGTATACACCCTCTGTAAGAGAGAGAGAGAAATATGTGTAAAAATTTGAAAAAGATGAGATAATATTGCTTTAAATGTTACGCCTATCACCAGCGTATTGAAATTATAATCAACGACAAGAGTGTTGAAATCTTTGCTGGTGATTACCAGACTTGTGAAGTATGTGTATCCATTAATATCAATGGTTACATCTTGATGCACACCCCTATACAGGGTGAGTCAAAATATTCAGGTCCCGTTTTTAGAAAATCAGGAAAAATACTTCTTGTTAAAAATTGGCAAATTTCTTCATTGTTTATAGGAGTAGAAATACTTCTTCGTACTTGGTGAAATTTCTCAAAGACAATACCTTATTCCAGGCCATAATTACAACATATTAATGAAAAATCGCGAAACCCAAAGTGTTCCAAATATACTCCCATTTTCCATTGTAGGCATTGATTGACATTCAAAATGCATGCGTTAAACTTTTGCATTCATAGAGGTACCTTGGAAGTTGGAACAGATTAAATTTCACAGAATTTGGGGAAATGCACATATCTCCTGTGTGGAATAACCTTTTTGAATAAAATAAAATTTAAGTTATAGCTAACAATGCGTTCTTACTGTGCATATCAATAAATATATTAATTCTTGCATATTAACTGGTTTGTTAAATCGGGACCTGAATATTTTGACTCACCCTGTAGAGATGTTTAATAAGGTTATAAGTGAAACGCCTAGATTGACATTTAGACCAGTAGCATATATATTTGGTTTTCGTTTGACAGCCACTTTGACGAGTGGATTAGTTACACCCACAAAAGATTCAGAGTATGTTAATCTCCAAGTATGATAAATTGACGGAAACTTCCTTTATTTCAAAAGCTGTTTCTTAATTTGTTATGTCAGTAGGAAAAAGCAAATCTGAATGAATTGAGGGATTATTTGGTAATTCATCCCACGGGTCCATGGATACAATTGAAGGCCATTAAGTTAGCGGTAATATCAAATTTATAGGTCATAAACTCTAAAAACGATCTCATTTTAATCATTTGTTTGATGAATATTATTTATTATCTAGGAGAAAGATGTCCTTAAGGACCAAGGTTCTGGGGTGTACGTACATGATAACCAGAATAGAGCCAACTCTTTATTCGTTTAGGCACTTTCAGATTTGCAGTATTTTATTTATAGTTTACTTTCATCAGCCAGGGTTAATAACATTTCATTAATTTTTATTTTATTTTAGTATTTTAGATCTTTGGTACAAATATTTACCGTACATGGTTATAAAGTGTCTCATGCAAATATCATATCTGAACAACAATTTTGCATGATTATGCAAGCTTAAGATGTAAATTCAATTTTAAAGTTGTGTCATAAAATCATTGTTTTGTTTGCAGGCATTGCTCAAATTTGACTATTATAAGATAACCGAGGCATAGCTCCAACATAATATTGCCATTTGAGGCTGATACATGATTTTCTGTTCATAAAATCATTGTTCTTTTGTCAATGGTTTTGCCAATATTGCTCAAATTTGACTATAAGATAACCCTGACATAGCTTAACATAACATTAACATTTGAGGCTGATTTCTGTAAGGATAGAGTTCAAAACAACAATTTGTGATCTGCTGATGTGTAATTTGTTTTGCAGTATAGCTATCAGCAACACTTCAATATAATGCAATTATAACTTGATAACTTGATCTCTTCAAACCACTGCAACTGTGCTACTCTCTATCGGTTTGCATTGACATTCTGAATCTGTGGCCACCACCAGCAGGTAGACGCCATACTAAGCGACTGTGCTTTATTTGATTTGATTCATTTTGAAATGTGATTTGATAATAGTCACAAATGCTACACTTATAATCAACCACAAATTGGCTTGCCTCCTCAATGAAATGATACAGAGTAGAATGGGTGCACGTGATGGATCATAGGTGCACGTGATGATGAGCCCATCAGATGCACTTTGCATTTATGTAAATTTAGGGTCGTTGCCTTGGATGACTTTTAGCGCAAACTAGACATAAATTCGCCAATTTGGAACTAAATAATAAAAGAGAATATGAATGCACTTCAAGGAAGGATAAATGGTGGTGATATCGTCATGATGTGAAAAAAGGACTTTTTCAAAGTCAAACTTAATAGTTCATAATTTCACTGGATGAAAATATTCGAATCATTATTATACAGAGTGAGATTTCTCTCTTGATCCTTCCATTCCTCCTCACCATCTCTCCTTTCCAAACCCCCTCCCCTATCCTCACACAGTTCCCAATCTCTTCCATTTACCGCTTCCCATCTTATCTCCCTCTGTCCATGCTCTGTTCATGCTCTGTCCATGCTCTGTCAAGAGCACAGAGGGAGATAACCACCTGTTTGTGGAATTTTGATTATGCATAACAAAAGGACTGACAGGTGCATCTCAATAAAGACTTCTAGCCATCTCAATCCCTGCAATGGACTGTAATTACCATACAGGTGTGTTGCTTGACTGTTTCTTGAACCCTGGATGCCTGTTGTGTTAGTTG
The DNA here is from genome assembly GCA_035610835.1 of Ophiura sarsii. NCBI lineage: Eukaryota > Metazoa > Echinodermata > Ophiuroidea > Amphilepidida > Ophiuridae > Ophiura > Ophiura sarsii. The sequence continues at coordinate 47,235,081 of CM069448.1, forward strand.
AATTAAATTAAACAGTGGAACAAAAAAGTGGGTTCCCTTATTGTTATACTGTATTATAAAACATAAGGCTCCCTTTACATCCTAAATGTGACACCCTCTTTCTTTCAATTGATGGATAATGTTCCTTTTAGGAACACTCCTCAAACATTATATGTACATTTGTACATTTTCAGTTTCACTCTTAACTTTTTTTCTTATTGAATTGTCTCATCAGGCGGTCCTGGCAGCGGAAAGGCCGCCCAGTGCAAGAAACTAGCCCAGAGGTACAATGGCTATATCCACATATCTGTGGGAGATTTGTTACGTAGTCAGATCAGTGCTCATCGGGATGACAAATGGAAAATGATTGCAGAGTCTGTTTGTAAAGGGAAGCTTGTATCTCAGGTAAGAAAGCAGGCCTTTAACCTATTTTTCCCCCAGAAGGGAGAGTATTTTGTCAAAATTGTGGACCTATCTAAAAAACAATGTGGGCCTTTGCCACTGAAGAGGTGAGGGAATTTGACAATGTGGACTTTTGTACCAACATTTTAACCTTTTATACAAAAATGCATAAAACCTGTAATTTGTATGGTTCTTACATACAAATACAAATTTGTTTTTGTTGTTGGCCTTATTGAATTGTCAGGAAGCCTGATACATTGTATAAATAATAATAATTCTTATTATTTGAATAATAAGTTGTGAGGAGAGCCTCATCAAACTGGAATCGGATTGAATGAAAGTGTCGCATCATTTCACAATGTCTCACTGCATGGCCAGTCATATTGTGCAGAGAGAGTCGAACTAGTTATAGAATAGTCCCATTCAATGCGGTACCAGGTTGAATAGAGTCCTGGCATAATTTGCCTACATCTGCTGAAAGCTCCTGTACAGACATGTAACAAGGAATGACCCTGTCCATTTATTTTCAATAGCATCCAAAATATAAGCCAAGTAAGCCAACTACTCGATTATGTCGATATTCCCTTCAAAAGACACTCGGTTTCCTCATGTCATTGGACAGACCTTATCTCAGAAACATTCTCTTATCTATGGAGTACCCCAAGGATCAGTTATTGGTCCAATCCAATTTATCTTATACTCTGGTCCCATCCAAGATATTTTGAAGGCTCATGGAATTGAAGGAATGGTGTACGCAGATGACACACAATTGTATAAGGTGTTTGATCCTCCATCCCAGGCTGAAGCCATAGCATCAATCGAAGCTTGTGTTACTGATATCAGATCTTGGGCAACGTCAAACAAACTCAAAATAAACGATGCAAAGACTGAGATTGTATACATCAGATCACGTTTTCATAATGACAGAGCTATTCCAAGTGTCAAAATCGGGAACTCGGATATCAGACCTGTGGATGGTGTAAGAGATCTTGGTGTATTCATTGATGGCCAGCTCATGATGTCAGATCACATTAAAAATGTGTGTCGCATGGCCCTTATTTCTTTACGGACTCTCGGTCAATTGCGCAAGTACCTCGATCGTTCTACAACCGAGCGTTTAGTTCACGCTTTCATTTCATCGCGACTGGACAGTTGCAATTGTCTTCTTTATGGACTCCCGGATACAGACATTTTAAAGCTCCAACGCGTACAAAACTCGGCTGCACGCCTGGTTACCGGTGCCAGAAGATGGGACCATGTGACGCCAATTTTAAAGGATTTACATTGGTTGCCAATCAGAAAGCGAATTCTTTTTAAACTTCTCCTTGTTGTATATAAGTCCTTGCACAATCTTGCACCTACCTACATCAAACAACTCATCACACCTTACCATCCTTCACGGACTTTAAGATCAAGATCCAAAGGGCTCCTTCAAGTACCACGTGCGGCTAGATCTGCTAAACGGACTTATGGCAGTAGAGCCTTTTTCATCGCTGCACCAAAGGAATGGAATGCTCTTCCCGAACATGTCCGACGTGCTACATCAGTGCAATCCTTCAAAACGTCATTGAAGACATATCTTTTTAATTCATGAATTGTGCATTGTAGACTGTGTTTGTATAATACTCTCATGTATTGTACATTATATTTCATTGTGTTATTGTACTGTGGTTTTTAATGATTACTTATTTATATTTGTATGATAAGTTGTTGTTGTTGTATTTGTATAGCTTCCTTATTATGTTCTTATATTTTTTCATACATGTATGTTATGCGCCTCGGGGTTGTGTTCACAACGTGAGGCGCATTATAAATACCCTTTGTATGGATAATCATGCCATCATTTGTGAACCGACCAAGCGGAATGAGTCGTATGTCGGGAATATTGATTTTGAGTTATAGGTAAAAAGGAGTGACACATTCTTATGTTTTGCATTGTTTTCTCCGTTGGTAAATTGTTTGTAACTTAAAGACTAGGCGTTTAATTTTAATGGGGTTTGGACCATACTATAGTATTTTTCACCTGCTTTTAAATAAGGGACAAATATCAAAATTGAAAACTGCCGACATGTGACTCATTTCACTTGATCACGTCACATTTTAGATACACATAATGCACTATATAAACAATTGAATGATAAATGGTGGTGTTTTTTTCTAAATCTCAAAGGGCTGTCTGTAATTTAACATTATGTTTGGAACTTTCCATAATTTAATTGTTTATTTATTTTGATATCATAGTCTGTAGTTGCAGAACTGTTGAAGGACAAGATAGATTCATTGCTGAGAGAGCAACCAGACATACTAGGGTTGCTCATTGAAGGTTATCCAAGATCACAGGAGCAGAAAGCTGCATTTGATACAGAGGTAAGGCATCTAAGTATAGGATGTAAAAAAAGGGTAGAAAAAAAGAAGAAACAATTTCTGCCAGGCACTCTAAAAAACAAAAGGTAGGAGGAAAAAAAATGAAGTTGTTTTAATATTTTTTAACAATTTGTGGATTAAATCATTAAACTGCCTCATAAAACAAGAAATTATGTGGCAGGAACCCTCAAATTGCATTAGAAAAAACCCAAAAGACATTAAGAAGGCCTCTGGATTCCATGCCATGATCCACTGCACTTCGTTCGCTACAATTCCCTATATCCTAATGTGTGCTCTGCAGGCCTGGAAATAGCTCCTGTCCGCCCGCCTATAGTGGGTAACTTTGGCGTCAGGCGGGTGAAGAGTCAAAAGTTAACCGACTAACTGGTGAATAAAATTGTTCAAACTCACAGTGTGAGTGAGTTACATGGGCTGGTGGAATTTTTGTCGGGCAGGAATTTCTCGGAGTTACCAGCCAGTCAGGTTGGTTAAAAACTTCTAGCCCTGGTGCTCTACTTGTAGAAACATCAAGAAACAACCAACTTAGCATTTTTTATAAATTGCTAAAGTAAAAGTTCTAAAACCAAATGATTTAAAACACTGCTGTAATCCAATTTAGATTTGAACGAACACTATGTATATGAAGTACATAGATAAGGCAAAAAAAAAGTTGACTTGCCCTTTAGGTGCCAATATCTGGGTTTGTCAGTTGATTTTTAAAATTTTAGATAAACATGCATATACTTCACAAGAACACAGATTTCAAACAATACTGAACATTCATCTTTCTTCTTTCCCTATAAAACCCTAACTTTTAATAAGTGAGTAATTTACAATTGTATGTGTTTAAGTTGCAGCTAAACATAAACAGAACACAAATCGCTATTAATTATAACCAATGATATTTGAAATAGTTTAGCAATATCACAAATCATTTAAAAAAAAGGCAACCCTAGGTTTTCAGTTTTTAGGAACGGTCGCAAAGGGCTAATCAACTCTTGTTGTTGTTGGCCTAATTGCCCGCCAGAAACTGTCACACTGCTGACTGCACAATTCACGCAGTGTATGCAACATGCTGTTTCAAGTTGTTTGTTTAGTTAAAAATCTTACTATAAGAGCAGTAAAGACACCTTTTTTAATAATTGTAATGTATGGATGTATCTTACAATGTTATCACAACATAATTGTATGTAAAGGGTTCAACAAAAGAAAGTATACCACTTTGTTTATGTCATTTTGAGTAACATTCAATTTTTGTTGTTGCCAAAACAGACTAGATAGGCATTTAGATGAATCTTTTAGGCATAATTTGATACCAAATTTGCCCCCTAACAACAAAGATAAACCATGATTAGCACCATTTAAAGGAAAATTTCCTCTTTCAAAAGTCTCATTTCCAATACACAGCTTGAAAAGAAAGGCTTAGTCAAATTCCAAGCAGTTTACTGCCATGCACTTTAATGTCAGAATTAAATATCCCTCACAATGTCGTACGATCCTGGCTATACACACAGAGAGACCCCAATTGGTCCTTTCTTCTCGTGCTGTGTATTGGAAATGAGACTTTTAAAAATTGGAAAATGTTCTTTAAATGGTGCTAATCATGGTTTATCTTTGTTGTTAGGGGGCAAATTTGGTATCAAATTATGCCTAAAAGATTCATCTAAATGCCTATCTAGTCTGTTTTGGCAACAACAAAAATTGAATGTTACTCAAAATGACATAAACAAAGTGGGTCATTTTCTTAAAATTTAGTTTAATTGGTATCACATTGATATCACCATCGGATACCTTATCAAATTTCCTTTCTATAAATGTATACTTTTATGTACTTTTATTCAATATTCTCAAACTTAGAAGCAAAAATTGATCATTAAAATAATAGGGTTGACACTTCCCTTAAATACCAATATATCACACCCTATAAAGATGTAGTTGTCTGTTGTTTTATTATAATCTGATTCCTTTTTCTTGTAATGATATTCATTGATCTGATATGTTGTTTCTCTCTAGTTTGGTGGGCATCAACCTGACATGATACTACTGATGAATTGCGTGGAACACAGATTGAAAGCCAGACTTGAAAAGCGTATGGGAACAAGTGGCAGAAATGATGATACAGATGCTGCTATAACGCAAAGACTCGCTGCGTACAAGGATCAGACCGTACCGATACTTGAACTGTTTGGGGATGTCCTTGTACAGAAGGTAATGTCCAACTCAAGAAACAACGCATACACATTAGGCATGTGTGTTTCATATAAAGGGTTCAACAAAAGAAAGTATACAATTTGTTTATGTCATTTTGAGTAACATTCAGGTTTTTTTGACCAAACAGGCTAGATAGGCATTTAGATGAATCTTTTAAGCATAATTTGATATCAAATTTGCCCCCTAACAACAAAGATAAACCATGATAAGAAAATTAGTCACTTTTCAAAAGTCACATTTTCAATACACTACGCGGGAAGAAAAGACCACATGTTACCTGTCCATAATCAAATAGCCCGCTCGTTCAGGCACAACCCAACGCATCCCCACTGTGTGATCAATATCCATTTCATTCCCGGCCATTCAAAGTGCCACGCACAGCATTTTCTTGCGGCTTGCGTGCGTTGAAAATGTGACTTTTGAAAAGTGACCAATTTTCTTTAAATGGTGCTAATCATGATTTATCTTTGTTGTTGGGGGGAAAATTTGGTATCAAATGATGCCTAAATGATTCATCTAAATGCCTATCTAGTCTGTTTGGTCAAAAAAACAATTGAATGTTACTCAAAATGACATAAACAAAGTGTATACTTTCTTTTGTTGAACCCTTTATGTAGCGTCACAGCAAAAGGAGGCAGTTGTTTCCCAGAGAAAAAGTTCAGATTGTATTACCAGCTAAAGGAGCTTTTTAAATGCTTTAAAATGACACCTTTGTAGACAAGATTGGTGAAAAGTAGGGATGATAATCTCTATTGGATATTTATAGAAAACATGTGCTATGTCTGTCTCGCTTGCACCTGTATGACTCGCAGGTTTGAAAAGCCCGGTATTTAATATAGGTACTAGTAGTCTGTTACGACAACAAATTGTCTCTAATACTTTATGTTATGAAATAAAACTATCTTTAGAAAAAGAAGTCGTCGGTGGAAATTCAAATCCGTCAAACATTTTGAAAAACTTAAATTATTGCATGAATTCACCCACGTGATTTACGTAACAATATGTAAAAAGTATTTGATACAACAGTTTCACTCAGGTGTTTTATTACACTTAAACTCGAACTCACAAGCACTCGGGACAATGAATGTATCTTTTCAGATTGATTATAGTTTCTGGGAGTGAGAGTGTATTTATTACTGTTAAGGAGTTATTTCATGACAGAGCTAGAGGCTACGTGGCCTTTTATGATGCTTCCTTATGATCGATTTTAATCCGAGACACACATAGCTTTAACAAAAAATACCGGATTAGCCGTCTCTTCATTTAAAAAAGGCACTGGTAGAATGAATGTATTTCTTAATTGCATCCCAGTAATGTGATTGGTTTCGTATGCTGTAAACATGAAGCCATATAACTGTTTCTATTTTAGTGCTGCTTTTGCATGTCCATTTGATTCCTATATATCTGATACCATGCATGTGTGGGACAGAAATCCTACATGTATGTTGTTGTATCTATATCTGGGACGTGGCGCTGTTCTGGTTTTTCATCAGATTTACCTCAATTTGCATTGGATATGACTTAATTATTCATTTGGTTCTGTAGTTTATCCAATCACCATCCTTCATATCAAAGAAGGCTAAAAATTGACCAATATGCCAAATTGCAATTAATATCAGGGGTAGGTTGAGGCAAGCACATTCTCCCTTTTTGTTTGTTTTATGATTTGAAGCTGAGTGGACACGTCCAGCTATAATAATTGCTCTATGGTTTGAAATAAATTGGAAGTAAAATCTACATATTCTGTTCCCCAGTTTCCTGCTGGGATACCAGGCCAGTATATGCTCCACATTGTAAGTGATATATGCAACCTTACTCATGTAATTCTAACCCATTTCATTTCATTACACCCACAGGTGGATGCAGATCGTGATGAACAGGAAGTGTTCTATGATGTAGCCAATTTATTTGACAAGACTTTCTTCTTACCTCCGACACCAGCACCACCAGGTAAATAAATAGGCATCAGGATTTCCAGCTTAATAACTGGAACCACACTTTTTATGTCATAATTTACATAATAGCAATTATTTTAAGCTTTTGAAATGGGTTTTTGTCCAATTTGACTTTGGTTTTTCAGCTTACCCTAACTCTAACACTGACTAATCCCAACTCTAACTCAGTTCAATATATTGACCTTTTGAATAACAAGCCGACCCACAGGTCAAGCACTAACTTTGGCCTTGGTCACCGTGCGATCTATGAGTAGTTGGCATTTTTGTGCTCGATTTTGTTGTCAAGGTACACGGCGTGATTGCGTTTTATTTTTACCTTTTGACGCAACGTTTTCATGCATGGTGCCTGGTACATATCATATTGATGGTGTGACTGATTTATGATTATAGCGAACGCATAGTGTTGCGACGCACCACACGGTTTGAATTAATGCGTCTGTATTAACACTTTCCATGTAGTTTCAGGCGCAAATGCTTGCATTGAATTTTTGATGAGGCGTTGAATGTTACAATAAAAATTCACATCAGATTTTGGATTAGGACGCCAGTGCAGCTTTTACATTTTTGTATTCTTAGAGGCGACCCCTCAGAAACATGTTTAATTTTCCCTATATCAGACATTATTTTGTAATCGATGCCATTATTTGATTTATTTACAGCTGGTAAAAAGAGTCCCAGTCTACTTCCACCTATAATAAGTGATAAGCCAGAAAAACCAGAAGGACTTGAGGTGAGAAGTAATTAGATATTCTCCAATTCACTCAAAATGCGTAACTTTCTCATGAACTTCAGGCAGGTGGGTGAATCTCAATTTGCCAATCGGAAGCCACATCCGGGAATTGCATTTAACTTCATATTTTGATGGCACTGTTTGTCGTCTGCTTAGGTATAGAATTAATTGAAGTTTTCATGTCATAAGTATTGGAAAAATTCCTGAAAAATTGTACGGTTTCGAATATTATGAAACAACTTCAGCAAGGTGTATAATGATGACATATCCAAGGACCATTCTCATATATAGATCAAAAACCCATGTACAGTTGGTCTTATATGTCATTTTAAGATGAATATAATAAAGAATATAAGAATAACTAACTTTCTTTAAAACTTAACATGATGAAATTAGAATTCTAAAGATAAGATTAGAGAAGTTGCTTTATTGAATGTAATGGCTTAATTTGACTTCAGCTTACAACTTGGATATTAAATACAATGGTCAATATTTTTGCTAACTTGTTTTTCTTTTGTTTATAACATTACAGGGTTTATCAGAAGCTGTATGGGAAGGTGATGTGGCTAGAGTAAAAAGCTTACTTGATGAAGGTCAAGATGTTAAAATGTTAGTCAACTCCACTGACTATTCAGATGATAAGGTATGCAAATGCAATTACACTCATAATTGTAACTCTTTAATATAGATGGGGGTGATGTTGACATTGTTCTTTGCCCGCCGGTGTGCGCGCGCATCCTGTATTGTTTAGGACTCGCGCCAAAGCATTATAAAGGGCAATAAGGCATAGTGGACAGTGTTGTGGTCATATGCTATTCCCTCAAGTATGTATGGACAGTCCAGTCCCTTCGACCGTTGCTTATGTTGATAAACATTGCTGTCACTCCATTTATACATATGAAACCAGACCCAATGAAACAGTGTAGAGAATCACAATCAGGATACCCGAAGATATACAGAGGGACGAGCACAAATGTAAATACCATATGATTAAAGAGCTAATCCCAACTGAAAGTGGGAAATAAACACATAACAAGCACCGCTGAACGTCCCAACTCGAATAAAGACCAGATTGACGATGTCATACGAAATCAGGAATAAAAAGTTCCGTATTGCTATTCAAATTGCTCAAAAAGTTGTTTTAAAAAATAATCGAAAATAAAAAATAATATGGTCGGCACCAGGGTACACGGTCGGGCGGTCGTGGACAAACAAACAATTTATTTTTGTTGGCCTGATCAAGGTTCTCACTCAAACGCAAACAAAGATTGCTGTATACATTCAGAAGTGTACTATAAAAGTTAGAATTTTCGCACTTTGCCGACTTTCAGCCATTTCGCTTGTTTTTAAATTCGCAATTGGAAAGTTCATTACATACATAGACTTACGCACAAAATAAATATGTTTGTGTGTTTTTATTTTTCGCGGTAGCTGTATGGAGCGTGAAAAGCGCGCACATTAATGTAGTGTGAAAATTTCCACATTTACATTATTTTCTATTTCTACTTTCAGGGCCAGTGGTCATTGTTGATGCTTGCTATTGTGAACAAGCAAGAGGAAGTTGCTATGCTGCTAATTGATAAAGATGTAGACGTTAAACACACATATGAGGTATGTAGATTGGGAAACACAATTATAGGTCAATGATTGCGTATGTCGAGGGTTGAGCACCAGAAGGCTGTAACTCAAGAAATGCTATTTTGAGATAATCGACTTTCAAATATTTGGGACTCATTACAATACACTGTAGCACCCAACTTATAACTCTAATTTTAATCAAATTAAGACTGGTTCATGAATTATCTCTTGATGGTTCTGAAAATCTAAATATTGTGTTACGGTCTTCTGGCGCTCAACCCTCGATGTGTTGTTATGAGATAAATTAGAAAAATGCACACACGCTTATGTTGATGTGTGATTAATGACTCAAGCCCGTAGGGGGGAGTGCTGTTGTGAGCATATCAGCATCTGTACAAGTGCATTGATTTTTCTACCTTTTCTCAGAAACTAAACATACGTTTGTATTGACCTAATTCATACACAAAGATTCAAATCAAACATAGTAACAAATTTTATATCACCCGCAGTAAAAATAGGCGAACCTGTGCTGTGTGAGCAAAGCGCATGCGGAGTGCAATTAGACACCTTCAATGCACTGCGCATATTATAATTTCCTGCTTTCTGATTGGTTCATAACTACCAAGAGTGTATGATAAGTTTCAATCAAATCCAGTTGAAGTAAAAAGGAAATTTTGTTATGCTTTAATACTGATACATTGTATTGTACCATCACCAATCACACAGACATAGGTCCTCAGTGGTCAAACTATAGAAAAACCTTTCTGTACCTTTCTGTACAAAGAATTGATCATGTAGTTATTGACTCATGGTAAAAGGCCCCTTTGGTTGGTGTTTGCTGTCCACAGACCCCCCCCCCCCCCCCAATTTGCAGAGATCTTTGATGGATGTAAATGTAGCTGTCATAAGTCTCTTTATACCTTCAAGGCTTATTATTTACAGATAGAAAACACAAGAGAAAGCATTAACTGTATTACTTGTCCGCTACAACAAATTTTTTTTTTAATACCGAGCAATTTTTAGAATAGAAACCTGTCTCGATGAAGCCGACAAGAAATCTGAATGTAGGAGGAGAGGCAAAAACACAGAGCCTATCGCTTGCACAAAAACTGCAAGCATGAGAGCAAGAGGGTTGATTGGCCCTGTACCTGGTAACCAAGACACACTGATGCATTATGCAAATTGAGAAGCCCAGGCCAGAAGGCGACTGTCAGCTCCAGTAAATAATTTGGTTTAGGAAAGTAGGCCTTTCATAAACTTGATTATGTGATCTTTTTCATGGAGTGCCCTCTATCTTTGATTTGTCCTCCAAATCCATCCCCTAAAGTTACAGAGCAATATGTTTCCATATCACTTCAAAAGCAAATAACCTTGTACTTGGTGACATTTAAGACTGCATGATTCTTTATAAAACGCTTCAATTCACAATATGATCAGATTCAAAGTAGTGAACTCTCTAATAATTGTGAACTTTATTTTCTTGCTGTGATTAGGCCCCGCAAAATTGATTTTTAGTTCCTGTCACCCGCCCGCGCTTCATTTTCATGCCCTGTTTGAATTCATTATTGAAAATTCAGAGAGAAAAAAATACCGTTTTTGCAATAAAAACGTCGAATTCATGCATTTTGTGTGATGAAATTGTCCGATCAATCGTCCGTCATGAACAAAGTACTTATTTTGACCAGAATAGCCTTTCTGTAACTTACGTATATCTTCAGAATTTCATTCTTTAATAGGGTGCAGCGGTGTATAACAATACATCTGACATCCATCCACATTTTGTATAATAATGAAAGTCGTAAAAATAATGAATAATGAATAAGTTGCCTCGCTAATTTTGAAAACAAATGTTACGGGAAACTAAAAATCAACTTTGCTGGGGCCTTATTATTACAGCTCTCTTTTTTGCAATTTTATCCCTAACCCTACTACACCATACAGAACCACACGGCCAGCAGCACTTCTAGGCGCGCCCACGGAAGTTCTATCCCATTTTTTGTTCCAATTTTAGCCTGGGAAGCCCAGCGTTTGTGGTGTGGCCATTGTGTGACTCGCCTGTCACCCCGTGTTGGCGGCGGACATGATGTTTTTGGTCCTCCCATTTAACCCCTTCCCTGTTCTTTGGTCCCTCCCCACTGCTTTACACTTTCAGGGTGAGGGTTAATGAAGGATATAACCAATATAATATCACTCGGTAAACAACAGTATATATTAACCCGATGTTTCTTCTTACTAGGTGTTTGAGATGCTTTCCAATGATAACGGTGAGCGGGTCAGGACTAAAACATCTGATAAAACAGCTCTTACTTATGCTGAGAAGAATGAGATGATAGCGGTGTGTGAACGCATCAAGGTATGTACCCGGGGAGCGAGGGAGGAATGATACTTGATATTTTATTTTTATTTATTTATGCTTTATTTATTGAGGGTAAGATACTTCAGTGTACAAACACTGCTTTCCAAGTAGGCCCTCATTTTATGCATACATACACAGATTATTTACAAAGAAGAAAGAAAAGGTATACACATAAATATATAATACTATACTAAATAATTATAATTTAGTTTGAAGTAGTGAAACATGACTTAAATTGACTTAGTGACATATTCCTTAACTCAATACGTATTTTGGGTGAAACATTGTTCCAAAGAGAAGAAGCTCTGGCATGAAATGTACGTTTACCAGAATTGCTATTAGATTTGGGAATCAATAGAGTATTTGATGTATGATTTCTTGTTGTATAAGTATGACTATTATGTACAAAATCAAATTGGCATGATAAATAATCTGGACTGATATTTCTTAAACATTTGAATACAATGGCAAGCATTTGTTTTGTCCACCTTTCATTTAGTTTTACCCACTTGAGTAAAGTCATCATATCATTAATAGGTGTTCTAATATCAGCAGATAAAATTGTTCTAGCTAAACGATTATGGAGAGTCTGTAGCTTAGTTTGGTATGTCTGAGAACAGTTAGACCATACTTGGCTAGCATAATCAAAGTGAGGCATTACAAGAGCATTTGATAACATCATATATATAAAGTATACACGGCTGTGCCGCTCTAATGGGGAGTTTTTTTGGCAAGAAATTCCTAAACATGGGGAAATCGTGCTCGGAAAAATTACAAAATAATCTTTTTTTGAGGTAGAAAATCCATGACTACAGGTCCTTAATCTTAAAACACCCATAAATATGGGTTCCAGATTGTGAAAATCATGAAACAAACACCACCCCTGATCAAATCAGCCCTTTTTGGGGTATAAAGAACCCGAAATATGGGTCAGGTGTCAAACCTCAAGCGGCACAACCTTGTCAAATATAATTTGATTCTTCTGCCCCCATATGAAGTGAAAAGAATAGATGAGATTTCTGCTTCTAATAGTTTGATCAGTTCCAAATTGGCAAAACATCTGTACAGCAGTGAATAAATACAGGACGCGGGTGCGCATGAAGGCAACAAGCGCACTGTGCATCATATGCGTGATGCTTGAGAGCTACTAAAACCATGTGCGTGTGGTCATAATCATGCCCATATGCTTGGATTACTTTAATGCGCGGAGAGATAAAAGAACAAATATTTCTCGCCAATTTTGAACTGATTAAACTATAGAAGTATTTATAATAGACTGGGTTAGTTGATGTACTGGATGAGTAAGGGAAAAATTGACTCAGAATAGATATAGGCATAATGATATTTTTTGTAAACCAAAAATGATTTTCAAACAGGGGTGCCATTAAATGGAACAAACTTAAACCACCTCAAATTTAAAATTGTTTTTGATGATCAGTTGTGATTTTGTCATTATGTTGTATTTTTATTTCAACTTAAAAAATCTTCAAGTCAAAACCACCTTTCCGTCAATGATTTAAGCGTAGCATTACCGTCTACTGTATACTGCTTGATCCATCCACGTACATTGACCACTACATAGTATGTGTTAAAGGAATAGTGGCTTTTACTTAAGTGACATTGATAAGAATTATATTTTTACCCTGACCCTTTTTCAAAGCATAACACATAGTTTTCTACCATTAGTTGATAAAATAAAGCCCATCCCTGGTCTACGGGCGGAAAGATCTCTCATGGCATTTGATCAGACTTTTTGTCCCCCTTCAAAATAACACAAAATCTGTAAAACATTGACATTTTTGAACAAAGTAAAATAATTTATTCTCCCACCTCAAAATATGTCTCAAAATCGGTTTGGTATTCATTTGTGAATTGTTTCCCCTGTTTAGAAAAAAATGGGTCTCTCAGGCCTATAGAACAGGAGTTTATTTTCTGTTGTCTTATTGGCTTCATTACTTTCTCCGTGAAAAACAGTCGTATAAACACTGTTATGTTAGTAATAATAATAATACACCGTTCTTATATAGCGCTTTCCACAATGCAAGCAAAGTCCACAAGCGCTTTTGGCCAATTATTACCGCTGCCAATTTGAATCAGAACCTTTTTCATCACTACACTTAGGCGGCTACCGGCCAACAGTGCACAGCCTATCAGCACTACTTAGAGTGTGATTCTTAACAACTCCCCAAATATCGCTTGGGTTGACGAAGCAATTGAGACTAAGTATCTTGCCCAAGGACACAAACAAGTTGGCCACTGCGGGGCTAGAACTCACAACCTCATGATCATGAATCCTGCGCTGTTCCGTTTGACCACACGTGTTGACGAACATATTATTCCTAAATAAAGATTAAGATGATGACTTATCTTACAGAAAGAGATACTAATGAAGGATGCAATTGAGGCACTTAATGAAGCAGCTCCTGGACAGGTTGTGGAAGAGACTATAGAAACCACAGAAGCTGTAATTACAGGGGACAAGGACATTGTCAAACCAGGTAAACATACAAAATGCTGTGTATGATAAGCCAGTGTAAGAAACTACCCCCCCCCCCCCCCCCTCAGGCAGCTTTTAAGAGGAAGATATTTTGACGCTCTGTTTTACTTTTGTGACACACAATATTAAGTGCCTTTGACAGATTGAACTATTTGTTAAGTTGATTCAAAAGTTGACTAGGAATAAAAAAACTGATACATTAAAGGCCATTCCGATACAAAAAAAATGATAACTCCTGTATTCCACAGAAATAGCAAAAGGCTGTAATATCATGTTTTTGTCGTAAAAGTCATAATGTGAATTGGATTTGAATAATGAAAGAGTATGTCACTTCTGTTGAGGCCTGTTTGAATTGACAATATTGGTTTTGTATCCTATTGTGCTGTAGAGAACTGTAACACCCCCGTTAATTGCTTTAAAAATAGTATTCATATCATTTAATTCCTTTTTTGCCGTGTTGATTCAACCGGCGCCATTATATATCTCAGCCAGATATTGCATGTATGCAACTTTGCTGAGTATTACTGTAGATGTAGATGTAGATGTTTAGAATAAGGCATTTTAACACTTCCCACACGGCAGGCGTCTACAGACGACAGTTCCAACATTTTACAAATGTTTCAAAAATATTGAAACTATTGAATTTCATTACCATATTTAAAATCGCCTTGAAAAATGCATTATAATAAGTACAAACATGCCTTGTATTGGTTCAATAATCCTTGAGATAGACCTTGTAGGGGTCACACTACTAAATAGAGCTCCATAGGGATGTGTACAAAAACACTGATATAAAACTCTGTGTTAGACCACTAAATTGCGAAATTGGACCTTGTAGAGTGTTTTTTTCTGAAAGATGATCACATTTTCGCACCAAAAAGTGAAAAAAATAGGTAGGTGAACCTGCTCGATTTTTCAAAATACGCCCATGGAGTTGACTACCTCTCTGACGAGCTTGGAAATGCCGCCGTAATCGTCAATGTTTCCAGTAAAAAACACAAATTTGAAAGATCTCTCAAAATTTATCTAGATGATATTCACAGTTTATAGTCAGGGTGCATGTAGGTGATATCCCATTAATCATAATTAATCAAAAATCATAGGCATTTACGCCATTGTATTACCTTCAAGTTTTTTTAATTGAGGATTTTGCCATGCATATTTTCCGATTCTAGCTTTAAACACCGCCCTTAAGGTTAGGGGATACTCCATTTAGTGTAGTGCACCCTTAAGGAAATTGATATTGTGCTGAATGTACTTGAAATGTATTGGAATAGTTACCTTGAATCCTTTTGAACATTTTGTGATCATTTTAATGATATTTCCATGTTGTTATAATTATTTATGAGTGGAATTTGTCATGTATGGATACCTGCTATCTACTGAAGATAGCAAAATTAACATAGCAATATTACATTTTGTGAGGACAGCTACAATCCTTTTTAAAAGAAATACTTGACAGGACAGCATTCATCCCTTTTAAAGAAATTCTTGTTGTATTGAATGTCTAGGTGTGTTTTTACTGACAGGGGTAGGGTACATGCACTGTGTTGTTGTACAAAAATAATCAAAATAGATTCCAAAATGATAACGTTGGTGACTTTCCCCACCAATGTTCAAATTTGATGAATTAATCTACAAAATAACAGCAGATGTACACTTAATCAGGTCAGACTTTGTTTATCATTTATCTTACCTGTTAAATGGTTTTGCCTCCAGAATGCAGGCATTATACACAATACCTTCATGGATGTGACCCTCACATCTTAAAATAGTTTTACAACTTGAGCTTAACTTAGTAACACAACATAAGCTTAAGCCTACTCCATTCATCATCAATGCATGGAATAATAAAAAATAAAAAAATAAAAAAAATAAAAAGCTTACTTCATAGATATTTCAAATGTGGCCAAATTTGACTCAAGGCTTCATAGTAAGTTACTTTTATGCTCCGTATCACCCCCCCCCCCCCCATGTACCCCATTAAAGTGCTTACTTGACATTTTTTACCCAAGTGGTGCACCTTAAAACTGTGCAGGACTGCTGCATTTGATCCGACATTGTCCGGTCAGATGAGATGAAAGGCAGCGGTTTGTTTAAAAATCATCCTTTTCTCTCTAATTGCATAGAATTACAGTTTCCAATAGGCTTACTTACAAAAAACCGTCAAAATAGGTCAAATTAAGGCAACAATTGGATCGAAACAATCTCATTCTGGTCGAAAAATCCTTGTTTTACAATATTTGTCTCGAATAAAATTTAAAACAGCTGATGATCTGACCTAATTTTACTTAATAATTGGGTCAAGGGTCAAATACGGCCGAATTCCCTTAAGGGGTCACACTACTAAATAGAGCTCCATAGGGATGTGTACAAAAACACTGATATAAAACTCTGTGTTAGACCACTAAATTGCGAAATTGGACCTTGTAGAGTGATTTTTTCTGAAAGATGATCACATTTTCTCACCAAAAAGTGAAAAAAATAGGTAGGTGAACCTGCTCGATTTTTCAAAATACGCCCATGGAGTTGACTACCTCTCTGACGAGCTTGGAAATGCCGCCGTAATCGTCAATGTTTCCAGTAAAAAACACAAATTTGAAAGATCTCTCAAAATTTATCTAGATGATATTCACAGTTTATAGTCAGGGTGCATGTAGGTGATATCCCATTAATCATAATTAATCAAAAATCATAGGCATTTACGCAATTGTATTACCTTCAAGTTTTTTTAATTGAGGATTTTGCCATGCATATTTTCCGATTCTAGCTTTAAACACCGCCCTTAAGGTTAGGGGATACTCCATTTAGTGTAGTGCACCCTTGTAAGTTGGAAATGGTTTCTGAAATATCTGTTTTGTATGGTAAAACCCAGTAGCTGTGTGGAAAGTGTTAAGCTTAATTTTGAGGTGAATGGTATACAGTCCAGCCTTTGTTATTTGGACATGATGGGACCAAGCATAGGCCGGCTAAGTGAACAATCTGGATAAGAGAATTATGTGTAATTCTGTATTGACGGTCCTGATGTTCTCAAATTGGGACAATAGAAGGGTACTGAATAAGGGGTAATTTCAGTGACAATGTATTATTTAAGCATTGAACAGCACTACTAACATCAGAAGACAGCCTTCAAATGCTTCTGGTGATAAGGCTCTATTAAACTTGTTTTCTTTTGGGATCATTCAGCTGGACAGAGTTATTTGAATAAAAGAGGGTCGGATATCTGAGGTTGGACTGTACTTCAAATGACTTGGATCAGTCAGGCCAATCAAGGGAATTGTTTACATTTACTATAACTTTGTGATTAATGCCTAAATTACAGATCCGGCAGCCGACACAACAGATGGAAAGGTAGAGGCGGCAACAGAAAAACTGAAAAATTGCAAGATTATCTTTGTTTGTGGTAAGTATATGTCTTCAACAAACATACCTCGGTTAATATCTGATGTGTTTATCCTTTTAATAATGATAAAAGGCACTTTTAATAGTAATCAAATATATGCCATGATAGGCTCTTGGTAGGTAAAAACGTTTTGACTGAGGTGACAGCCACAGTACTGTTATTATGCTTGCGTAGTAATAATGAAATTACATGACATGTGAATGACCTATTCACAGTGGAGACGAAGTCCAGAGAAAGCTAGAATCTTGTAATTTAGTAACTTCTGTATCCCAATGGGCCAATAATTTAAAAAAATCAACCTATTTTGTTAGATCCTCTGACGACAAGCCGCCCTTGCTGGACACTGGATTTGGGTAGTCAGAGAATATATTATTAGATCTAACTCATGGCTGAAAAATGCAAATGCATCAGATATCAATCCACAACTGCATTGATATAGCCATTGTTTATCTGGTGGTGTGATACCAAAATGAAGTTACTTGCTTTTTTTGAGAAGAAGGTAACACTATGTCTAGTCATGCGATTCCCCGCATGTATTTGTATCTGGTTTTCAAAACCTTTACTCAGGGTTTACAAACATTATTTATGGACATGTAACCTAAAATCAGGATCATATCTCAGGGTAGCTTGTATTGAATTCCATAGCTGTTTAGTATAGGCTTGTTTAACTGGATGTAGATTGGCTTCTTTATATATCTCGCTATTCTGCTGCTAGCTTTTCTTGAGCATAACAGTCTTATTTATAGACGATGTCACCTGTATCGTCATAGCAGGCAAGCAAATAAAAGCTTGCCTGCTGATATGCGCACGAATTAGCTGCCAAACAAAAGCTTGCCTGCCGGTATACGCGCGCAGTCGAAAGGTGGGGGGGGGGGGGACCGGGCACTTAACATTGTTGATCAACAAGAGGTGACATGTTCTATAGACATTCATATTCTGTTTACATCAATAATGATGCATCTGTAACTTCAGATTTATCAACGATCATCATGCAGATGATCATACCTAAATCTGCCAAAGTGGAAAGTTGAAGGACATGTAGTTGAGGCCCCCTCTACATCTTCTACTTCTATGGTGATTCTTGGTAGACCATAATTTTTGGTATCGCGCCAAGTGTTGACAAACGTCATGTCCGGTGCAGTGACAGACGAATAAAGACATGTCCAATAAAGACATGTCCATACATCATGGACAACACATTTACAATATATACTCTATTTACAATGATGTGCTACTTTTTATATGTTACCCACAGTGCAATATTAGCTATATTTAGGCGACTTAGCAGGTACAACCTTTAATTATCTATGTATTTTTGATACCTTTTAATCTCTTTTAGCATTTTGAATTTTGAATTTTGTTGTTATCTTTGTATACATTTCTATGTGCAATTTGATGTTTTTATACCAATGTAATAACCATGTAATTCAGCTTTTTAGCTGCGATTTGGTGACAATAAACTATAAACTAAACTAAATTTAGTTGTTTCGAGCTGGAGCTGCTGATGCCGTCGAGACTATGTACAGCTCAGGTCGGTCGCTGGATGTCATCTGACGAAGTTTGGTGTTAAAGTATGCCCAACAACATCTTATGATTTTTTCTTCTTTTCATCACTATAGGAGGACCTGGTTCTGGTAAAGGCACACAGTGCGAAAAGATAGTTGCAAAGTATGGCTTCACACACCTATCATCAGGAGATCTTCTGAGGGCAGAGGTCAAATCAGGGTCAGAGAGAGGTCAAAAACTGACAGAAATCATGGAGAAGGGAGAGCTGGTTCCGCTGGATACCGTTCTAGAATTATTAAAGGAATCGATGTTATCATCAGCCGATACATCGTCAGGATTTCTTATTGATGGGTACCCGAGAGAGGTACAACAGGGTGTGGAGTTTGAAAAACAGGTAGGTGGCCAGTGAATGTAAACAGACTGAAACTTGATAATTAATTGATTTAGACTTGGGTTACCTTAACACTCTCCACGCGGCAGGCGTCCAAAATTTCACAAGATGTTTCAAAAATGTCAAAATTATTGGATTTCATTACTGTAAAACAAGTTAATTTCGTGAGCAATTTAATAAGTCATTGCAATGATATCAGTTGAAAATCGCGTTCATTTGACTTTTTTCAGTTCAGAATTGTCGTATTTGCGATTGATTTACTCACCATGCTCACTGTAATATCGCGACAGATTCATCTCTGTGCGTGTTTTGTACTGTGTTAGTTTCCTCTTTTGCGGACCAGCACCGGTCTGTGATTCAACATCGAAGGAAAACCGAATAGCGAGGGTTGATTGCGCACGTACATGTAATGCCTGCTTGAACCATCGGATCAGTGGGGGTTTTAGAAGAAATGGAGGGCTAAACACACCAATACTGTTATTAATAGTAACTGTTGTGCCTACGAAAGGCACAGAATAGCTCAGAATTCGGCCAAAAACCGTATCATACTTATTCAGTGTAGGGTTCAAAATTCGGCAGTCTCGACGTCTTTTTACGTGTAGAAAATAATTTTTAGTAAAATGAAATTTTAGATTCGCGAAATTAAGTTTCCGCGAAACTAGTGATGATTAGCAATTCGCGAAAAAAACATGCCGCGAAATTAACTTGTTTTACGGAATATGGAATCACCATGAGAAAGGCATTGAATTAAGTACAAACATACCTAGTATTGATTCAGTTATTTTTGAGATGGACTTTGAAAGTTGGGAAAGGTTTCTGAAAAATCTGTTTTGTATGGTAACATAATAGCCGCGTGGAAAGTGTTAAGCTTTGACTAGTGTTTGTGTGGATATGGCAGTTGTTATGTTGCGAAAATGGCCTCCAAATGCAATTACTTATGTATCAATTAATTTTCACACCAATTCAATTTTAATGGCTACCATTTGACTAATATAGATCTGTTTTGTAATATATAAGGTGGCAAAACAGCTTCTATAAGCCCATTTAACCCATTAAGCACAAATTTAAGCATTTAATTTAATTTAATTTCTTTTTTCTTAGAATTTTGTGATCTTGAATTTGCATGGATGCCCAACAAACTTTGATCTTGAAATTGCATGGATGTCCAATAAACTTTGATCTTGAAATTGCATGGATGTCCAAAAAACTTAGGATGTCCGCAAATCTTTGTGATCTTGAAATTCAATGGATGTCCAAAAAACTTTCTGACCTTGAAATTGCATGGATGTCCAAAAAACTTTGATCTTGAAATTCAATGGATGTCCAACAAACTTTGTGATCTTGAAAATTGCATGGATGTCCATCAAACTTTGTGATCTTAAAATTCAATGGATGTCCAACAAAATGTGAAATTAACACAGTCAGACTTTCATTAAATGGTTATTTGTCACATGTGTGTGTGAGGGTGAGGGTTCTTACATGGAATTTGACAATTTGTTTATCGGTACTTTGTGATGAATCTTTTCAATTTTTACACAAATCATTAAATACTGACACTGAACAAAAAATTATAATATACAAATATTGTCTCCTTTCTGTCCAGATCTCTGAGTGCTTTTTGACGTTGTACTTTGATGTATCTGATGACACCATGACAGCAAGGTTACTAAAACGAGCGGAGACAAGCGGTAGAGTAGATGACAATGAGGAAACTATCAAGAAGAGATTAGCCACATTCCATAGTGTTACTACACCTGTAGTGGATTATTATGCAGAGAAAAATAAACTAAAAAAGGTAAACTTCATCCATTGTAGTGATAATTATTATGGATTTAGGTATTTTATTGGTCTAATATTGTGTACAAGCCCATTATTTTCATCGGTCGTCCTTGGATGAAACAGTGAAAGCAGCTGACACATATTGGTACCATGCAGCTTTATTCATCATGAGCTGTGGAATATCACTTTGGTCAAGACCTTTGCAATGCTGTCAGAATAGGTGGTGTTTTTCCTGCCACGGTTAGAGTCCAGGACATCAAGTGGGTTAAAGGCTGGTCCTTAGTGCGAACGCAGTGCCCTGCAAATAGTAGAGGCCTCTTTCTCAGAGTGACTGACATGGGAGGGATGTCACCATACACCGCTCTGTTTGTTTTGTGGTTTTGCCAGCTGATGTTAAGTGATCTGAGCATATACGCTCATGTCCTGTTTTAATTAGGGGGACAAAGTTGGTCTCCGAGGCATTTTCATGGCAAGATTAAATAGTGATTTAAACCCGGGAAAGAAAATAGTTGGCACACTTCACTCATTTAGGTTTTTATTTACTGTGTCAAACTGTCCACATGGAGTTAGGTGGGGATAGGGTAGGTGTTGCCTTGAATCAAGGCTATTTTCCTTTTTCATTTATATGCATTTCTAAGACAAAATCCTTTTTGGTTGTTCAATTGAAATTAAAAGCTAGTATGTGTGGTCAAGTGAAAAGGTGTGTGACTCGTGATCATGAAGTTGCGAGTTCTAGCTCTTCCGTGGCCAACATGTTTGAATCCTTGGGCAAGATACTTAGTCTCAATTGCCTCGTTGACCCAAGAGAGATTGGGTAGCTGTTAAAAAGGATGATATTACAATCTAGGTCCTAGGCCGCTGCAAAATAGATGAAAAGAAATGAAATCCTAATGGCAGCATAATAATAATGGAAATTGCGCCTGGAGGGTCCTGTAGGATGAATAAATATGTGTTATAATTAGAGTTATTTATTATTAACCCTAACCATCCTAACCATCCATACTATAGTCTATTTTTGTACTTGATAAAGACAAGTTTTATCTTGTCGAAACGTCGTGTGTTTTCCTTTTTCATCTCCATGTTTTCCCTTTCTTTTTGGCGTCATTTTAAACTGTTTTATATTGTTCCCTGCCATTACAGTTAGACTAGTGATTTTACACCTATGCTACATCCTACACATTTCAAATCCCGACGGTGCTAGCTGCTGGTACCACACTGTCGCCTGGTCTATCTCGTGTCACAATCTAGCGGGCTAAGGTTTTTAAGCTGATCAGTTAGCACAGTTGATAAGGTGTCTGACTTGCATGCACACAGCCCGTGTTCTATCCCTGGGGCATATGGAGACTGATTTTCCCCAAAAATTTTAACCTGTGTTTCTCCCCTGATGGTGTCATTCCCCAAAACACGCCCAGGAGTTAAGGTTAAGGAGAAACTAGGAAATAGGGGCACTCATTACCGCAGGTTTTTATTTTTCGGTAAAAATAAACCAATTTTAAGTAAATTATTTTTCCATTTGTTTCCAATATAGATCTCAGCTGAGGCAGGACCAGATGAAGTGTTTGTTGAGGTGGTGAAAGTATTTGAGGAATGCAGCATTGAGCCAGTTGAGGGGGCAGAAGTTGTCACAGAAGAGAAGAAGCAGCCTGAAGATAAGAAATTTATCTTTGTTATTGGTAAGTACTAACATTGATTTGGTTAGGACGTTCTTAACACTTTCCACGAGGCAGGCGTCTGCAGACGACATTCTAAAATTTCACAAAATATTTCAAAAATGTCAACATTATTTAATTTCATTACCATATTTGGAATCACCGTGAGAAATGCATTGAAATAAGTAAAAACATGCCTAGTATTGGTTCAGTAATCATTGAAATAGACTTTAAAAATTGAGAAAGGTTATATGTTTTGTTGGTAAAAAACTAATAGCCGCATGGAAAGTGTTAAGAGCCAGGTGATGTCTCGGATTTTAATACCAGGGGATACGATAAGTTGTGTTTCAAATGATTCCCAGGGCTTGAAATAAGGAAGGTTCATATGTCAAATGTCTTACACATTTTTACAAACTAGATATCTAATGAGATTTCACAACTATAGTCTATTCATCCATCATGAGACAGTGACGTAACTGCGTATTCTACTAATAGCAGCACATAAACACGCGTGCCTACTTGAGGCGATGGCGTACACACGAGTGTAGAAAGACGGGAGATACATATGTGTGCGTAAATGCTGCGCATGTAAGGTTACGTCACTGTCCAGAAGAAGACAAATAGAGTATAGACAATAATGCTCACCAACACCTGTTGGGGGCTCACAGAAATGTTGGCTTACTCTAAGCAGTGATTGGAGAGCTAAGTATGTAATGCAAATATACACCATAGTATGACACCATTACCTACATAATGATCATGGATACGTGTGAAAACTAGTTGAATGTCACTCAAAGTGTTGTACTAATATTGAAGATTATATTGAAGATTACTTTCTTATTTAATGCTAGAAGTTGATGGAGCATATATTGTGAAAGTAGGTATTAGAATGCTGTTATGTAAGTGAGTCAATCTTGAGTACAGAAACAAATGCAATACATTAGTTATGTACATTAAACATATCAGTGCTGCATAATCCTAGTAATTGTAAATTTTGATTGAAATTCATCCAAACTTTTGGCAGTTTTCCTCAATTTACGTATGATAGTAGAGTCTGATAACATCTGAAAACCCTCACATATTACCCAGGGAGTCTAAATAGAGAGGGTTAGGGTTAAATAAAGTAAAATGGAAAATGAGAACACTTTTACTTAATTCTCTGATCAATTATCCAGCTTTCCCTAGAGTTGGCCAGTGCATATTAACGCTGAAAGCAACCCATGTGCTTCTGACTGGATTCAAACCGGCAACCTTTGCATCAGATCTACAATGCCCTTACCATAGAGCTACAGAGGCAAAATTGAAAATTTTGCCCTTCAATGATTTCTGCACACACTATATATTGCTGGACAAAAATAGGTTACTTACAAATCCACCTGAAATGGTCATTGTTCTTTCACACAGGTCCACCAGGGTCGGGCAAGAAAGAAGCTGCTGCAAAGATTGCAACACAAAAAGGATATGTACACCTGTCAGCTGGTGGACTATTGATGGCTGAAGCAGCAAAAGATACGGAAGAAGGTTTCAGGATTGCTGCCGAGATAGCTCATGGGGGTCTTGTCCAATTCGACATGATGGTTCTGTTGACTTTAGAGATAGAAGCAAATAAAGAGGGCAAAGGATTTGTAATTGATGGATTCCCAAGAACTAAGGAACAGGCCGAAGGATTTGCTGAAACGGTAAGAATCGATCCAATATGAAATACTAATGTTAGAGACATGTGGGGGCCCTACATATGAAAGGTATGTGTATCCATATATTCTGTTAATGATGTTCAATAAAATAGAAAAAAATGTCAGAAACCTATTATAAACCGTTTATCTAATTTTGTTTCGGATACAGTTTGGAGAAGTAGAGGGTGTGATTTTCTTGGAAGGAGAAACAGAGGAACTGGAGAAGAATGTGACATCGCGAGCTGAGACGAGTGGCAGGGCGGATGACTCAGGAGATGCAGCAAAGGCCAAACTCAGTCTGTTTGCAGAACATGTAATGGGTTTAGTGGAGACGTTTGACAATAAAGGAAAGGCAAAAAAGGTAAATATATATTATATTAAAACAGCAGGAATGTGTGGGGCTGTCTGGTGTGGGGGGGGGGGGGGGGGGTCACTGGTCACTGAACCATGAAACACCTTATCCCTAACATGACCAAATACCACGACCCAGCCTATCTCCCAGCGCATGCGTGGACGGTTTTCCATGACATAATCGACTGAGCCTATATATAGTGAGCGCAATATACTGTACACAAACGTGAAGCTGATAGCCGTGGCTTGCGTATGTGGAGGGTCCCTTGATCGATTCCCAGTTGGGGAGTGGCGATTTATTTGTTCAAACTTCTCTGAAATCCTAGTTTTTGTTAAAAAAACCAGGCTATTCGTGTTAGGGTTTAAAAAAACAGAGGACACTTCTTGGTTTCTTGAAATGTTCTGCCAGGGGGGGGGGGGATGATTTAACTGGTATGTCTTTTCGTTTCGTTATGGAAGTGTTGAAAACACCAAAAATATCCATCTTATCTTACAGATTTCCTTCAAAGATGCAGCAGAAGATGCAAATAATCTCTTCACAGCATTAGATGCATTCAATGAAGGCACAGGGTCAGAAGCAAAGACGGACAATGTCACAGGGTCAGAAGCGAAGACGGAAAATGTCACAGAAAAGAAGGAGCAGCCTGAGGAGGAGGAGAGGAATTTCATCTTTGTTATTGGTGAGTCATGTTATTGTGTGTACAGGGTGAGTCAAAAAGAAGTTGTACGGATTTGAATATTTTTTCTTGAGAAAGAAAAAGAAAATTGACCTTAAACTCAAGCAATATTTTGACAAGAACATTCTTCCGATCATCTGAAAAAAAGAATGACTGAAATCGATCATTCCAAACCAGAGTTATAGCTATTTTACTAAAAGAACCCATTTTTTTAGCTGTCCACCGATACTTAAAACAGAACAAAGTAAAGAAAATGCTTAAAACTCATCATTATCATATCAGGAAGTAATTGCTTTATTCATCGTAATGTAAAATCATAGAATCCGTCAAAAAGAGAAGGTTAAAGTCTTATTGAAGTCACTGATTATTTATTTTAGGCACACCATTCCCACCTGTGTTTGAAACTCCCGGGCTTTAATCTTATTTGAATATGAATGACCGTGTGTTCATTTTGCTGCCCACTTAGAGTGGGTAGATATCAAGAGAATTAAGCGTTCCGTGGACAGCTAAAAAAGGGGGTTCTTTTATTAAAACAGACACAGCTCCTGATATAATTGATCGATTTCAATGATTTCTTTTGTCATATGAGCGGAATAACTTGCTCTTGGAATACGTGTCTCATTGGTTTGTCAAAATGGTTTGGTCTATTTTTAAACAAATATTCATTCCTGTACAACTTCTTTTTGACTCACCCTGTATGATGAAACCCTATCGCCTATATCAGGGGTGTACTTTCGCGACATCCTGCGAGAATCCAAGTGGATTCTCGCAGAGGAATTTTGCGAGAATCCATGGATTCTCGCAAATGGATTCTCGCAGAATATTTTTGCGAGAATCCTTTTTACTGAATTTAAATTCCGCATTTTAACATTTATTGTACTATTGTATACTTAGAAAATAATAGAACACAAATTGAATCAAACAAATTCGGCATGTTTGTTGACTAAGGGTCAAATACCAGTCATCTAAGGTCCTGTTTTGGACTTAAAAAGAAGAAGAAAAAAGTTTAAAAAAAAAAAAAAGTAAATCTTTTTTTTTTTTTTTTTTTTTTGTGGCGAGAATCCACCTGGATTCGCGCGGTAGTGATTTTACGCGAATCTTTACGCGAATCGATTTGCGGATTCGCGCCGAAAGTACACCCCTGTATATAATACACTTTGCCCAGGTTCAAATTGCCGTTTATCAGCCCGTTTTTCAGTAAGTACCTGTACTGTGGCTGAGTGGTTATGACATCTGTCTAGAGTTCAGGGAGACCATGGTTCAAGTCCCCGCTGGTAAGTGTCCTTGCTTGTTTTTGTTGGGACATTCGCCAGTGTTTGTTAATATTTGTTGTTATATTTATATAACAACAAATAATATATAATATTGAATGGCTTTGAGGGTGATACAAGAATATATTTTATAGCGAGTGCAATATATTCTTGT
This sequence comes from Ophiura sarsii, assembly GCA_035610835.1. NCBI lineage: Eukaryota > Metazoa > Echinodermata > Ophiuroidea > Amphilepidida > Ophiuridae > Ophiura > Ophiura sarsii. Next base: position 47,262,007 of record CM069448.1, read on the forward strand.
ATCACCCGAAAATAAGACATTCAATATTATTATTATTATTTATATAACAGACAGTTTTGATGAAAACTAAATAAGCTAGCCCGAACTGACCTTTTCTGCGCATATTATTCTCACGTGCACATCTTCTGCGCCGCAGTCAAAATATTGGACGGCACTATTTTTTGAATATTAGACGCACATCCGGGAACTTGGTGCACAGTATTCAATACACACTTTTATTGTACCGTTTGAAAGGCCCATTATTGGTGAGTCAGATTATTTGAGAGATTTAATCATGTTATGGATGATAAACGATGAATCGATTCATACATCATGTTCATATGTGATGCGATCAAGCAAAATTAAGTCTCAAATCGATAATAATATCACAATCATAATTTTTTACTTGATTTTATTGGGTATTTGCAAGGCTTCATTTTGCAGAAAACCCCATTTTAAATGGACACTTGACTCTAAAGATATGAGCAATTGAAATGTATTCAAAATGATAGAAATGAACGAAATGATACCCATAGTTTAATATTATCTCAAAATCAATACTATAAAAGTTGAAATTTCTGGGTGTGTAATTTTTTCATGCTTTGCACATTTTAAACAATTGTGTTTGTTTTTATTTTTGAGATTTTGAGCTTTCTTACATAGACCTACATAAAAATTAAATATTCACACGTTTTAAGTTTCGTGTTTGCTGATTTAAGAGCGAAAATAAATGTAGCACACACATTTCCACTTTTACAGTATTAGCAAGATCTGACTAATTTTGCTTGATCGCATTACATATGTTGATTTCATGTAATGGTATGTTGTTCATATGTACTATTGAATGATAATGAATGATGATATTTGCAGCTAATATGCTCAGAAAAATGTTTTTGTTTGATGGTTAATAAATCAGCTTTAGTATGCTTTTGAATTAAAAGACAGCCTTCTTATTTTATGAGCCCTCATTTAATTCCACCTGTGTTTGCTCAGAAGCGCGCAATCGCAGAAGTTGATTTGAGATGAAATTACTGTCATTTTTCCATTGTGGTAAAATTTTCCTTCATCATGAAAATGGTTTGAACTTGAGAACAGTGCCATCTTAACACTCTCCACGCAGCAGGCGTCTGCAGACAACATTACAAATTTCACAATATGTTTCATAAATTTCAAAATTATTGAATTTCATTACCATATTTGGAATCACCATGAGAAATGCATTGTAATAAGTACAAACATGCCTAGTATTGGTTCAGTAATCCTTGAGATAGGCCTTGAAAGTTGGAAAAGGTTTCTGAAAAATGTGTTATGTATATGGTAAAACCAATAGCCGTATGAAAAGTGTTAATACCTCCTTGGAAATTGCACCTTGAACTATTGATAATATACTTGACAACTCCAAATCATTGAATTAGACTTAAGTCACTATTGTGTGTGACTTGACATGAGTAACTGAGAGCAATGACTTGATTTGACCTGTGACTTAGTCTAAAAAAAAAAAAATTACTCAACTTGACTCAAGTCACTTTTCTAAAAGACTTGACTCAAGTCACTTATCCCATAGACTTGACTTGACTCCAGTCACTTATCCCAAAGACTTGACTTGATTCAAGTAACTTATCCCAAAGACTTGACTTGACTCAAGTAACTTATCTTAAAAACTTGACTTGACTCAAGTCACTTATTCCAAAGACTTGACTTGACTCAAGTCACTTATCCTAAAGACTTGACTTGGCTCAAGTCACTTATCCCAAAGACTTGACTTGACTCATATCACTTATCCCAAAGACTTGACTTGACTCAAGTCACTTATCCCAAAGACTTGACTTGACTCAAGTCACTTATCCCATAGACTTGACTTGACTCAAGTCACTTATCCCATAGACTTGACTTGGCTCAAGTCACTTATCCCAAAGACTTGACTTGACTCGACTCGAGTCTCTTATCCCAAAGACTTGACTTGAATCACTTATCCCAAAGACTTGACTTGACTCGAGTCTCTTATCCCAAAGACTTGACTCAAGTCACTTATCCCGAAGACTTGACTTGGCTCAAGTCACTTATTCCAAAGACTTGACTTGGCTCAAGTCACTTATCCCAAAGACTTGACTTGACTCAAGTCACTTATCCCATAGACTTGACTTGACTCAAGTTACTTATCTCAAAGACTTGACTTGACTCAAGTCACTTATCCCAAAGACTTGACTTGACTTAAGTCACTTATCCCAAAGACTTGACTTGACTCAAGTCACTTTCCTAACGATTTCACTTGAGTCTGATGCTAATCTGGTTCTTTTAGTCAAAAAATATTTATTGTCAAAATGAATATCATTGTGCCATTATCATTGTGCCATTATCCCAAAGACTTGACTCAGTCACTTATCCCAAAGACTTGACTTGGCTCAAGTCACTTATTCCAAAGACTTGACTTGGCTCAAGTCACTTATCCCAAAGACTTGACTTGACTCAAGTCACTTATCCCATAGACTTGACTTGACTCAAGTTACTTATCCCAAAGACTTGACTTGACTCAAGTCACTTATCCCATAGACTTGACTTGACTCAAGTTACTTATCCCAAAGACTTGACTTGATTCAAGTCACTTATCCCAAAGACTTGACTTGACTCAAGTTACTTATCCCAAAGACTTGACTTGACTCAAGTCACTTATCCCAAAGACTTGACTTGACTCAAGTCACTTATCCCAAAGACTTGACTTGACTCAAGTCACTTATCCCAAAGACTTGACTTGACTTAAGTCACTTATCCCAAAGACTTGACTTGCCTCGAGTCACTTTCCCAACAATTTCACTTGAGTCTGATGCTAATCTGGTTCTTGATATTTTTAGTCAAAAAATATTTATTGTCAAAATGAATATCATTGTGCGTAAGCTTTGAGCAATTTTAGTTTGCCAACCCCTAGACCACAAAGCCAACAACATAAAGCATCACCTGTCAAAGCGTGTATGTTCGTGAGATATAGCAATATCATGATAAGTTTGTCCTCGCTCATCACAGTCCAATGAAGTATCATAATGCAGAACCAAAATTACTGTAAAAGTGGACATTTTCGCGCTACATTTATTTTTGCTCTTTTCGTGAAAATATATTCATTTTGTATATAGGGGTATGTAAGGAAGCTCAAAATTGCAAAAATAAAAACAAGCAAAATTGTTCAAAATGTGCAAAGCGCGAACAATTACACGCAAATTGTACAGAATTGGTAGTTTTCATGTAATTTTTTGAGCGCAAGATTGCCTTTCTTTTTGCATGCTACAAACTGCGTTCAAGAGAAATAGACATGAGAGGGCCGCCTATCATCTGTTTGGAATGAAATAAATGTTTTATTTTATAAGCCCACCTGACATAGTTGTCCATTGTTCTTTATCTTCGACACAGGTCCACCCGGGTCGGGCAAGAAAGAAGCTGCAGCAAAGATTGCAACACAAAAGGGATATGTACACCTGTCTGCTGGTGAACTATTGAGGGCGCAAGCGGGGAATGATACAGAAGAAGGTCGCAAACTTGCTGCCGAGATAGCTGCAGGAGGTCTTGCCCACTGGGACATGATGGATCTGTTGATTACAGAGATAGGTGCAAAGAAAGATGCCAAAGGATTTGTGATTGATGGATTCCCACGAACTAAGTTACAGGCCGAGGGATTTGCTCGATCGGTAAGAATTGATCCAATTTGAAATACTAATGACGTCAAAGACCTGTTATAGTTGGATTTATAACTGAACGAACACATTGAAGCAGCGTATTGCGTACATTATGTGAAGCGCGCACAACCATAAGCATAATAATTTCAGGCGCGATCATCTGTGTGCTGCGTGTGTGTTGTTCGTTCAATTATAAATTAGACTACAGTGGGTGTCCCTTGAGTTATCACCTTTTTCTCCTGTACCTAAAAATGTCTTGATGGAAAAACAACTATTCAATTCAAGCTCTACCCTCATTTGATCAGGTCCCTACAGGGGTTATTGTTACAGGGGGTATGGGACAAATTCCCCCAGTCACAACCTTTGCCATTCCCCCTCCCCCACCCCCCTGTCAGCTCAAGCCCCACCCCATTCTGTTCCCCAAACTATTGAAAAGTTGACTTTTAATGTCAAAATTACTTAAAATTAGTATAATTCAGAACAAATTAAGAAGTAATTTCAGGCCATTTTTACAATAAAACCCAACATTTTTGCACGCTTCGGGCACATTTTGCACCCCTAAATTTTGTTTCTTGCCCCCCCCCCCAAATGTTGATGCTGCGTCCGCCACTGGATCAGGTATCCAACATGAAAGTTGTGTGCATCCATATATTCCATTCATGATGTTCAATAAAATAGAAAACAATGTCAGAAACCTATTATAAACCGTTTATCCAATTTTGTTTTGAATACAGTTTGGAGAAGTAGAGGGTGTGATTTTCTTGGAAGGAGAAACAGAGGAACTGGAGAAGAATGTGACATCGCGAGCTGAGACCAGTGGCAGAGCGGATGACTCAGGAGATGCAGCAAAGGCCAAACTCAGTCTCTTTGCAGAACATGTAATGGGTATAGCGGATATGTTTGGTCAAAAATCCAAAGCCAAGAAGGTAAATTTATACTTTTATTTTTTTTTGCAAAAGTTGAGCAACAGGTCAAATCTGACCTTTCAACTAGTCGCAAACTAGCCCTTGGACCAACCAGTGATCGATGTTTCTGAAAATGTTTGTGTCTAACAAATTGTTGTCAAATTTCAACTGGTTGTTAAAAAACTGTAGTATAAAACTGCTGTACACTTTTTAGATTGTATAGCAAATTCAGCAAAGTGTGGAACATTTAGCGTCTTGGACAGCTTTCAAAACCAAGAAAACCCATCTAGTAAATGTGTCCATCCATCAAGACTAATTGAAGAGCCTCTGTTTTACTTACTGATTTAGAAGGGGGAGTTGTAAATGTGCAAGGAGTGGAGCACTTCGAATGCGAGTGGCTTCATTACCATCAATAGCTGTTTTGATCTGATAACAGTAATAATACAAACACACTGATGAGAGTAGTAGTCATTTAAACCTGATAAAAACTAACAACCAGGGTTGTAGCTATGCCGGGCGAACCCGCCCAGCTCTCACAATCTCCGCCCAGCACTCTAAAAAATAGGGTAAAAAAACCGGCACTCTTAAAATAAAAAAAAAGTTTTTTTAACTTTTTTTTTTTAACAATAATTTGTGGATAAATTCATTAAACTGCCTCATAAAACAAGAAATTATGTGGCAGGAACCCTCAAAGTGCATTAAAAAACCCTAAAAAACATTAAGAAGGCCTATGGATCCCATGCCATGATCCACTGCACTTCGTTCACCGTCAGTAAAATTAAATTTTGGCTAGTGACAACCCTGCTAACAACTGATGCAATGAGATTAATTCTATTTATATTAGAGGAATTGCTTAGATAAAAATAACTCTTTTCACCTTGAACTAATGATCGATATTTGGATGATTGATTGATTGTCCTTTCGTAGGCGCAATAATGATCAATATGATGATTGATCACTACTATGAATTACTTCTGTGTGAAAATAATGATCAGAGATTGATCAAACGTTTGCGTGTGTTTGCAATGACTACTAGACTCCACTTTACAATCGATTGTCCACATATCGAATATTGGCTTTCGATATTAAAATTATTGACAATACAGTCCTCAAAACAAGTATCTGACCCGGTAATAAAAATGCTCTTAACTCCAAAACTATTATAGCTCTTACGTACAAATTTATATAAAATGATAAATGTGTAAAGAAATTTCTTATCTTTTTTATTTGAGATATTACACATGAAAATTTACTGAATATTAACACAGCTATGTGTCAAAAACAGAATTAAGTCAATTTTTCATTTTAGCATTGGTTCTTCAACACGCAGCCTTGGTGTAGCAATAGGCAAATTATTGACAACTCACCAGTCGATAGTAAGATGAAAATTGGGATGCTTCAATTGATCAATGCAGCCCACCACAATACACATACCTGTCACACTATCCTGTGTGTTCAAAACCCAAGTGCAAAAATGAATACTACACTTTTGTTTCATTCTTTTCAGTGTAGTGCTTTTAATTGTTAACCGATCTTCACAACAAATATCTTTAATTGAAGGGGAGACATAATTCCATAATTTTATAATTAATTACTTTTAAGTTGGAACCATATTTTTATATATGAGGCTATATTAAAAAAATCATTTGTCTCAAAGATCCCACACGCGTTAGTTAATTGGTGTGCGTTAGAAAAAGAAGATTTTATTTTATTTTTTTCAAAAAACCAAAAAAAACCCAAAGTTTCACCGATTTTTATAGATCACATCATTTTAAATACAAAAGGTCAATTTTACAAGGATTTTAATATTTCATATTTATAATTTTTTTCTCAAAAAAAAGCTTTAAAATAAACGCATTCCGCATTAGGCCAAACAAAAAAAAAGATTTGTCTCAAAGCTTGCGAAGGCTTCAAAATCGGGCGACGCGCGCTGTTTTTTGTCTTCCATTTTTTTTTTTTTTTAACATTTTTTTTAATTGTGTGGCAATTTTTACTCTTACTATTTGCAACCGTTGACACTTTCTGATATTTTTTTTTCTATTTGAAATGAATATTGTGATGTAGTTGTGTAAAGAACAATTGTGCAGCGTTTTTTGAAGAACTGAGTCATGTAAAAGTTTGAGAAAAGGAAAATCTGCCAATATTTTTAATAAAAACTCGAAATAAAAATTTGTAGGGAAAAAAAAAATTGATTTGACAATTTCCTGCATTTCAGACGCGGTATTTTGGCATTTCAAAACCAATGCGCGCGCAAGCTTTGAGACGAACCTATTATTTTGTTTGGCCTTAGGTTTTAAAAAACAGAAGAGCTTTGAGACAAAATATTTTTTAACATAGCCTGAGCATTTTTATTACCTGGTCATGCGTTACTTCTTCTGAGGACTAAAATAGCTTGCATGTGAACATAACAAATTTTTTCTCTACATTTTTCTACAGATTTCCTTCAAAGATGCAGCAGACGATGCCAACAACCTCTTCACAGCATTAGATGCATTTAAGGAAGGAACTGCAGAATGAGTCGCATCTTCCTAAGGCATATCCATCCCATGTGACTTCTTCCAGACCCTAGAAGATGTGTTCAACGAAGCACAGGTTCTGCAGAAGAACTTGTGTCGAGGCTCAAACGCTGTATCGATAGTATTGTCTTGATGTGTAAGATGAAGCCTTTCTATGGCCCTTCCTGTGGCCTCTCTCATGGTCCCAGGGCTTTTTCTGATAGCCCTTATTTGGGCTCCTTTGAATGGTCCCCTTTAGGGATCCTTCTAATGGCTCTCTCTGGGAAAGTTTCTTTGCCCTCGTTTTTCTTATGATGAATGACCCTCACAGGGCATCTTTTTCGGTCCTCTATTGTGCACTTTTGAATGGTCTAAGTTCTTAGAGGCCCTTTGAGATTGTCCGCCTATTCTCCTGGTCGACATGATGTCACGAAATGTGTTTAGTTGCTTTCAATGGGTCAGCGTGGCTGGTTCAATTATAAATGTCCCTCCCACTGAAAGGGAAAAGGTTTTTTTTTAATTTTCTGGTTATATTATCACAATAGGCCGTCTTTATTTGTTTCACTGCCAAAGAAATATGGAGCAAAAAACGTCTCGCTGTATATTGTTAATGGGGGAGAAATGAAGGTACCCCCTTTGACAGAGCCTGGGAATGGGTAAGTTAAATTGATGTAACAACCCCCATCAGGAGAATGGTCCCTTTCTTATCACATGTACAAAGTGTTTGATTTATTACTGAAATTCAACTAATATAAATAGAGAATGCCACTGACTGTTATGCCATTAAATACAGCCAATTGGTATATCTTGTTTTATGTGCACCTACCAAATATTGTGAAAATTGTAACATTTTGTAAACTTCATACAAAGCTAGGTTTAGAAATTCTTGAAAGCAAAAACAATATCAGATTGTACATCAACAATTAGAATTGTTGAAGTAGTTCATACAAATTTGACTGAAGTTGTAGTGGTAGAAAATGATACCACAACTCAATTTTTATAGAAATGATTTTTTTTTTTAAATTAAGGGAACAATAATCATGGCTTTTTTTATGATAAGTGGTACATTATAAGTTATTTAAAAAAGAAGTTATGGGCATAAATATGCTACCTAAACCATCCTAGTAATAATTTATTTTTCCAAATTTAATGGCTTATAAGGCAGTGTTTTAGATTAGATTGGTAAAAACCAGACCGTTATAGTAAAAAGCTAGACAATCAGTTTCATTTTTGATATATCACATTACATTTTAAATGAGATTAACTATAGGTAAGTTTATGTGTAGCAGTTGTTTTGTGGGTATAGTATTGAAGCATATCGGAAGAAAAATGATGTCACCAAGGGACTCTGCTCTGTGTAGTGTACCAAACACAAAATATTATTTCAAAACCTATTTCATTCTGTGACTTATTCAAACAGACTATTTTCGCTGTAGAAGTAGTTATATAACGGAATTAATAACCATGGTGGGGTGTCCAAACAATTCACACAATATCTATTTGAATCTATCACCCTTCACTAGAAATGACGTTGGCATTTCTACCTATTCCAATGCATTGAGTGTATTACCTAGACCAGGCTTTCTCAACCAGATTTACTGATGCGCCACATTTTAGTAATCAACTTGTTGAAGCTCCTCTTGGTCATATTTTTTTAGAATTTACAATGGCAAAATTCCCATTATAACATTAATTTCAAAATATTGTAACATATATGTAGGCAGCATAATAACTAATATTACTCTTTTGAGGGCACATGCGCGCACAGCGCGAGAAAAATTGCTGAATTTTTACATCTGATACATCTGACTTAGGATGCCTTAATGCGCCACAAGTGGCGCAGGCGCCACCAGTTGAGAATGCCTGACCTAGACCACATCACCTTTAAATTGCTATTAATCTAATATGTAAGTGAGAATACAAATTAATTCTTATTTTGTACAGATTTATGTAAATAGAATGTATAGATTTGATTCAGTTCAAGAGACAGAAATTGTATTCTAGATTCCAGGCTTGCATCAATTACATGGTATTATCATGGTATTACATGGTGATTATAGTAGACATAGAGTCTCATGTGATATTCAGCCATATGATTTATACTGATTTGAGACTAAATAAATAAGGTGACGGAAATAACCTACCCTGTTGTACGGTCCTGACCGACCCATTTGTCCCAAATCTTTCAAAAACATTTGAGACCCAACTGAGGAGCAATGAGGGAAATATGAAAATTAGTTTTTTATATCATGGTAATATGTTTAAATTATGGGACATTTTGGAACCAAAGTCAATGTTATATCGCAATTCCTAAGCAAAGTTACGAAAATCACTTTGTCTCAGACACCAAATAACAAATTGTCAAGTTATGGACATTTAAAGTTTTGGTTTTGTTAACAAATCAATGGAGTAAATGAAAAATAAATACCGTACCTCAAATTGTAGATTAACTCTTAAAAGAGTTATCTACAATTTGAGAAATTGTCTTGAATTTGAGTCTTTGATCGAATACAAGAGATACCAAAAATCAGAAATCAGAAATTTTTATGAACTTGACTTATTTTGAGCTTGTCCCACATTTGTACCATTTAAATCAAATTATCTACTGCCGCATTGTGCCTCATTTACTTATGTTGGGTCACATTTATTTAAAATTTCACACATTTTGGCATAAATTTGAATTTTTGAATATTTTTGAAAATGTTTCAAATTATCCAATTTGTTTTAAATTCACCAAAATGTTCATGAACATTTTGAAGAAAAAAACACCAAACAAACAAAAACTAAACAAAGACGTCCGACCCCGAGAGGTCCGTCCAACAGGTGATGTCTTTTTGACGCCTAAATGCCTGGGACCTAAAGTACATGAATGACAATGCCACCCAAATGTTGTGATAACCCATAACTGTCTGCTTTTATGTTGTATACAGTGTGTGATAGATAACCCGTTGAATTGTAGATACTTGGCCTAAAGTACGCTTATTACAATGCCATCCAAATGTTGTGATAACCCATCAGCTGTCTGCTTTTATGTTGTATACAGTGTGTGATAGATAAGCCTGTAGAATTGTAGATATGCTATCAGTCATTTTAATCATGTACAGATAATATTTTTATATTTATAACCGGAGAGAGTAATCAACCACCTTTGTTTAATTTGCACAGCAGTTCAGTGTAATTGGAGTTGTGTGTGCACGCAAGTGTCAGTATATGTTTAGTTTCATTTTCAGAAGTAATTCCATGTATTTTGTTTGGGACATTTTCTGGAAAACACCATTTTTAAAATTGATTGTTCAACCCCATACAGAAGTTAGCATTTTAGACTTACAGGAAATATTTTCTGAGCATCTTGGAATGTCAACTGATATGAAATAACATTTCGAGCGAGGTTTAAAAGTTGCATATTATGGAATTTGGATGTATATCTATAATACAAGTCAATACAGGGTGCTCTATGTGTTGATTAAAAAGACTATGAAGTTCATTGATTTCAAATGTCAAATATCAGTTTACTATATTGATTGATTTCATTTAGCAACGAAAACATTTCCAGTTATAGAAGTAACCCTTATTCATTCATATGGTTATATTTGTATCGCTCAAAACTAAGCATTCATAGTCTAAAGTAGATTATTCTCTTTACGCAAATTATGAAAGAAGGGGGGGGGGGGGGGGGGGAGGCAGGTGTGGAATTAGCACTCGCCCACCTGTTGTCATCTTTCAAAAAAAATATCGAAAGTTTCAAGTATTGGCTGAAAATTAATATCCAAACTATCTGTATTATATTTCCAAATTACATCCTAAAACATGTGCCATTTAAAATGGAACATTCCAGATATGATAAATTATTTTCAATGATTAAACCATTGAAATGAATCCATCCATGCCACCTTTGTGGTCATATACCTTGTAATAAATGTATTCAGCTATCAGTGTGTGCCTTCATATATTGTATATATAAACTATTGTGTACATCCGTCCAAGCTATCCTATTTTAACACTTTCCATGCGGAAGGCATCTACAGGCGACAGTTCCAACATTTTACATATGTTTCAAAAATATCAAAAATATCGAATTTCATAACCATAATTGGAATCACCTTGAGAAATGCATTAACATGCCTTGTATTGGTTTAGTAATCCTTGATAGACCTTGAAAGTTGGGAATGGTATCGGAAAAATCTGTTTTGTATATGTACGGGAAAACCAATAGCCATGTGGAAAGTGTTAAGGAGAGAAAGTCCATTTTATAATCGATGTAAAATACTGGTACACTGGTATCTATACCAGTTGGTTTCCATTTGTAATCTTAATTAGGCCCACAATAAACAAATCGTTTGTTTGTACATTAAATACAAATCGCATTCAAAAGATGAATAATTAACTTTAAAAATAGGATGTGAATGGGAATATTGTATTATAAAATATTCCTATTCAAGTTTAGAACCGGTTTAATTTTTTTTTTGTATTTCCGAAAATCAAAATTCTGGAAAAACAGTACAAACTTTATAGTCAGTTTTCGAAATTAGGGTAGGTTGGAAATGAACAAACAAACTATTTTTGCGAGGGGCCTTAAAATGATGAGATGGACAATTTGTATAAATGTCCATTAATGGTATATAGATGTTTACAATAGTTATCTTTTCCATTCTATATACCATAAAATTACTGAATTATTGATAAATAGGACCTAAAGTAACCGTCATGCATTGGGACATCCACTTGATAGTACTTTTGTAGACTTAGAATGTGTACTTTTTCACGTCAGATTGGAGTCATGCAACAAACATGTCTTTTTCAGTGTGACAAGTCACATTTGTGTATAATTTCACTGGTTCTAAATTGAATATAAACATGCCATGAAATATGTTGTGAATATTATCTTGAAAATAACATGTGTAATATAATTGAGAGTAATCAATTTATTATTGTGATTATGTGTTTTCTTCTGCTAGTGTTATGTGGCATCGTGCAACAAAAGATTTTTTAAATGAGCAATAGCGGGTCGAGTAATGATGCATTTGCAAATTGGAACAGATCATTTTTTAAAGATTTAATTTTACCCAAATTGGATCTTCAGTTTCACAGATGATACTAAGCCCCCATTTGAATAATCATCAACGATTCTCTGCTCTGCAAGAGCAACCAAAATGTGGGCACTATTCACAAACGATACTGATCCAGGGGCACAAATATGGCTCTAATCCAAACCTATTTTAATCATGGAACAAAAAAAGTGGGCAAGAATCACAAATTGGCACAAATTTGGGCACTATTATAGTAGATTCACAGACTTCCTTTCACGATAGCGAAGCAAGAAGGCACACAGAGTCCCAGTCTATAATAACATGTGTGACGGGTATTGGTGGTATCTAACTGAAAATGTAAAATATATATAGAACCAAAATAATATGAAAAACATGTTTCATTATAATCATTGTCAAAATTAGAAACTGAGGTATCCCTGAGGAATATCTTGATAGTGTCATATTTTAGCTGTGCTGTCAAAACCTCTGGTCCTTCAGCATGTTTAAAGTCTGCTCTACAATCAAGGAAAATAATAGTTGGCACACTTGATACAATTTAATACAACTATCCCTGTGCTCACAATAGAGAACCGACTTGGGACATAGCACTCTTTAATAGCATGCAGAGGTCTCCCTCTCTCTCTCATCCTTCCCCACTCCCCATCATTCAATGTTGAGAGAGCTGCCAAGGCTTCTGATGACATGTGGCTCGGATCAACATTACCTCGGGGGAGAGGGGCACTTTTTTCCTTAATTGGGACAAAGTGTGCCAACCTTTTTTCCCTTGATTGTAGCCTCTAAACAAGCCAAAACACCTAGTAAGTGCTTTTGCCCCTGAACATGTATAAAGCTGTAAAGCAACACTTCCATTCGGCAGTTTTACTTTATACATGTTGAAGGGCAAAACCATACAAGGTTTTGACAGAACAACAACGATATATGACAAAATATATAAATTTAAACAGTACACAAAGACATTTTAATGTAAAAAAACATGTTTATTTGAAAAGTATCATGATTACATCATGAAAATGTTAGATAAAATCACACATCTTGGATAGAATACAACAATAGTTTACACTTTTATAAGGTTTTTACAAGATATGTTAAAAATTGTGGCATCTTTAATAAGCACCTTTATATCAGAAGGGTCTACTGGTAATTTATGCAATGGATCAATATGGCAAATACTGTTCACACAAATCAGATAGCTTGTGAATACTATTTTATAAGTGATCCTCCATGACAAAACAGTGAAAAAGTTGTCAAAATTCTGAGATAAAATTCTACTTTAGAATCACACTCTTCATAACTACTACGTGCCTATAATTGTTTTGATTGCTAAATATGGATAAATAAGTCCATAATTACGTAACGATGATTATATTTAACTTATTAGTATTATGATATGGCCGCGCATCACATGAGGTTAACCTCGCATAAATGTACGTAAGGTCAACCTCACCCAAAAACGGGTGAAACCGGACATCTGTGTAAGTGTTGCACAATGGGTCGACCAACCGCTCCGAGTAATAATAATGAACATTTGTAACATGCGCAAATCAATGCGCAAATCCGCATTGAGCAACAAAAACTAGCAAGAAACAAGAAAGGGATCAAGAAAGAAAAAACAGAAAAGATACAAACAAATGATACTAAACAAAATGTGGCAGAAACAGTTAAACTTACAACTTAATCAAGTTCATAAGTGATTTTGAAAAAGTGTGTCTTCAGTTGAGATTTGAAAGACCCTCTGAGTAATAATAGTAATAATAATGAACATTTGTAACACGCGCAAAACCGCTCATGGCGCATTGAGCAACAAAAACCAACAAGAAAAAGGATCAAGAAAGAAAAAACCTCATTAAAACAGAAAAGATACAAATAACTAATAGACGTTATTTATTATTGGCGGTGACCTAATTTACCAGGGTTGGCCTCGCTTTCGTTATGATTAGTGACGTCACATCGAGTATGTCTCCCTCTTTTGGCCTGAAATTACCAATTATGAATAACGTCTGTAAACCATGATTAATATAGGTTTTCCCAGTTAGTTTAACACTTTTTTCATTATATTTCATATCTCGTTAAGTTAGAATTCGTCCCCAAAATCTGACTTACGCATTTTGTTAGATAAATTTCGTCAATGAGCATTATATTTCAAAGTATGACCATTTCATTTAATTCATTGGTCATTTCTTTTCGTCAAGGAAAGATTGAATTCGTATCACCTGATGGGTAGAGGGTCTATGCACAAATATAATTCGTCTTTGTTCATTATTTTTAATACTTTTATCACATATATTCGTCAGGTGTTAAAAGAATAGCCCTACATATTATTGCATGTTAGATTTGAACCACCGACATGTGTTGATTCAGATCCGAACAGACCTATATACATTTCATATCAAAAGAAAGAAAAAATAAATATATAAAAAAATATAAAACGTATAGGCCTATAGCTGGATTTTACATGCTTCTAGGCAGGACGTTCCACATGGGACGAAATAAAGTGAACTGAATATGAAACTATTTGATCAAAGACGAAATAAATGTATACATTAGTAGGTTACCACTGTATCAGACGAAATGGAAGTGTGTTAGGACGAAATAAAATGAACATTAAATGAAATTCATTGCGCAAAATATGAATATACTTGACCAAAGATGAAATTTACTTTAACAAATGCAACCTTCAAAATTTTGGGACGAATTCAAACTTAACGAGATATGAAATATAATGAATAAAGTGTTAAACTAACTGGGAAAACCGATACTACACTAAATGTGGCAGAAACAGTTAACCTGCAACTTAATTCTGTTCATAAGCTATTTTTTTATAGCATTAAAAGGAAACATCTCTCAGGTCTAGATATTGCAGGGGTAAAAATGAGAAATATATGATCTTTCTTCTGACACCAAAATATCAATTTCAAACAAGAGGTGTGAAATTAATTTTGGGACAGCCACCTTTTAAACCAGGCATGAGAAAGAATGTAAATGAAAGAAAAACCCCTGAAATTTGGACCAAAAAACCCCGCCTGAATTCAGGTTTAAACTGAGAATTCTCATGCCTGTTAAACATGGAGAGAATAAAGAAGGTTTTTGTCAGTGTTTTTCTTCTCACCCTGTATTTATACCTTCAAAATAGATTTGATGCGATTCATAATATGCATCTTTCATTGTGTATTCATGTATCTGTTGGGCTGCTTATATACATGCAGATTGGGGGGGGGGGGGGGGGGGGCGGGGGCATGCAGATTGGCGGGGGGGGGGGGGGGGGTGAAAGTGGACCAACAAGGACTTTACCAGCAAGTCAAATTTTGAGAATGAGAATTGCTGTTTCTCCCGAACCGACGCAAAAAATGGAGCAGTGCCAATCTCAACTGACATTGCCTATACGTCACTAATAGTACTACTATAGGAATACGGTACCAGCCGCTTTTCAACTTGTATGTTTAAATGATATATATGCATTGACATCTACTATTAGTAGTACAGTACAGCCAACTATACTTACATTGGCGTAGCTACCTGTGTGGGGGAGGGGGGCAGCAAATTCCCCCCTGACCGTAAAAGCTTTTTTTGCCCCAGTCTCCAGATGTAGTGTATATAGGCATTATGACAATTTACAAGGAACTTTTTTCGTGAGTGTTTGGTGTACAACATGCCCTTACAGCCCCCCTCAAGTTTTCTGAGCTGACTGAAAAAAATCCTAGCTACTCCACTGCATATTTGGGTATAAACTATATCATAAATATTAGAAAAAGTATTATTCATAATGTAATGGTAGGCCTGATATCAGCCATTTTATATTTTATATTATATTATAATGATAGGTCTGATTTTAACTACACATAATTTTTTACTATCACATTGCTTGAAATCAAAATGTGTAATATCATTCATCATGTGTAAAATATACCCATACTATTCACAATGCGCCATGCTGCGCCATGCTGCGCCATGCGAACATTTTGCGCGCCCACACTCTTCTGAATTAATTTAATTCCTGGCTGAGAACAAGTTCGCCAATTTGAAACTGACTTAACTATAATATATCACACTCTCTCTAGCATCATAATACTATTTTTGGCGAGTCTGTCTGTCTGTCCAATGCCTTCGGGCACGGATTCCTGCCCATCTGCCTATTGCAATCGCTATGCACAGGGATCTTCACCTGAAGCGCTTGCTTACGGTATGTAACTCCTTCAGTTATCTATCAAAACCGCGACCTTAATAAAAAAAATTATAAGAGCATTGAGGGCGTAGGCACCGTCCTGTGACGCAGGATGTGGTTAAGGCTATGTCGCTATGCGCTGCAAAAAGAAAACATTTTCAAACGAACGCATACCGCTGTATACGCGCCTTGCTAAATATGTTCACGGGCACTGTATTCACTTGCCAAACAACGCAGTAATGAATGGTTGCCGGTATGTGTTTGCGGACAGTAATGAGCTGACTCAATGAAGAGTTAGAATAGCTTACCTGGTGATGAGGAGGCTGCGGCAAAACAAGTAGGCCTAGTGTACAATAACAGCGCCCATAGGGGTGATATGACCTAAAAAACAACCCGTATTGAACGCTACATTCGGTTCGAAACATGGACGATCACGCTATAAACTGTAACCCCATCTGACCAATCGTACCGCTTGATTCACAAACTCATAACATGATAACAGTTAGGCCTGTGTTTGTAAAATGTTTAGAAACAGAGGAGCCGGCATTCATCTACACACCCAATATTGTTGTGACCTAAACTGAAGACGGTTTGTTGATATCCTAAAATTACCTCATAAAACAGCCTTTTATATCATAACAAAGCATAATTTCACGGCGTAACCAGGGGTGGGCAAGGTGGGTGGCTCAATGAATACCGACACAGTACATGTATACTGTGAGAAATAGCCATACACGTAAGTGGGCGACTTATCCACCACCTTGAGAAATCAACAGTCAAGTTGATTTGTCTGTATCATTCATCCAGCCCGGTTGAAGATACTTTGGTCTCACCAGATTCCTTCCACTGAATACAACTTTAAAAGTATAGGATACTAGTTCAATATAATTGAACACCATGGAGTATGGAAATTTAAAACACTATGGGCCGTATTCTCGTACTAAACACGGTTTTAGCTTAAAACTGTGTTTAACTAAACGTGTGTCTAACTTAAACGTGAGTTTATCCTTTAAACGATGTGTTTAACAAAACACGATTTTAAACTCTGCAAATCTCGTTCCCAGAGTGGTCCTGCCTTGATTGTATACAGGTATCTAATTCATCGTGGCCCTAATGAGTTACAATAGATATCGACCGAATGCCTTAAATACACAGTACTTTTAAAGACTACCCGACCCGCACGTCAGCTTGCACTGGACACGGTTGAGAGATCATTCAAGGCATACAGTTGGTGCGCGAGTTTAGTTAAACACGCATTAAACTACCCCCGTACCCATGTTTAAAGTTAGACACATTTCGGCGAGTTTGACGCGTGTTTAGGTAAAACAAATGTACGAGAATTGCGTTTAGTTAAATACTGTGTCTAAAGTCAGAGTTAGACGCGTGTTTAGCTTAAAACCGTGTTTAACTACGTACGAGAATACGGGCCTGTATTTCACTGATACTTTATTTTGCGATTTAAAAAAAAAAGAAGATCACTGCTATTTTAGCGGAAATTTTAGTGTTACTTTCAATGCAAAATTGTCAGTATCGAGAGTATTTAATTTCGAGAAATCCCCATCCCTCACAAAATTCACAAAATTAAATCCCTCACGAAATTAAGTGGTTTTACAGTATCTTGATGAGAAAAGGTAAGCCGGTGGCCAAATCACAAAAACATCTACACAACAGAAATTCCACCAGAGTGTAACTATCACTTAGTCTTACCATGGTCTTTACACTGTGAGTTTGGCATTTTTTACCAGCCAGTGGGCAGGTACTTTTGCATATTCACCCACCCTGATCAAAAGTGGGCGGGTGGGCAGGTGGGTGCTATTTCCAGGCCTGCTTTTCAGCTCATCATTGGGGAAGAATGTTTAAGAATAAGCAGTATAAGGCCAAGTAAAACAAAACAACAGTTGATCGTCCGGACTTTTCAAAAAAAAGGATGTGGGAGGGGCTCATTATTTATTTTTATTTTTTTTCTTCCAAAGATGGCCGCCGGATTTTTGAAGTAAAGATTTTACAGTCTGAGCCTCTTTACATTGTATATGCATTTATTTAATGTACAGATACAGTTTTAATAAAGTTTTACTGGAGCAACTAAAACATTTAATAGTTTTACATGCAATTTTTCGAAAAGTTTTACTATAAATATTTTTTTTTTTTTAAATCATAAAAAAATCAATGCGGCACGAAAAAAGGAACCGTGCGGGGACGATCAACTGTTGTTTTGTTTTACTTGGCCTAATATAACATTGTGATGAATTTCAATTATCTAATCATCATAGCAACTGGCTCTCCAGTAGCATTCCCATGGCAACAAGCTTTGATCTTATATTAAGCTTAATCTTTTTCGATGCCGGCTGTGAATATCTCTGTGCATAAAAGCTGGGATTTGTGTTGAGATCAGGGTGTACTTCAAGTAAAGGTTGCACGTCTTGCGGAGGTTTCTTAACAAAAACATGCGATGCACGAGTCTGATTCTGTATGGAGACTAAAACTCCTAGCCCCATCGTCTGGAGTTGATTGGCCGACGATTGAAATTGCTTTGTCGTGAGAAGACGTAGAAATCGCCAGTTACTGGTCAGCATTGCGTGTGTGGTTACAGGACCGGCGGTCGACAAAATGGCAGCCATGATGTTATTCTTTGACGCTGTTGCATCTTGGGATAGACGACCATTATGACCGAGGTGTCTTTTTTGTGCCTGCATTGAAAAGAAATAGAAAGTAATAAATTCATTAACATTATAAAATGTAAGAGAACAAAAACAAAAGAAATCCTGGAAAGTAACACCATAAGAAAATGTAAAGCCAGTTAAGGATTTATCACTAAAAATATCTTTGTCGCCAGTTAAGGATTTATCTCTAAAAATATCTTTGTCATTGCCAAAATGTGCCTCAATCATGGCCAAATAAGTGCAAAGTAGTAAATGTCTGCGTGTCACGGCACATTTGTTTAGTCGATAGTCTTGTCGGTTCAATTGTATTTCTTGCCCCCCTCATAAAAACTTAGCTATGCCATTGATCACAAAATGTATCAATTTTTTAACAAATAACCCAGGATACTGGACATTACTACTAAAAGTATTAATTTTAACCAATAAATCTAAGTGTCATCTTCCAGTCAGCCAGTCCACAGTCTAGAAATAACATTCACTAGATTCACTTAGAGAGTCAGTTGAATAAGTAAATGTGAGGCTACTGTAACTGATTATCAATTTGGGTAATTTTTCTTTCGTTATTATAGACTAATAATAAAACATCTTTGGATTACATAAATTACCAAATTGATCATCGTTAAAAATGTGTTTTGGGGCAAAGAGACAACTACAAATGCAAATTTAGGCAATTCATAAACACTACACCAAATTGACCATATTAAGACAACACAAGGGTTTGGGAATATAACTATCACAAGGAATAATAAGCCAAATAATGACCAAGAGGCCCTGCCAGGAGTGGGAATCGAACCTGGGTTATCAGACAGTCTACTTCCTGTAACACTACTCATACACTGTAACACTACTCATACAAAGTGTTTCATCCCCATATACAGCCTACATGTGTTTGAGTGATAACATTTAACTTTATCAATGAGCAGACATGATAATAATATGACTGATATAATAACAAAATATCATGATATATTGTGCCATATTAAAAGATTTGTTAAGTAAAAAAAGGGGAGGGGGTGGGGCTGAAATCATTAGTTAATTTTGCCCACAAAAGCTTTAAAAAGCTCATGATTTATTTGGCAGTTTTATCCTAAAAGACTCTTAATTGTCAACAATCTGCTATTTTGGGGACATTTGTGTGAAACACAGATTTTTTTAAAACTTTTGGTTCTGTGTTTAATGTTATTTGCCTTTCCCTCTCTTTGCATCTTTTCTTGAAACCACTAATTTACTGACACACAAAATTAGTGTTTTTTAATATATTTCTTTGTCTACAGGTCTTGAAATCCACTTTTTGTGTTACTAGATTTTGTGTTAAGGGGGGACTCAAGGAAGTCACTTTTTGAATTTTGAGAGTGCTGTAATTATTGAACTATGGCTCAAATGGATAAAAATTATACATTTTTGGAAAGGAAATAGATCAGAGAATCCAAATTTTGCCTCACTTTTTTGACCCAAAAAAGTTCAACAAAGCTAACAAAAATAATTTTGAATAAAAAATGCCCAAATTGCTAGATTATGATGCAAAGTAACTAACTTAGGGACAATTTTTTTTTTTAAAACCTAATCAAATAATTTTTGAAATTTTGACCAAAAAGTGAAAAAAATGAAGGAAAAAAAAATCACTTTTTTGGTGCTTTTTGGTCAAAACTTCAAAAAATATTAGATAAGGTTTAAAAAAAAAAAAATCGTCCCTAAGTTAGTGTGTCTTAATATCATAATCTATAAATTTGGGAATTTTTTACTCAAAATAATTTTTGTTAGCCTTGTTGAACTTTTTTAGGTCAAAAAAGTGATTTGTTGTGATAACATGTTTCCACTCTATAAGTAGGCATAGCACACATAACATTCAAATGATTGAGACATGTACAAAATTGGAGTCAAATGAAAGATTGCAATGAAAGATTTATTTTCCAAAAAGAATTATGACAATCGGTCAATGCATTCTTGTGGTACGGTGTTTTGAGATACTCGGAAAATGGCCGAAAACCTGCCAAAAACAGTAACAATGCCCACAAATATAATTTATCAGGATTTAGAGAGCTCAATTTGTTAATAATGTAACATTCAAAACACCATTTACACATATTTCTTTAACAATTGAATATCTATATACCATGTTAAATTAAAAAATATGGTAAAATTATATTGCATTAAGCTAAAATAACCTAGTGAAATTGGTCATTTTGACCAGTTTTACTGACTGCAATCAAAAAATTGACTAAGTCCAGCTAATTAATATGCGTAAATGTTATAAATCCAGATGTGAATGGTGTATTGCAATCAAACTTGGTATTATGGCTAATTGTACGATACCCAATCTTTTAAACTATAATTTAGTTTCATAAGCTCATTAAATATGCAAATTAGCTAATTATCTATTCAAGTCATTGATATGCAAAGGAGCTATGTCAGACAATTTTTTTCCCATCATAAGAGTGATCGGTAATAGATATATAACATGTATACCCAATTTGATTGACAAATATTGATGGATTTAGAAATTAAACAAGCTTTTCCATTTCTTAAATACCCATATTCAAATTCTCAGTCTTTTCCTCACGCGAGGCACTCAAAGGATGCAAAAACTGAGCATATCACTAAATTGATTGAAGTGTTTAGTACAATATCTCAGGTTAGGTTTATTTAAATCGGCCCAATATATTTAAGTTCAGAGCCAATTTCAAAAATTGGTAAAAACAGTCATAACTAAAAAACCTGATGATAAGTATTTATACCTGGATCAAGGTTATATAGTCCAAGGTCATGACTACCATATATGGCAAGCTCACTGCCCTACAGGGAGTGCCTCTCGTGAGGATTATTAGTTTTATATAGGGATGTTTTTCAAAGTGGAACTGCATACATTATATGAAAAGATTGTCTTGCATAAGGACTTACAGACCACTCCTACATGTTACATGATTAATTAATCCAAATATTGTATGGCTGTCTTCATGACTTGGATTAGTGCATCCATGCACGCCAATTGAGGCAACAATACAAAACCACATTCCACATCGTGAATAGCCACCCATTTAATAATGCAAAATGAGTAACAGGTAGAAGTGGATGTAGGGCTTTATGTAACACAGCTTTTCATATGTTGTTGTTCACTGGATGCTCCCAGTGGCAGACTGTGTGTGTGCATTGTGCTATGCCTACTATAAGTTTACTACAAATGCACTTACACATATTATAGTTGTGATTTTGAATTGGTGCCAAAATGCACAAACAAAACTGCAGCCCTTAAAACTTGTGCGAAAATAATCATTTTAACTATGAGCAACTTGTTGCACTAAAAGTGGCTAAGTTCTTGAAATTTACTTGAAAAACAGGATCCATAAAATGTTTCCATGGTTACCCGACAGTTGTCTGCCCTACTCATTTTACCGGCCTGCTCTCACCAGTTGGATCACATCAGCAGTGCAAAGTCCAATAGGTCCGTATGCACAAAAGAGTTAGACCGGGTCTAAATTTAGACCTGGTTTAAGTGAAATTTATTCATGCCTCAAAAGCTGTTTTCCTCTGCATTTTCATGAGATATGTTGTGCTATTTTTGAACTTAGCATCCGACTCTTAACAATTTGTTAGCTAATTTGAGAAATAAATGTAATGAAAGTGTGCATTTCACAAAAACCGAAATCCACTTAGACCAGGTCTAACAACTTTAGACCCTGTCTAACTTTTTGTGCATACGGACCATAGAATTTAATAAATAAATCCACACATCAATAGATTCATCAAGTTAAAATAAGCTGCTTTATTGATACAAAACTAATCGACATCCGGTTATCATCAATTTACATTATACACATAATTATACAAAATAGTTTTAAATTGCATGATGAGCAATAGCAAGGTAGCAAAACTTGGTTTAAAGCTAATTACAAACAAACACACTAGAGATACCCATGGGGAACAACGTTTACAATGTATGGTGTTAGTGGTAACCAACCAATTGTAAAACATTTTTAAAGCTTGTGACATAATAAATGGTGTAGAATTTTACAAAAATCTATCTGGATTCTAGCAGATAAAGTCTACAAGAGATGAAATGTTGATGAGAATCTACTCTGAATATCTTACAGTTTTTCAAGTGAATCTTTGTGACAACGGATTCGCCCCTAATTGAATATGCTTATCAAAAATCCCTTAACCCTACCTCTCCAGACATGTTTTTGGAAATAAAACCATCAGGGGAGAAAAACAGGTTAACTGTTTTGGAAAAAATGATGCTGTGCCAACACCTGGGATCAAACCCAGGTAGCCTGTGTGGAAGTCTGGCACCTAGAAAATCTGAAGATTTTCTTCGCCATTTCATAGTGTGTGCTACCACCACCTAGCAATTTGTAGAGTTATGGAAGGTTTTGGATTGGAAACAAATTCTTCTAATTATGATGAATTTTTCAAAATGATAAGATTAACATTCGCGACTATGTGTTATTCCAATACGAATTCAAAATTGAGGATTCGTGTGGCCACCGTCGTCTGGGAAGGTTATGGTTAATATCCGAAATAACAGACTATCCCATGGTATTTGAAAATTGTAATGGTTATTACTAGGAATACATAATCAGGGTAGAATATTAATAAGTAGTGAATAGTATTGTTATCATAATTTACAGTTTTCATCTATAATCTTACTCTGATTAAATAGTTGACCAGATTCTACAGGGCGAGTCAAAATATTCAGGTCTCGATTTCATTGATATTTTAAAACAAATTTAAAAACAGAAATTATAAAATATTGTAGGTTTTAAACCAATTCTTAAATTAAATATATTCAATTTAACAATTAGCCCCTTTTAGTCAAGAAGTAATTTTACTGATCTTTTGAAAATGGAACCTGAATATTTTTGACTCGCTCTGTAAGTCCCTGGTTTATATAATGTGAAAATATCAGATACAAATGATCATGTGAATGATGTGATTAATTAAAATTTGATCTACAAATTCCCCAATCGAATATTTCAGAGAAAAACAGGTCAGGAAAGACTTTTGTGCCTTACTCTGCAGCATGTGCACACACCCCTGCTTTTAAAACCTTGCCCCAAACAATATAACAGGACAAATAGTGGGTTTAACAATACAGAGGCCATTTGCTGTTTCCATAACCCTAACCCAGATGGTTTGCAGGACTAAATCTAATGGGGGAAACTGGGGAGAAATGATGACAGAAAAAATGGTGTGTGGTCCCCCCCCCCCCCCACCCATCTTGCAGCGGTCAGAGTCCAGGTGATCGTTCACCACACTAAAGGGGGTCGCGCTCCCAAAAATAACTTTTCAGAGCTTAATATGTGTACTGTCGTGGCAAAAGGGTGCAGTTGTCGGTAAAATACATTTTGAGATATTGATGGAATAAGGCATGAAAAAATGAAGAAAGTAGTCTTAACCACAAAGGAGTCATTGTGAAGCATTCTTAAAGCTCCTTTTGTTGGTACTAAGATCTTAAGTTTTTCTTTGAGAGGCAACTGCACCCTTTTGCTGTGGCTGTACACATATATCCTCAGCCTGCTTCGATAATCGCATAACTCACTTTTCAGCGAAATTGAGTTTTTTGCATAAATCATGACTTCATTACATTATGCACATGCTGTTATAATACCTAAGTCATTGACCAATTAAAAGTGTTGATAAATGCACAATTGCAATTCTGCCTAAGTCAGTATTGTGAGTTAGGCAGATTG
This sequence comes from Ophiura sarsii, assembly GCA_035610835.1. Lineage (NCBI taxonomy): Eukaryota > Metazoa > Echinodermata > Ophiuroidea > Amphilepidida > Ophiuridae > Ophiura > Ophiura sarsii. The sequence continues at coordinate 47,286,602 of CM069448.1, forward strand.
TACTAATGATGCAAATTGTTTAAAATGGGTCATATTAACTCGTATTAGGCATATAATAAGCCACATTTCACTTAAAGGTATATCCCCAACCTAATTCTATCCAACAGTTACTGCTCCTGTTGGAATTCACCTGCACTGTTCATGTTGCTATTCAACATATCGTCAGCCTGCTTCGATAATTGCCTAACTCACGTTTCATACTTTTGTTGTTTTCTAAGAACTAGAAAAAATGAGTTAGGCAATTATCGAAGCAGGCTGACGATATGTACCTTTCCATTATTTGGCAATGAGACTGGGGAATGTGGGTTGAATGTGGGTGCACTGGCGTGGTGCTTCTATCTGTTGGATTTGGTTGTGTAAGAATTATACATGCTCAAAGACCAGTCCGTGTCTTTATTTGTAAACACAACCTGTCACCATATCTATAGTGAGGTTTGTATTTAGTCAAAGGAAATTATAGTAAAACATTAGATCCTTGATAATTGGATCTTTTTATGTGCTATAACGCAGTAATTAACGTTAAACATAAATAATGCCCATAAATATCTGACAATTTTGGTTTTGTACTGGTATAATGCATGAAAATTCAGACATTACAATATATGGCAATGCCAGTCAACAAGCATATCAATGAATCCTTTCACACTGTGCAAAGAATATATAGTTACTGCAATAAATAACAATGAATTATCATGTAAGAGGTGACATTATACAAGATTTTAGAAATAGGAATAAGTCGCATATTCTGCACTCTTTGATATGATAAATTATCAAGAATTATATACACTCGTACAAAATGTGTTATGTTATCTAAGGCCAAAAAATTAGGTCTGTCTCACATGTTTGGGAAAACAGCTATGCTATATAATATGCATTTTATTTATATATATTTTTAGAAAAAATAGCTATACTATATGCGGCAATTCTTTTTTTATTCTGTTTTTGGCCTACTTCTCCCCCCTTTCTGGGCCAATTATTTTCCGGACAACTATAAAAGAAGAAAAAGAATTGGGCTCATCGCGTAGCGTTATGCGCCAAAAGTGCCTCCACATACTTATGCGCACAGGGTAAGTAAAACATATTTTTTTCTTCTTGGCCTAATGAAAAGACACTCACAAATGGTGTTGCATACAAGGCTCAAGATAAGTGGGCGCTGGGCGATTTTTACCCTCTGTCCTCCTGCCATAGCGCCCGGTAATGCTGGAAAATAAACAACAGAGCGCTGATATTTTGTCCAAACCAGCGCCCGTTGACGATCGGGAAGCTTGCCCAAGACAATGAATTTTGAATTGCCAATGCTGCCACGCTGGATATTTTGTTTAAAATCTGAGTCGAATACGTTAGTTGGAAGTCTCCTAACTCATAACAGCCGAGTTTTAGCACAAAAATACTCATTTTACCGAACAAAAAATGTATGCCCTTAAAGCTTATTTGATTTAATAAAAAGTTAGCTCCCGGTAGACTGAAAGTAGCTCCTGGTTCTCAATAAATCCCATGATTCGGGCACTACTTTGGAAAAAAAAGTAGCTCCCGGTAAAAACTGTTATCTTGAGCCTTGGTTGCATATCAGGTGCTAGACACTATCAATATGAAATTATTTATTTATTGTAGTTGAAAATGCTTGAAGGATTAGGTCGGGCAAATAACACTTTTCCTACATCAACTCATCAGTTGCCACTTCAACTAAACAGCCGACGTTTTAGCAGATCGATATGATTATATACTATTATCAATATGACTATACTATACTATATTCAAACAGAATGAAACCCAAATAAATGTCCATGTTACATGTAATAAATAGGGCAACATTAAAAAGGTAAGAAATAGGCCTAAATATGTAATAAATGTAGAGAAGAGAATAACTTATATTATTATATACAGGTCTTCATGTACCCAAGTTTTTATCCGTAATTTTTAGACTAAGGCCAAAAAAAAAAGAAGTAATGTTGTCCTCCATAGCTTTCAGAGAGGAGGGGCGGGCGGGCGGATTTTTTTATTTTTTAAATTTTTTATTTTCATATACCAGCGGAATCTCAAAGTTCAGCCAACAAGAAGTTGTAATCACTCTAAGAGTCGCACATATATGTTATAAACGCTTAATTTAATATCCAATGCCATTTAAACTGTTAAACAAACAAAAAATCTGAAGAAAAAAAATATCTGAAAAAGAAGGGAAAAAATCTGACAAAAAAAAGAAAATCTGACAAAAAAAAAAAAAATCTGACAAAAAAAGGTGTGGAAAAAATCTAAAATTTAAAAAAAAAAAATCGGAGTGGCCCTAAATCTGACGAGCGGGCGGTCGAGGACAACATTACAATTGTTTGTTTGTTTGGCCTAACCATAGTCCGTCGTCAGCTAGTGGAAGCTGGTTTGCGACTTGTGCACTCCTTTCCTCTCGTTGTTATGTTTATTGAGGAGGGCACCGCTGTTGATATTTCCAGCAAAGAGTCATGAATCCCAGAAACGGTGCGGCCCCCATCACTGTCAAATCATTACCACAAGAGGAAAGGAGCCTACCAGTGGTGAACAGGCCTTGAAATAAGAAATGAAAAGGGCAGGCAATTTGAAAGGGGCACCAACTTTATCCAATGCCATTATGTACTTTTGAATGGAGTAAAAACAGCCAGAAATTGAGGGCATCAAGGCTACTACATGTAGGTGGGGCATCGAAGGCAATTGCCTTTGATGCCTTCGATTAATTCAAGCCCTGGTGGTGAACCAGCTTTCACCCGCTGAAGAAGGGCTACCGGTAGTCTGAAAATTATGGATAAACATGCGAGTGTAATATGCATTAATACTGAATGAGACAATAACTATTAAAATGGCTGCCCTGACTAATAAAGACCAGGTAACTTTCAGCATAATTATTAAAGCATATAAACTGCCTCTACTTATCATTACTATAGTTTAATCAGTTCCAAATTGGCGAGAAATATTCAATTTTTTATCTCTCCACGCGCAGAAGTAATCCAAGAGGCCTCCAAATAAGCGGGCACCCAGGAGTTTTTACCCCCTGGTTCCCAAGTTTGGCTCCTGGTGTTTTTCAAATTTTACACAGTGAAGTATCGGACCAGGAGCTATTTTTTTTTGAAAAAGTAAAAAAATGGCTCCTGGTCCATGTACGCTTATTTGGAGGCTTGCTCGCCCTATTGTGGCCACACATGAGCGATTTTGGTCACACACATGCTTGTAGCCTTCATGTACGCACGCATCCTGTTGTCTTCATTCGCTACTGTAAGGCTTCGCTAATTTGAACATCAAAATATAATAACATTTTTAATTGGATCAATAATATTTCTTGGTCACTATGTCATTCATGATTGAATAAAGCATGATTGTTTTCACTTTGTGTTACATATATTTTGATGAAGCCTCATGCCTCATGTTTAGATAATTAAATATCAATATGACAAACTGTTTTAATTTGGCAATGTTTTAAAAAGGCTCTAATTTAATATTCAATTATAGCACTTTTTCAACGCACAAATTATTTCTATTTAACTGTAAAAATGGAGATTTTGGCGCTACATTAATTGTTGCGCGTTTTGCATGTCAACAAGCATCTATTTGGAAAATAAACACATGTAATTAATTTGGTGCATAAGTCTGTATTGAATCTTTATTCGCTGAGAACATGCACATTTGCTCAGAATCTGCAAATCGCAAAAAAATGAAACCAACAAAAATCTTTACTATTATAAACTGAAACACAAAAAATTGAATAATTAAATAATAAAGACTTGACTGTATTATTACAAATGGACAAAGTTTTATTTTTCACTAGTGATGCATGACCACATGCAAAATGTTCCATGTGCAAATGAATATCAACCCAAATATTTTTGTTTTTTTGGCAATTTGTTTACATATTTTGTTGTCATTTTGAAAGAATAATTTGTCCTTTGCATAGTCCGCAATATGCGAGGAGAGCCTCGACCTGGTACCGCATTGCAATTCGAAAGGGGTATAGGTATGTGCCGCCCTGAAGACCCCCTTTTTACCCTCTTCTGCTTGCACTTAAGATCGCTCCCCCACCCCCTTTTTTTTGAGCCTGCATAAAGACCCCCGTTTTTCGTCAAAATTCCACTCAGATCTGCTTCGAAGCCCCATTTTTGAGACCCTGGATGGCACACCCATACCCAAAAAATAAGTTGAGTGCCCCCCCCACCCCCCCCCCCCAACGGATTATACAGCTTTATTCAGTAATAACATCTGAACTCTAGTCTAATTCATGAGTATCTTACACCAACGATACACCCTATTGGTAGCAAAGTAAATATATACACTTGTGAAATGTTCTGAATATATATGGAGTGGATACGATCCTGTTCAATACATTATCAAAGTGGTAAACTACTGATGAAGTGGATCATGAAATGGTGTCACAAATGTGAATAAATTGTCTGTGATTTATACTACGAAGGTCATTCAATAAGTTCTACCTCCCACCTCATAACTTTGTTATTGTATAAGCCAGTCTTATGAAATATTATACAATTGTAGCTTGGAACCTCATCTACAAATTCATTGTAAATTGATCTGTGTAATGGTTGTACTCTTCCGGAGATGTAGCGAAAACCAAACGTCCATTTAGAATTAAAAAAAATTAAAAATTCACTTCCACCCTTAAGGCTGGTAGTTGCTGGTCTTCCCGGTAATTGCCCATCCCCGACCCTCGAGAGATACGCTACTGTAACTAAGCCAATGCTAGTTCTCAACACTGAACAGCTCCACATATGCTCCATGAATATAACAACATACTTACGTGGGCGAGGTCAACCTCATGTATGTGACATGCTCCCATTTCAATTGCAATACCTATTTATGCATTTTATGGTTTGACCACCGTAGCGCTTGTCACATCAGAATGTGAAGATCAATGTTTTCATATATTTCTATACATACAGGTGTCCCAAAAGTGTTGATACCTATTTAAAGCTGAATAGCTTCAGTAAATAATTTGCAGTATCAGACTAAAAGCATATTTGGATACAGAAGACTTGCGAAAACCTTTCTCCAAAACTTCACATGAATGGAATGTGAGTAGCACGTAATTATAGCAATGTACACCATGCGTCTTATAAGTTGAACAATTGGTTGTATAACCTTTGAGCGGGTGTTTTATTATCAAAGGGCCTTAGAAAAGGGGTCAAGATTGGTATCGAAATAATTCAACAAGTTTCCTCTATCCAAATAGGTTTTCAGTTTGATACTGCAAATTATTTTAATAGAGATTTAAAGCTTTAAAAAGGTATTGAAACTTTTTGGGACACCCTGAATACTATATAACACACATAGAAATTATTTCAATGAAGATCAGCTGTGTTCATCCTACAGTTCATTCAACTGTTTAAATAACCAGACTGCAATAATCCATTTTGAAGGAATAATACTGGCTCTACATAACCAGCAGCAATGATCTTATCACGCTGTGCTTGTGTGATAACTTTAGGAGATCCCCTGTTGAATCTCGTGATGTAATGTTCACCGCTACACAGGTCGGAAAAGTTTGTTGCTAGACCGTGTGAGGCTTCTCTTGGGAGAGGCTTGATAAACGCTTGTATAGATCCTATGGAGACCAACGTTCCCATGCCGCCGGCTTGAAGTACACCGCACGCCGATAAGAATTGCTTTTTTGTTAGCATTCGAAGAAATTTCCAACTCGAGGAACATGCACTTTGTGTCGAAACCGGACCCATGGTTTGCAGGATGGAAGCCATTATGTTTCTGGTTGTCATGTTGGCATTTTGTCCCAAGGCAGTGGTAGTGCTGTGAAGTCTTTTCTTCGCCTGCAGAAATGAAATAAATGAAATTGCATCAATCCATCGGCTCCAAATGCAAGTTGTAAGCTCAGGAATGAGAATGGTCGCTACGTTTGGGATTGGTGGTAAAATGTACTGGAAGAGTGATAGTAGATGTGATGTGAAAAGCAGGTAGGTAGGTAGGTAGGCAGGCAGATGATGCAAACAGAAGTTTAATGCTACATTGCTGAACAAGTTTTCCTCAACGGAAATCAACTAAATCAGAATCATTATCAATCACTCCAGAATACCACATCAATAGCCTTTTGAAAAATCAGGATTTAGCAATATAGCATATAAGATTTGTTAGATGCATGCAGTGGTGTGACTAGCACAAGCCCCCCCCCCCCCTCACAAAAAAAAGAAGTTTGATTGTCCATAGATCACTTTTAAAAATGTGGGTAGGTCGGTGGGGATTTTTTTCTTTCTTTTCTCCCTTGCCTTTTTTTCATGTACCAAAAGTAAAATGAGATGTACATGTTGTGGTAAACAAAACAGGGGAAAATCTGTAATATTTTGATGAGTTTTTGTTGTTGTTCCAAACACTTTAAAAAAGAAAGAAAAAAGCGTCGGGCCAGATGGTGCTGAGAAGATAATGTCATGTCCAATGATAGATTAAGTATGGTGTCTTGCAAACAAAAAGAGCAATATTAAACCGATCGAGTCCATCTGTGAAGACAATTTGAGGACAACACTTTCAAGTGGAAAATACACAGAAAAATACAAAGATCGGGGGCCTAACCCCGACAAAAACTTTTAAAGTTGTTTGCTTTATATTGTGTGTCTCACATCTCTAATCGAGTATAATGCTAATTTCTTTGTATACTTATCAGTATGAGGCAGCGTTTGAAAATACCTCAATTGATAGCAATATATGAGAAAGATTACATTTTTTAATTTATCAAAATTAAGATTTGTTTGCAAGCATGGCAAAACTAAAAGAAAACAAACAAAGAAAACAATAAGACATTTTGGGCCGTATTCTCGTACTAAACACGGTTTTAGCTTAAAACCGTGTTTAACTAAACGTGTGTCAAACTTAAACGTGATTTTATCCTTTAAACGGCGTGTTTAACAAAACACGATTTTAAACTCTGCAAATCTCGTTCCCAGAGTGGTCCTGCGTTGATTGTATACAGGTATTAAATTCATTGTGGCCCTAATGGGTTACAATAGATATCGACCGAATACCTTAAATACACGGTACTTTTATAGACATGATAGACTACATGATCCGCACTTCAGCTTGCACCACCGGGCACGGTTGAGTGATCATTCAAGGCATACAGTTGGTGCGCGAGTTTAGTTAAACGCGCATTAAACTATCCCATACCCATGTTTAAAGTTAGACACATTTCGGCGAGTTAGACGCGTGTTTAAGTAAAACAAATGTACGAGAATCGCTTTTAGTTAAACGCTGTGTCTAAAGTATATTCATGTTAAAAATGATAAATTTTCACAGTTCCAATTTTGTATGTTTTGCGTTGTGAGTGTACACTTTTGAAATTTTAAACGTGAAGAGTAAAGAATTACAGTTAATTCTTAATACAGAAAGAAAAAGAAAGTCCTTGAAATCAAAGAAGTTATACCACCAACTTTGAAAACATGCAAAATTCACTTCTTTTCAACAATCAAAAGAAATAGTGAAAAGATGGTTTAAAATAAAGCAGTATTTTTATTTTTTTATTTTTAAAAGAACTTTTTTGAGAATTTTTAATACATTTTTTTTGTATTTTTAAAAACAAATTGTTATTGATATTTTTACAATTATGGTGATTTTATTTTTTTCCTTAATTTTTGTTTGTCTTGTCAGATTCTCAAAACATAATATTAATAATGATAAAATTGGATGGATTTTTTCGAATGATACACAAATGTATTGGTCTCGCTATGAGTTTTAAAAATATTATGCTCGACTGCGTCTCGCACAGTATTTTTAAAAATACTGCAAGTCACGACTTGCAAATCCCCCTGGCTGGGAGATCAACTAAATGAGGTCAAAGGTCACATAGGGGTCAAGTTCCCTGGTGTTCATATTTCTTTTCTCATAGGTTGAAGTCAATCGGGCAACTTTTACGATTTGACCCCTAGATGACCTTTGACCTCAGATGACCTATGCAAATTAGACCAACAAAATGTTCACCCAGCGTTCATATTTCTTTTCTCCAAGTTTGATGTCAATCGGGCAACTTTTATGATTTGACCTCTGGATGACCTTTGACCTCAGATGACCTATGCAAATTAGACCCCCAAAAAAGCAGCCACAGCTTTTGACAATAGCCTACCTATCGCTGAAGGTTTGAAGTCAATCCGTTCAAAAGATACAACATTCGAAAAAAGGCTAACCAAAAGGCACACACGGACACACCCCCACCCACACATTACATGATGACAAAATCCCCTTCTGGTTTTACAAACCAGGGGGGATCAAAATGAAATAAATAATCACCAAAATAACAGTTGATGATGGGTTTAATATGGTATTAGAGCATGAATTAATATTAACTTGTTGGAATGTTTAATGAAGTTTAAAACATGCGTGTATTGGGATAAAATGTAGGAGGCATAAACGTAACAAATGTTAGCATTAACATAAAATATGAACTCAACAGAAAAATTGGGTACAACTTATACCTAGAGCTAATACGGTTTTATACCTGAACTGGATAATATGCAGAGCTTGTAAATCACTACCAGCGCTTCAATTTCATATTCCAAAATGTAAAATCACTTTTTCTTTTTTTTTCGTTGCCTACTGCAACATTTGATTATGAAACTATGATATGAAACATAACTTGCTGAAGGGCCATCACAATTACAACTTTTTGGGAAAACATTTTGTTGTGCTATCCTCAGCAACCGACCCTAAAATCTCAAAAATTAGGGTCAATTTTTGTTATTTTAAAATCTGCGATGCGATCTGTGAAAACCCGCCACATGGTGGCATTTTTCATATGGCTCATTCCATGAAGTTGGGGCATATTATGTGACATCCAAGTGAAATTTTCAAAATGGATATTTTCCAACTCTTTCTTCTTTTTTAGGTTCTACATTTACCAAAGTCCAATGTAGAACTTTTTATTTTAATGTAACATTTGGTGTAAAATAACCGCACATGTTCAACAGTTGGATGACATTTCCAAAAATCCTGATGCTACATGGACACCATTTCCCATTTCCATATAATTTTCTAATAAATTAGCTTAAGATGTGGGCCAAGTTTCTATACCTCAATTAACTAACTTGAAACCACAAATACATGAAAAGAAACCAGATTTGTCTAGGTTGAACATAACTTAATGAACAAGACATCGTAGATTAACTGTTTTATGTAAAAACTCATTGAAAAGTGACTCTTTATTTTGCAATTTGTATAATGAATTTAAATAAAGTACATATCAATATTTGTTTGATGTAAAGTACTCTATAAACCATGCACATTGATTACATTATAGTCATAAAGTAAGTATATGAAGTATTATTTACCTGTATAATGTTATAAAATGCACTACCGATGCTACATGGACACCGCGTCTTGTAACATTGTTAATAATAAGACTATTCATACTGTTACAATTATTTAAGTGTGAATGGTTTGTCTACTTGTTCATCATATCAAGTAGATACACAGAGTGAATTGCTTGAAATTTATCTAAACACTGTTCATGTAAAATTTACCTTTTCTGTGTACTTTACGATGCTACATGGACACCGTGCCCTAAAATATTTGGAACAGCTTGAACAGGTGCATCATTTTCAGATCAATAGAGAGGATGTACTATGATGTTAACTTTTTATGTTATAAGCACACGATAAAATTAATATCATGGATTGTAAAACTACAAATTACACAAAAAGATAACCTGCCATGAAGCATAAAACATAATTACCTATGATACACATACACCATTTCTTACAATTACACAATAACAATACACCATTGATCAAAGAAACTTAAGATGTCCACTGAAACAAACTTCATGCAGTGTTGTTCTTAAAGTACCCTTTGTGATCTTAGTCTCTTTGCTCGTTTCTGATTGAATCATCCTCTATTATTGATAAAGATGATTGAAAAGTTTGATCACTTAAAAAGTCAGTTTGCAAAAAAATAATTTAATTGCCATGATGGATTTCTTTGGAAAGGTACTAGTTTCTGAAAATGATGGGTTCCTTGTCTTCATCTCCATAAATTCCAGGACGATAGAACTGTCTTCTAAATTAATGTCAAGAACCTGCAAAGCAAAACAAAATAAACCCTATGGCTTAGTATCTTCATGGAACATTGTGTATTGATATTGGAGTAGATTATTTATTCATGTTGCACTTTTTGTGTTGCAGGAAAATATTTATATTAAAATCATGCTGGAGTATTTTATTTATTATTCTTTTAACATGAAAAAGAATAGCAAAGGATAGAGAACTTAAATGATTTACAATTATTTGTTTTATTTATAGTAAATAAAACTAAAATAAGGGAATGTTTATTGCGAATTCAGTGAAATGCTAATGGAAATGGTGTCCATGTAGCATTGTGTATTAATATATTTCTTTAGATATACATCTCTCATAATATGCCTTTTTTCTGTAAAGTGTAGTAAAATGTAGGCAATGTTTTGAATGTTTTGGGTGATGGATAATTTCGAATGGGGTAATTGTTTTAGTCTAATTAGGCCAATTTTATGAAATGCTACATGGACATGGTGTCCATGTAGCATCGTACTGGTAAGCTATATTATTAACATTAAAAGAGCAAAAACTAATTCATTATTAACTTCAAAGTTTATTAATGATGTGATTCTACAAAAAAATTACAATTTCAACGAACTATAACGATACCCAATGCAAAATATTGCCCATGCTATGCCCGATGCTGCATGGACGCCAAATTACGATGGCGTCCGTGACTCAAAATTAATATCATAACATGAAAAGAAATTCTGATTCAGTGTTTCCCTTTCAATAAAAATGCATTAATAAATACAGACATACAAGCAACATTAAGAAATAATTACAATCGCACTTACCATTCACAAAACTATCCAATGTTTACATTTTGATGCTACATAAAAGTCCCGATGCTACAACGGGACACCAGCGACTGAAACCTTGATAAAACTAGTCCACATGTGGCAAATTCCAAACAAACCTGATAGCTATTGACCTCTATCCTTACAAAAAGAAATATGGAATGTTTTATTTATCTCCAGGGGGGGATTCCCACAAATTGCATAGGATGTTTATAACGATGCTACATTTTATGGTTAGGACACCATGCACACGGCACGGTATACTTTTTCATGAATATATGGAATGGTCTTCATGAAATTTATTCTCATTTGCAATAGTTTTCAATTGATAAATGCTCTTAATTTTGGAATATAATTTAAAAATGTATGATAGAGAACTACCCCCATTCAGCAATGAAAACTCCCGATGCTACACGTGTATATTTTGTGGACACCGTGTGTAGCATCGGAAAGGCAATTTTCATGTTGCTTGGGTGAAAAATCAGTCCAGCGTGACGAGGTGTTTTGGTCAGTAAACTATGAATACATGTATCTTTTATTAATCAAATCGATTTCCAAGCAATTCTATGATAGTTTTGCTTACATAAAACTCATATTAATTGTTGTGTTTTCCATGTCACGTTTTTTAGCAAAAATGGTCTTGGACACCACCTCATTTTTTATTTTTATTTTCTTCAAGGAAGGGTCAATTTTTTTTTTTTTTTCATGGCTCAATACTATTACCTAGTACTGTTTTTGGACACTAATTTTTTTTGATATACACATAGAGTAAAACAGTTTATAAGCTGCCTAAAGTACCAAATTCTGCTATTTTAACAAATGCCCCAACTTCATGGAATGAGCCATATTGGAGATATTGATATAGTCAGAAAGCTAAAACTGTCGATCATTTTTCTACGATCACTACAAAAAGTTATGAGTGAATGATGATTGTGATGTCATAAAAAGCTACAAAACAAGAAATCATAAAAACAAAGTGACTTAAAAGTAAGTTATTGAAGGTGAAATTTCATGAAAGATGATGACACAAAGTATTGGCATTTAATTTTCTTTAAAAAAATCTAAAAATCTAAAAAAAAAAAAGAAAGAATTATTTTAAAATTTTAATTTTACCCATAATCCCTAGTTCACATTTTGCGGATTTCACAGAGAGCATCACATATTACTAATTTCTGCTTGAAATGAGTAAGTTTGCTTGAATAAATATAGTTTTGGGTTTTATAAAGAGCATGAATTAAGATTAACTTGTTAGAATGTTTAATGAAGTTTAAAACACATGTGTATTGGGATAACATTTAGGAGGTGTAAACATAAAAAATGTTAGCATTAACGTAATAACTATGAAAAGACTCAACAGAAACATTGGGTAATATCTATTTCTGAAGAGCCAATAACTGAACTGGGTAACATGCAGAGCTTGTAAATCACTACCAACACTTCCATTTCATATAACAAAATGTGAACTAACTAACTCAATATTTTTATTTTTAATACCTAGGAAAATTGACCTAAATTGCTATAACCAATCTCTAACTAGCATACATGTATGGGAAACAATTTCACCATGACAGTTTGCTATGATTGCACAAAAGGATAGACCAGCGTAGCATTAGGCCTAAAAAGGGTTTTTTTGCCCAAGCAACAATCCTAGGAAATCTTTTTAAAAAAATCCCCTTTTTTTGAAGATAATTTTTACACCAAACCCTTTTTTAGGCCTTAGCATGTGCTTCGTGGTACTGAGTTGAACTTGAAAGGGTTACCAACATTCAGTTTCTACTTTTTTCATTTAAATTATTATGACCAAGTAGTGGAATTTAATAGAAGAAACCTGATATGAAATGGCTGATGTTTAACAATTATATGTAGCATTCAGCAAACTTATGGTACTATAAACATGATAAGAGCTGCCCTTTTCATTCTTTTTGTTAAACTTTATAAATATTTACTAAAGAGTTCTAAAAGGCACGTTGGTAGCTAGAAACTTTTTGGCTTTATAACATGGTGTATACGGCAAACTAACTTCTCAGCCAAATCCCTATCAGTATGAAACCAAAGAGTTTGTAGTGAATACAGTCCCTGAAACAAAACCTCACCCTTCTAAACAAAAAGCACTTTTGCCACAAGTCCCATGGAGACAAGCCTGTTTTTAAGGATTGGTGGAAGAGACGATCGCCTCCCAAATTGCGTTGCATATACTTCAGGAGTGCACAAACCCGATCTGTCTTTGAGAACATCCCGTGCAGTAAATGGTAGTTTCTTTATGAAGACATGGGTAGTCAGATGGTTGGATGGAGCCACCAGATGGCTGGAACTAACCACTTCTATTGGCAAAATAGCTAGTGAACCTAAATTGGCTATCTCTAATTCCTTAGCAGCCCTATGGAATTCATCTACTCTCATAAGATGAAGAAATGTCCATTCACTCCTAAGTGACGCGTAGGTGACTGCAGGGCCTTCAGTCTGAAGGATAGCAGCTTGAATACTATGGTAGGACATTATTTTTACTTTCTGTCCCTGGGTCTGGGATAGATTTTTCACATATGCCAGTGGTCTTTTACGGGTATTCACCTGCGGAAAGATAACAAAATGGATACTGCTGGTTTCAATATTTGTCATTATATATTGTCAATTAATAAACTTCCCTGGGTCTAAAAGAAAATATCATCAATCAAAGGAATTGAAACCACCCCTCTCTACCAACTGAGCTATTGAGGACAATATTTATATCATAGCTTTAGAATTGCATTTTTAAAAGATAAAAGGCGTTGGATTCATGTCCCATATTTAGTTTAATCAGTTCCAAATTGGTGAGAAATATTTGGGTTTTTTTTTATCTCTCCACGCTTTATATACATAGTAATTCGAGTGTAGGTGTGCGCTTATGGCCATACGCAGTGCGATTGTTGCCTTCATGCATGCCTGTGTGCTTCTATATTGATTCGCTGAGCTGTAAAGAGGCGTCACTAATTTGGAGCTGATCAATAATAGCGAGAAACATGATAAAGAAACCATTATTAATTCTACTGATAACAACACATTATAGTTTGATAAGCTCCAAATTGGCAAGCCTCCTTACAGCAGCGAATTAATACAGAAAGGCGTTGGTGCACATGAACGCAACAAGTGCACTGTGCATCGAATGCGTGACGCGTGTGTTTGACCAAAACCACGCGCATGAATTTGTCCATACGCTTGGATAATGTTTTACGCCCGGGGAGATAAAAGCCATATTTTTCTCGCCAATTGAACTATAGGAAGATATTCATGAAAATGATGGAATTCTACTAACGATGAGCTACTATAGTGATTTGAAAATTGTCAGACTCTCACTTTCTACGGAGTTCATGTATGACTATATGAATGCTTAATATTGCCAACTCATTATACATGTATGTAACAGGTGCCATTTTGTTTTTTTCTCACCTATTCTGTGAACATGCGTGTTGGAATTATACATCCTACTGTCTTATAATGTCTTTACTATAAAGTTAGTCCAGTCCAGTAACAAAATAAGGAAGTAATAATGTTTATGATGGCTCAAAAGCAATATTTCCTTGCCATGTGTCTATGACTGCATATACATGTACCTTACAATATTTCAAACACTCAAAATTGGCTTTTTCAATGTAATGAAACCTTGTCACAAATGAAACCTGTCAATTTCGAAGTAATAATCAAATTGATAGAGGAACCAAGCTTTTCAAAACGCCAAGACACCTTAAAATCTATATTTCCCCATCCAGTGAACAACAAAATAATAGTAAAGTAAAGTACGCATTTTCAACTTCATTTGACACTGCCCATTTATTATTCATTGAGCTAAGATGACCTACATATTGACATCCTCAGATCCATCCATGAAATGATCAACTTGCCATATAGGATAGTGATATGAATTTATTATGCTACATGTAGTTCATATCAGGATGGTAAAACAAGTATTACAAGCAATTGAAAGTACTCTGGTATACGGATGGATGCATTGATGTAAACAATTACCCATAAGACATGGAAGGTTGGTATGCTTATGATAGTTTTAAACCAGGCATTCTCAACTGGTGGCGCGTGCGCCACTTGTGGCGCATCAAGGCATCCTAAGTGGCGCGAGAGTGGTTAAAATTTGTTTAAAAACAAAAATCATATCATGATATAGCCAGATGTCATAGGCCTATGACGGTTAGATGTATAAATACAGCAGTTAAACTATTTTGAAATTAATGTTATAAAGGGAATTTTGCCAAGTTCTAAAATATGTAAATTCTAAAAATATATTACCAAGTGGAGTTTCAACAAGTTGGTTACTAAAATGTGGCGCATCAGTATATCTATTTGAGAAAGCCTGTTTTAAACCATCCTATAAATTGTCTGCCAACATGGTAAACAAAGAATTTAGTCAATTCTTATGGAAAGTCTCAAGAGATATTTTCATCTCATTTAATGCATCTTTTTGTCTATAGTATTATTCAGTATTAAATTGGCAAGCCTCATTGCTCTCTGTATAGCATATCTTTCCATTTATGTGTTATATTGTATGCCTCATACCATATCATGTACTGTATTATCGTGTTTGTCCATGGAGAGCAGGCACACAGAAAGTATTATGCATTGACGTGCCAGTTGCAACATTGTTGTCGAAATCAGTTGCACCCTTTTTTCCTGGCAAAAGTAAGGCTATTGGTGAGCTAAAAATTGGATATGTGCTGTATTAGATTGAGACCCAGGGCTGCGGATATCTTTACTTATATAAGTTTGGGTTTTGTTTTTCATCCCTCGAAGCCAAGGAACACAAAAACATCTCATCTGATACGTGGCCCATAGGGACCAAGGCATTCGTAGGTCGGATATCTTTATTTTGGTAAGTTTGGGTTTTGTTTTTCATCTGTCAAAGCCAAGGAACACAAAAACATATCATCTGATACGTGGCCCATAGTGACCAAGGCATCTCGTACAAACGTTGGAATTGACTCCGATGCCGACTGGTAATATCTTGTTGTGTAATTTTGCAGAGAACAAATATCAGGATTCAGCGACAAAGGTTCAATCGCAACTGCCGGTGATGACTTGACAAAGACCACATTACTTGACCTCTGACCTCCTGAGGGTGGGGTCATAATCACAATTTTCCCCAGGTTTAATTTAACAAGTTCCTTGGCAGCTCTGGCGAACTGATCAGCCGTCAAACTCCAACAGAATGCCCAATTCTGTTTGACCACTACATGCATAGCAACAGGCCCTGGTACCTGCAAAATGGCCGCCATGACAGTTCCCTCCGTTAGGTTTGAATGACGTTTCAAATTCAAAGGGTCAAATGTACGCCTCTTATCCTGTACATGGGAAAACCAAACAAATAGGATGCCATCAGAGATCAGAGACAATATCCAACAATCCATAACTACAGAAGGTTACACCACTCAACTGATAGGTTCAGCTTGACACTCTAATTCAGGGCTTCTCAACTGGCAGCATATGTGCCAAATGTGGCACTTGGAGCAATGGTGGTTGGTGCTTGGACTCCTCAAATAATATAAAGAAATACATAAGAAAATGGGTGCATTTGGCGCTTCATCATACATTTTATCTCATAATTTTGGCGCTCCATTACATAATGTTGAGAACCTCTGTGCTAATCTCATCAGTTCTCATCTAAAGACTCAACTCACTAATAACCGGGATAAGAATGAAAATTGACTATGGTGTAGTTTTGTGACGGGTCACATATTAGCAAAACTTTTTCCACCTTTTAATTTTGGCTACATATATGTAAGGGAGTGTGCCAAGTTGAATATGGAACAAAATCAGAATTTGGAAGGTTGGTCAATGACAAAAACATGTAATAAAACTTTGTGTTACATGGTTGGTTTAGGGCTTTTAACCAGGATCACAATTTTCGAAGAGAAAACACCAACTAAATCATCCACTAATAAGCCACAACCCTCAGCTACTCATACGCACAGTATACTACGCTCACTATATAGACTCGGTTGATTACGTAGGTTTGAACAAGTTTTTCGCAAGTGGGCCAAAGTTACACACATGTGGGGTACCCTTTGGCCCACTCAAAGATTGGGGAAAAACTATCTAGAAATACTAGAACAAATCATGTGAGAGGCAAGTTAAATACTATCAACTAGTCTAGTTTTCAAACAAAAGTATCTTCCATGCAATGAATAAAATAAAAATGTAAAAAAGTGGGTCAAAGTATCCCCATTCTATAGTAATTAAAATACTCATCAATATGGATATTGGTCATCATACCCAAATTGTACATTAAAAATATCCTCAAAATAAGTCAAAACATGCACAGTTTTTGTTTCGTTCTTTATGATCCATAAATTGAGTTAAATTTGACCCAAATAAATTATCTATTTACCAGATTTGTGTTCGTGCAAGGTCAAGAGAATGGAAGATACGAGGGGCAGTCAATAAATAATGAAAGTGATCACGATATGGGATGCATGAGCGATTCTATTGAGGGATAATGTGATCAATACAAAGTATGAACCTTTGTCTTTCAAACAATACACTTTTGAACTGTTAGATACATTTGGTTATGTAACGTCATTAACATAAACACAATAGGTTTCAGACACTGACTGAAGTCAATTATTTGGCTGGATATGTAATATGTTGAATATGGGTTGATTGATACGATTGCGTATATCTCGGCAATGCAAGCATAAAAACAGATAACACTTGGCACATAGTTAGAACACTTATCTATGTTTGACACTCTTTTTTAGATCTGAATTCTTTAATACAAACAAGAAGGGACCATCTCATATACGCTTTTATTTGGCGCAATTTGCAATAATATACCTTATAAAACAACAAAGGATAAAGAACAATTGAGGGATTATAATTTAATAAATTGTTGTGGGATGTTAAGCAATAATAGTGGGGATTTCAAAAGGAGCTGTTCATAAAATTTCCCGAAACCATTGAAATTATGTGACAATTACTTACACAATACATATCTAGTAGCCCTAAAAATAACAGTAATAAGAGAGGTTGTGGCAGCCATCTTTGATTGATACATTCATGTATATCTTTATTTTGACTATCGCAATATTGTTATACATTGATTTAAGCATTTTTCATTATTTTTGATTAGAATTTGAAGGCACAGTAAGCTTTTTTCTGGTAAATTGCATGATTTTAACCATTTTTGGCCCAGTTCAAACATATCTGCCGTCTGCGCATGCGCATAATTTCTGCAGGTTTTATGCGAATAAGTTCAGATAATTAGTTAGCTATCATACGGAATCTCCCAAACTGGTTAATTGCTCGGATTTTTCCTAAATTGTTTGATTCACTGACTTGGTATTTTTCAATGAAAATTAGCTATTTGAAATACTGATATTTGTATACTTTGTATTCGATTGCCTCACCTTACTTTTTCCTCTTATACTACATATCAAACTACACAGGGATTAAAGTTATTGTCTTTTTTTATCATACTTGCGTGAAAAAAATTGGAATTTATCTGCTTCTGGTGTCATGTTATGCAATCTTCTCACCACTTGTTTCATACAAACAATTCAAATTTCCCGCCAAATAACTGATTTAGCAGTGTCCCAAGTGTACTTACTTTGAGACAATGCTATGACTTCCACACTTAAAAATCCAAAACTGTATTGTTTGAAACACAAAGGTTCATACTTTGTATTGATCACACTATTAGACACTGTGAAAACAGAAGTACTCGTTTTGGTCATAAGTACTCGTTTTCAATCTATCACTAACAATGGACACTTGACTCCTATTGACAGACCAATACGAGTAGCTGAACCAGTGTTTTTTCGAGCTATTATACCACCTTATCTGGTGAGCCCAATGCATATGTCTAGACGAATGTCTGGCCATCATCAGCTTTATTACCCAACCGCAAACTATCCACTTGAGCCAGACAATAGAACCTCTTAAGTATAATTATCACTCTGGGAGGCACCGTCAAAACCAGTTATCAGTCAACCTGCCGGTCGATAATTGAATATAACTGTTCGATCAAAGGACAGGCTAATTATAGCTGCTTGAAAGAGAAAAAAATCACAAGTTTGAAACCCTCGTATTTTAGCTCCCTCTGATGACGTCGCTAACTTGTCCAAATATTATTATTATTATATTATATACCTCAAAAATGGAAAGTGTAATGTTTCCTCGAAAAGTAGGCCGATTAAAAGGATCTTTTAAAAATCCTGCAAAATGTAGTGGTCAAAACCAGGGCTGCTTGTTATAGTTTCGATCTATGAAGAATCGGCATAAATCATGAAAGTTCTCACATTTAGTGTCATAAGCCCGGGCCACAAGTCTTCCTTTTGTGCAAGCTGTTTGTCCATGGAAGTGAAGTAAAGTACGGAGGATGAATGAACCTGCGATCTGCTATTCTCCGACGTCCATCAGATCAGAACTCAGAGCGCGGGCCGGGCCGGGCCGGGCCCCGAGCGCTATATTTTTATACATGTAGCGACCGAATTCCACTCCAGTTCTATAGGATATCGACCCGGGGTTATCGGATCAACCTACCTTTATTTCCACTGGATTCGTACTTCCATTTTGTCATAATTATGACGCATTGTTTATATTCCATAATTGATAATGACTATCACATTTTGTATTCGCAGGTTCAGGAGCTTGTCTATGACAACTCGCTATCGTGGGAAATCCCCTCATTCATAAAATAAATGTGTGGATGGAAAGTGACTGACGGCGGCAGCCCCGCCCATCGGCACATGAAAGTCAATGTTATGTTTCCCGTAACATGTTTTCCAAACTATAAATGAGGCAACTTTTTTCATAAGCAACTGTTCATAGCCTAGTCCTTGGCCGCTACACACGGGTTATTCGGGGTTGGGTACTCAGGATTTTTTGTCAGGGATGTGCCGCCAGCAAAACAAAAATTGACCCAAACATTACCCATTTTCGGGGGAAATGGACCAATGTTTTTAACCGGAGACCCATGGCATAATTTTCCTATATTTTGACGATGTTGCTATAATTATCTTCGTACCAGACTCGTAGACAGGTCGGGTGAAACTTTGCACCAACAACGTGGTAAGAATAGTGCGCGCTCATCACCTGTTGCATTGTAACCAGCCGTAATAAATTATGCTAATTAGGCTGTGCATGCACGCTCGTATACAGCCGCATGGAGTGGTGTACGATTGTGTACGTGCGAACTGTGGCCTTTGGAGAATTTAAATAGGTCAATCTATTTTCGGCACACACTTACATTTTATATCGTCCAGCGAATGTGTGAAACCCGATTGACTATCTGTGGTGAAACCATAAATACTGGAGATGATGCAAATAATGTTTAATGTTAAATGACTTGACCAGATGTGGGGGTCACATCTTTATAATTTAATATAGGCCTAATAATGTAATATATTTTACGTTTATTTAGTTGAAAGCAACAACAGTCATATATTTGTAACTTTTATTAACTTTTTATTATTTTTTTTTTTGGGGGGGGGGGAGGGGCAGGGGCACGTGACCCCCCCCCCCCCCCCCCCCCACCCCGTGTCCTTGGTATCAAAAAGAAAGGAGAAGAAAATGAAAGAAAAAGGAAGAAAAAAGAGCGATAGTAGAGGGTATAGAGTTCTTTTTTGTTACATAGTATAAAGTGTCCATGCCCCCCCCCCCCACCCCTTATTTTGTACGTTCCCGGCATATCAAGGCATAATGGCGTAGCCAGAGGGTTAAGTAGAGGTCGACCACTCCCCCGGGGGGGGGGGGGGGGGGGAGGGGCTCTTTCGATTAATTTTTCGGGGTCATCGGGGTCAAATATGGGGTCAAATAGATGACAGTAAGGCCTATCTTGATGGGATTTGGTGATGGGAAGGGGGGTGGTGTGTTCTTTTTTTTGAATAATTTTTCGGGGTCATTGGGGGTCAAATAGATCAGTAAGGCCTATCTTGATGGGATTTGGTGGAGGGAAGGGGGGTGGTGTGTTCTTTTTGTTGATTAATTTTTCGGGGTCATCGGGGGTCAAATATGGGGTCAAATAGATCAGTAAGGCCTATCTTGATGGGATTTGGTGGAGGGAAGGGGGGTGGTGTGTTCTTTTTGTTGATTAATTTTTGGGGGTCAAATATGGGGTCAAATAGATCAGTAAGGCCTATCTTGATGGGATTTGGTGGAGGGAAGGGGGTGGTGTGTTCTTTTTGTTGATTATTTTTTCGGGGTCATCGGGGTCAAATATGGGGTCAAATAGATCAGTAAGGCCTATCTTAATGGGATTTGGTGGACGGAAGAGGGATGGTGTGTTCTTTTTGTTGATTATTTTTTCGGGGTCATCGGGGGTCAAATATGGGGTCAAATAGATCAGTAAGGCCTATCTTAATGGGATTTGGTGGACGGAAGAGGGATGGTGTGTTCTTTTTGTTGATTAATTTTTCGGGGTCATCGGGGGTCAAATATGGGGTCAAATAGATCAGTAAGGCCTATCTTGATGGGATTTGGTGGAGGGAAGGGGGTGGTGTGTTCTTTTTGTTGATTAATTTTTCGGGGTCATTGGGGGTCAAATAGATCAGTAAGGCCTATCTTGATGGGATTTGGTGGAGGGAAGGGGGGTGGTGTGTTCTTTTTGTTGATTAATTTTTGGGGGTCAAATATGGGGTCAAATAGATCAGTAAGGCCTATCTTGATGGGATTTGGTGGAGGGAAGGGGGTGGTGTGTTCTTTTTGTTGATTATTTTTTCGGGGTCATCGGGGTCAAATATGGGGTCAAATAGATCAGTAAGGCCTATCTTAATGGGATTTGGTGGACGGAAGAGGGATGGTGTGTTCTTTTTGTTGATTATTTTTTCGGGGTCATCAGGGGTCAAATATGGGGTCAAATAGATCAGTAAGGCCTATCTTAATGGGATTTGGTGGACGGAAGAGGGATGGTGTGTTCTTTTTGTTGATTAATTTTTCGGGGTCATCGGGGGTCAAATATGGGGTCAAATAGATCAGTAAGGCCTATCTTGATGGGATTTGGTGGAGGGAAGGGGGTGGTGTGTTCTTTTTGTTGATTAATTTTTCGGGGTCATTGGGGGTCAAATAGATCAGTAAGGCCTATCTTGATGGGATTTGGTGGAGGGAAGGGGGTGGTGTGATCTTTTTGTTGATTAATTTTTCGGGGTCATCGGGGGTCAAATATGGGGTCAAATAGATCAGTAAGGCCTATCTTGATGGGATTTGGTGGAGGGAAGGGGGGTGGTGTGTTCTTTTTGTTGATTAATTTTTGGGGGTCAAATATGGGGTCAAATAGATCAGTAAGGCCTGTCTTGATGGGATTTGGTGGAGGGAAGGGGGTGGTGTGTTCTTTTTGTTGATTATTTTTTCGGGGTCATCGGGGGTCAAATATGGGGTCAAATAGATCAGTAAGGCCTATCTTGATGGGATTTGGTGGAGGGAAGGGGGGTGGTGTGTTCTTTTTGTTGATTAATTTTTGGGGGTCAAATATGGGGTCAAATAGATCAGTAAGGCCTGTCTTGATGGGATTTGGTGGAGGGAAGGGGGTGGTGTGTTCTTTTTGTTGATTATTTTTTCGGGGTCATCGGGGGTCAAATATGGGGTCAAATAGATCAGTAAGGCCTATCTTGATGGGATTTAGTGGACGGAAGAGGGATGGTGTGTTCTTTTTGTTTATTAATTTTTCGGGGTCATCAGGGGTCAAATAGATCAAGCTTTTAAACCATCTATATTTAAATCAAGAATACCAGTAGGCCTATATATATGCTCAACTTCTTTCGTGCATTGATAAAAAACAAAATATTTATTTGAAATATGAAGAGGTTGCTTTTCGATAAATCCAGATCCGGGTATCGATTTCACTCGGATTTGGAAGATAGTGATATGCCCTCCTGTTCGAGCTTTTAAACCATCTATACTTAATTCAAGAATATCAGTAGGCCTATTATGCTCAACTTCTTTCGTGCATTGATAAAAAACAAAATATTTATTTGAAATGAAGCGGTTGCTTTTCGATAAATCCAGATCCGGGTATCGATTTCACTCGGATTTGGAAGATAGTGATATGCCCTCCTGTTCGAGCTTTTAAACCATCTATACTTAAATCAAGAATACCAGTAGGCCTATATATGCTCAACTTTTTTCGTGCATTGATAAAAAAAACAAAATATTTATTTGAAATGAAGAGGTTGCTTTTCGATAAATCCAGATCCGGGTATCGATTTCACTCGGATTTGGAAGATAGTGATATGCCCTCCTGTTCGAGCTTTTAAACCATCTATACTTAATTCAAGAATATCAGTAGGCCTATTATGCTCAACTTCTTTCGTGCATTGATAAAAAACAAAATATTTATTTGAAATGAAGAGGTTGCTTTTCGATAAATCCAGATCCGGGTATCGATTTCACTCGGATTTGGAAGATAGTGATATGCCCTCCTGTTCGAGCTTTTAAACCATCTATACTTAAATCAAGAATACCAGTAGGCCTATATATGCTCAACTTCTTTCGTGCATTGATAAAAAAAACAAAATATTTATTTGAAATGAAGAGGTTGCTTTTCGATAAATCCAGATCCGGGTATCGATTTCACTCGGATTTGGAAGATAGTGATATGCCCTCCTGTTCGAGCTTTTAAACCATCTATACTTAAATCAAGAATATCAGTAGGCCTATTATGCTCAACTTCTTTCGTGCATTGATAAAAAACAAAATATTTATTTGAAATGAAGAGGTTGCTTTTCGATAAATCCAGATCTGGGTATCGATTTCACTCGGATTTGGAAGATAGTGATATGCGGCAGTTACAGGGGCTGGGCGGGCGGACTGGCCACTGTGGCGTTGTGGTGATCGCCACATGGGCCGCTTGGTTCTGGGCCTCTCAGGGCCGGTTACTCACTTGTGTAAAGCATTTTTTCGGGCCGTTTTGGACTCAAATTTCTCCCAAAGTATTTCTGAACGCTCACTATCGAGTAAATCACAACATGACACGGAGGAGAGAAGAGAAATTAGGAAGAAAGAACGAAGATTCATCATAGATACGGAATTAGGAATGGTCACAGTGTGTTTTGATTTATAGAAGAGAAGTACACAACTATTTTGGAAAACAACTTTAATAACAATAACAATGATTGACAATACTAATTAGCTACAATTTCCAATATAAAATTTACACTTTCCACGCGGCTATTATTATTAATCATGTTAATAGTTTTACCATTATACAAAACAGATTTTTCAAAAACCTTTCCGAACTTTCAAAGTCTATCTCATGAATTACCGAACCTAAACAAGGGCATGTTTGTACTTATTTTCAACGCATTTCGCACGGGGATTCCAAATAGGGCAAATGGTATAATTAAATGTTATGAAATAAATTTGTGACATTTTGAAATGTCTTCTGTAGCTGTTTGCCGCGTGGAAAGTGATGCATTATTGCATTGTAATACCTGTAAAAGTGGAACATTTTCGCGCTACATTTTTTCAGCACGCGCTGAAATCAGCAAGCGCGAATATGCGATAATGAATACAATGTCATTAGTATAGGTCAACGCAAAATTGTTCAAAAGTGCGAAAATGTCCACTTTTACAAAAGTATGGTATAGTATCCAATATAATAATTACAGTCAAGTTAGCACAGATTTTATGCAGCGTGTCCGTAAGTGCGCGCCAACGAGACAACACTTCAACCAATATTTGCCAATGGGCCACCCGACGTAGATCATGGACACGGCAACTGTGGGGAGATCAAATCTCAAGACGATGGAAATCAAATGTATACGGTAGGTGCTCGGAAGAGGTAATGAATATGATGGTAGGTATCCTCATCTTGTTTTTTGTTATGTAAAAACGTTGACCAGGAGCCTATTCAATAATCTGTAACAAGATCACAAAATGAATTATTAATATTTAAACGATGATATTTGTCATATTTCTTAATACTAGTATATACACCAGTTTAGGCTATGATTTTAAAATATCATTTTATAAAAACAAAATCGAATACTTACCTCGTGTCCTACACCCTATGTACATGTAGGTCTCAGTAGCTTACGGATCTTATTTGACCCCAGATGACCTTGAATGACCTCGAAAAATTAATCAGCAAAATGAAAACATCACATCCCCTTTTCTCCACCAAATTCCATCAAGATAGGCCTTACGAATCTTATTTGACCCCAGATGACCTTGAATGACCTCCGATGACCTTGAAAATTTATTCAGCAAAAAAAAACACCACTCCCCTTCCCTCCACCAAATCTCATCAATATAGGCCTTACTGATCTATTTGACCCCATATTTGACCCCGATGACCTTGAATGACCTCCGATGACCTTGAAAATTTGATAATCAAAAAGAACACACCACCCCCTTCCCTCCACCAAATCCCATCAAGATAGGCCTTACGGATATTATTTGACCCCATATTTGACCCCGATGACCTTGGATGACCTCCGATGACCTTGAAAATTTGATAATCAAAAAGAACACACCACCCCCTTCCCTCCACCAAATCCCATCAAGATAGGCCTTACGAATCTTATTTGACCCCAGATGACCTTGAATGACCTCCGATGACCTTGAAAATTTATTCAGCAAAAAAAAACACCACTCCCCTTCCCTCCACCAAATCTCATCAATATAGGCCTTACTGATCTATTTGACCCCATATTTGACCCCGATGACCTCCGATGACCTTGAAAATTTGATAATCAAAAAGAACACACCACCCCCTTCCCTCCACCAAATCCCATCAAGATAGGCCTTACGGATCTTATTTGACCCCATATTTGACCCCGATGACCTTGAATGACCTCCGATGACCTTGAAAATTTGATAATCAAAAAGAACACACCACCCCCTTCCCTCCACCAAATCCCATCAAGATAGGCCTTACGAATCTTATTTGACCCCAGATGACCTTGAATGACCTCCGATGACCTTGAAAATTTATTCAGCAAAAAAAAACCACCACTCCCCTTCCCTCCACCAAATCTCATCAATATAGGCCTTACTGATCTATTTGACCCCATATTTGACCCCGATGACCTTGAATGACCTCCGATGACCTTGAAAATTTGATAATCAAAAAGAACACACCACCCCCTTCCCTCCACCAAGTCCCATCAAGATAGGGGGTACGGATCTCCAGATATCGCGTCACAAAGGTATTTCTTAGCACACTGCGGACGCCATACAGAAATAGTGATAACATAGTCTCTTCCTGATTACATCAGGCGAGACAAAAATGGTTCCCCCAAAAGCTATATTTACGACCCCTTCATAACCCCCTGGAAAACCCCAAACGACCCCAGATCGCTGCTTTAACCGGAAGAACAGAGCTCAAAACTACCAGGCTAAAAAGCCTGTTGTGATAATAATCATTTATAATTTATAATTTATTATCTTAGAGTGTATAAAGTTAATTGTATGCAAATGACTTTCGCTATATTCACTGAATAGTATACATATTCATGAATGTACATTGTGACCAAATAAGGTATCATTTATGAATCCATAACATGTTTACGTAACTCTGGCCAATCAGAGCGCGCCACGCCGCGCCCTGTGCGATTTATTTCCAAAACCCGGAGGTGCGCGTTTGGACTTCACTTGATCTTCCGGCGCCGCCGGGATGAGTCCATCGTGTAATCTTAGCAGCAGCGATATAAAATATTATTCAATATTAACCTATGATTATCGTTCGACTTGATGATTTAACCTGTATGTATTTTTAATAAATGAGGAGTAAAAGTCTACAATCGTGATGTTTCCAGTGAGCCTTATTCTAATTATGCTCCGCTCGTGTAATTACTTAGTGAACCACGTCTTAATATCGTAACACCTGTTTAGTTATTATTTTATTTTGAAAATTTGAGATGTGGAGGAGGGGGAGGGGCGGTAAGGACCAATTTGAGGAGGGTGTGTTTATATTTAAATTGTTGTTTAGTTTATTTTTCGGAAATTTTTTATTTTGTTTGTCAAATTGTTCTCTTACTATTTGATTTGTAACCGTTGACTCTTTCTGATATTGTTTTTTTTCTAGTTGAAATGAATATTGTGTGTAGTTGTGTAAAGAACAATTGTGCAGCGTTTTTCGAAGAACTGAGTCACTGTAAAAGTTTGAGAAAAGGAAAATCTGCCGCTCTTTTTAATAAAAACTCGAAAAAAATAATTTGTAGGGGAAAAAATGATTTTACGATTTCCTGCATTTCAGACGCGGTATTTTTGTCATTTCAAAACCAATGCGAGCGCAAGCTTTGTGACAAACATAACATATTTTTTGTTTGGCCAAAAAACACGAGACAGCATGGTATATGATACAAGTACTGTAAGTACATGTTGAGATCTCAACGATATTATTATGTTGCTGTTACCCTAACTAAATCGTCCCTCTGGTGTACATTTTATTCCCAGTTGAATATCAAAGTTCCACGTGGAGAAACAGACGGGAGTAATGACCATAAATACATGCGCGGTGCTAATTTGCATGCAACATATTACATCGATCGGTCCAATTGCTACTTGTAGAACACGTAGGCATAACAATGTCTTGCCAGGGACAGGTGAATGAGCCTGGGATCTGGGAATTTCCTATACACGTTCAGATGGAATTTTAACAAATATTGCGGTCTGAATTGCTTTGGGGGCTTTTTCAAGTTTCTTTGTTGTTGAAACATTGCATCATTTTTGTCATGACTAGGAGGAGCATGGAAATACCGAGAGGAATACTTTTGGATGAAAATAGGACATGATAGACTCGAGGAAGTCGGGGTATGAAATTCGAATGAATGTTGATCAATTATAATCCCTCCTGGTAAAGTTATGTATTCTGGCGAAATTGCTACCCCGGGGCGGGCCCGCCTGTGGGCGCATACAAAACATGGACTAATTTACCATTTCCAGTATTTATGATTTTACTCAGTGATCACCATTTTGCAGCTGGCCTTGAGATGATTTTAATTGTATTGGGATTTTATCTAGCCTCAGTTCATTTGCGCGTACAGTTTTTATTCATTTCAATCACTGAGTGACATGGGAATGAAATGATTCTGATTGCAAAAGTATTATATCAGGAAATTCCAACTCATTTTGTGAACATTACTACTGCAGCGGATCCAATTGCGGCGATTACAATTATAAATTAAGATTCAAACGAAGCCGACAAGGGGTGGGTACACCTATTTAATTATAAATTGAGCCATTATTGATTATAACGGTATAATATATTTATTTTGGCATCCCCACATAAACATGACTTTGAAGTCGCGCCGCTCGAACAGCTTATCGCTACCATTTCTAGCACCCACGATCGACTTGTCATGACACCTATTGTGAGAAATAGATAACAAAGCACTGTCTGGCAACACCGCCCAATTATCCCTTGTTAGTGCTCGTTGCCGCACACAAAGTTGGTATAGCTTGACTTTAATATCCAATATATAATGCACCCGTTGGGAGATAATAGCTCCTAATACTGCTCGTAAAACTGCTCGTTTTAAAGAGGATTCAAGGGTATTACATGACTAGTACAAAGAAGGAACAAAGGCTAATTCCCCATAGAACTGGGATCTTTAAAACGAGTACTTATGACCAAAACGAGTAGATTTTGTTTTCCAGTGAGACTATGGGACGTTGGTCTGTATCTTTCACTCTTGTAGTCCCCCTCTGGGGAGAACATGAAAGTATTACCATAAGGTGGCAAATATATCCCTAAACACAAATTCACCTGATCCCACGTTCGTAGGTTGCACGTTATGACCCTAGACCTCGATTTAGGGTCAAAGGTCACATGTGTTTCAATGGGAAGTCAAAAACTAAATTTAACATGGTAAAAAAACTAAAAAATGAGCTATTGACTATATAAAGTATATTTTATTGTTGGGATAAGTGTTTTAAACAAAAAAGTCAATCACAACTTTGATCGTAGATTAATAGTTTTTGAACTGTGACCTTTTGAAAAAGACAAGTTGGCCAAAATAGACCATTTTTGTCATATTTTCGCAAAATTGGCACAAAAATGACATGTTATCATCATTAAAAAAATATTTTGACTTATTATGAATTGATAAACCATGTTATAATGTTGGTATATAGATGTACATTACATTACAACACATTTCATAAGTCAATGGTATGCTGATGCCATGGCAACCAGCTTTAATATCCTTCAAATCCTTTAAATTTGACTCGGATTTTACCAATTTTCGATGAATTTGAAGGATATTAAAGCTGTTTGCCATGGCATGCGGACACCATTGACTTTTGAAATGTGTTGTAATGTAAAGTTCATCTATAAACCAACATTCTTATATAGTGGGTGTGGTTTGAGATGTCAGCAGGCAATTTGATTGGTTTTTGGCTGATTTTCAGCCGACACGCCCATGCATTATGAGACAATGGTGCACGGTTTGGGGCGGGGTTTAATTCATTCGAAAAATCATACCTTCAGCGCGTATGATCAACGCGTCATCGCGTTAGCGTGCCCTACACAAAGTCGCCGCCGTGTGCGTTGTGGGTATAACGCAGCGATGACAGGTGCGTGTGTGCTAAAGAACGCGATTAATTTGAAGCAGGATGTTGGAAAACAGCTGGCTGGATTCGCCGATTTTATAAAGGGGGAAATGTGTTGTTGTTTGTTTAAAATAAATCTAACAAACTGCGGTTTTTTATGATAAAAGTTCAAAATAACCAATAAACTAAATAAGAATGAGAATATGCGGCGGCCATACACGACGACACAAATATGGTACAGCCTATACATTATAAGACCATCGTCTATAGCAAAACAGCTAAGAACTATGTTTTATTCTCTAATTATAACATGGTTTATCAATTCATAATGAGTCAAAATATTTTTTTAATGACGATAACATGTCATTTTTGTGCCAATTTTGCGAAAATATGACCAAAATGGTCTATTTTGGCCAACTTGTCTTTTTCAAAAGGTCACAGTTCAAAAACTATTGATCTACGATCGAAGTTGTGATTGACTTTTTTGTTTAAAACACTTATCCCAACAATAAAATATACTTTATATAGTCAATAGCTTATTTTTTAGTTTTTTTACCATGTTAAATTTAGTTTTTGACTTCCCATTGAAACACATGTGACCTTTGACCCTAAATCGAGGTCTAGGGTCATAACGTGCAACCTACGAACGTGGGATCAGGTGAATTTGTGTTAAGGGATATATTTGCCACCTTTTGGTAATAATTTCATGTTCTGCCCAGAGGGGGACTACAAAAATCAATAACTAAGCACATTTTGACCTCACGGCCCATAGTCTATATCCCTCTATAGAATCACTCATGCATCCCATACCATGATCACTTTCATAACTTACTGACTGCCCCTCGTAAAATACAAGATGAGTTATGTTTATATTTTATTAAAGAAGGGACTCAAGGACGTTTTTGATTGGATTTTTTAAATTTTTGTGAGTGCAGTTATTATTGAACTATGACTCAAATGTATATAAAAGTATACATTTTTGGAAAGGAAATGGATCAGAGTTCCTGCAATTTGTCCAAAAATGTTGATTTTTTTGGAGAAAATCACAACAACAAAAATCACTTTTTTGACCCATTTTTTTTGAAAAAAGCTAACAAAAACAAATTTTGAGTAAAAAATGCCCAAATCGCTTGATGATGATGTAAAGACACTTAACTTAGGGACCATTTTCTCATTTTTTAAACCTAATCTAATATTTTTTGAAACTTTGACTAAAAAGTGCCAAAAAAACTCACCTTTTTTTGGGCACTTTAAAAAAAACATTTTTGGTAGAAATTGAAGCCAAATTTGGTTTCTCTGATCCATTTCCTTTCCAAAAATGTATACTTTTATATGCATTTGATTAATAGTTTAATAATTACAGCACTCACAAAATTTAAAAAAACCAAATCAAAAACTTCCTCGAGTCTCCTCTTAAGGTAAATGACACGTGGTAAAAATGATATTTGTGTTTCAGAAATAACTGGATAGTGAGCATTTTTATTTATTTTATTACGGTGTGCAACATACAAATAATTTTATACCAAAATACACTTTAAATCTAACATGTTAACACAAAATTGTATAGAGACAATAAAACAAATCAATGTGACGTGTTCACAAGAGACAATAAAACAAATACAGACAAGACAAGACTAGACAAGACAGACATGTGAGATATATATATATAGTGAGCATTTTACTTTCTTCCATTTTCACCTTTGGCTGTGAGCAATAATTATTTCAAATGTTTCATTTCAATTTATCATATTTAAGCAATACAAATCATGTATCAATGTAGTTGTCACAGTGTGCTTTCTTCATTTCGTCTATTTTTTACACGTAACTCTGATTATTATTAGTTTCAAAAGTTATCGCTCATGTCCATACTATTCGGTGACGTTGTGTTCGGGTCCATCATGCTTCTCAGCTGCATCGACATCAGCGCATTCCTCCCGATGTTTTACCGCTCGTTTTCGTGCTTTCTGGCATATATTGTTTAATTCTCTCACTGTTGAACAGTTTGTATGAGTATACCATTGGTCAAACATGGGAAACTGGTATTTAGCCTGGTTGAAGATGGCTGTGAGAATGCGCTGGTCGAGTTTTTCCATTTCTATGAGTTTGTGGCCCTCGTCCCTGCTGAATCCTGTCACGTTCTTTGAAGCGAGATCATCCTTTGAGTACACTGCTCTCATCAGTTTCATGCATAGAAGCCTGCCATTATCCGAGTCACTTGCTTTCTTCTTCCAGCTGACTTGCTTTAAGATGGTAGCGTACCAGGTGACACTGCGGTCCATACAATGGTCTCCTCCAAGCAAAAGTCTGCCTGCAGTTGGTGCATTGATATACCTGGGCGCGAATGATGCGAGTGGTTTGGCGGATGTAGCAGGCGTTACCGTAGCAGCAGCTCCACCGCTGGAAGATAGCACATCTTCAGCAGGCGTTGTAGTGGTATGCGAGGGCTGTGCATCCGATGTATTCATCATCAGGCAGTTTTGAATGCGTTTGAGAAGATCCCTGTCTTTCTTTCGCTCATTGGCAAACTCTTCTTTCATTTTGGCCATGTCAATTTGCATATTGGTCACTGTAGTACTGAGGCGCTGCACTGTGTCGGCTATCTGTCGAACAAAGTTCAAAATCTGACCTATACCGTCCTCTCGTTCAGCTACTTGCAAGCGTGATGTGATGGTGTCCATTGCTGCATTCAAATCTTCTGATTCACTTTCTAGACCTGAAAACAAAATACAAAATAAATGAGATAATCATTAGTTTTATTAGTATTATTTAGTCGGGCCTGCATACTATTAGCGCAATTGTTGAATCAAACCAGTCCTCATACACATCCTCCAAATACTGATGGCCTGCCTTATATTCCATCTTCGAATTTGCTTGAATTCTAGGTGGTATACTATAATTGTGTGCTTTGGTATTGCATGATATAATGTTTGTAGAATCCATGCATCCGTGTGGCATATCTCTCCAGGGAAGGTGAGAGTGTGTCTCTCCAATAAAATTGTTAAGTTTTATGATGAATGTATAATTAATGCAATTTATGTCAGTAATCTGGAAATTTAAAATCATGATGATATCAAGTTGCCAATGTGTTGTATTGAGATTAGTTTAAAGAAACATGTATCAATAATAAGACAAAACTTACGTTTACGTTTTGATGTACTGGGTCGGTTTCCTGGGCGATTTGTTTCATCTTCGGATCGGAAGCCATGGTCTCTACTTGTTATCTGTTGGTGAATCTGCGTTGAATTGAAGTGTAATTTTTTGTTTCACTTGAATTATGTGGTAATGGCGTTAAGCTTTATTATATTATTATGTATTATTCTTATTCTGATGCCTTAAGCATGTGTGATCTTGATAGTCTGGAGGAAAGAAGAGAACATCATCACTCTCTCAAGTTTGCTAATGGTTTAGATCATAATGTCAGGACTGAATATCTTTTACCACCCAGAAGAAATGAATGTCACAGTTTTAACCTACGTCATTCAAGTGCAATTTCACAGCCTCGTTTCAGGACAAAGAGATTTTTTAACAGCCCGGTACCATATTATGTCAGACTTTTAAACAATGAATAATGTTAGCAATTTTGTGTGCAATCAATGGTTTTCTTTTAAAGGTTGAAATGTGATGTATTTTCATATTTTATGGGTAATCTAAATAAGTGTATCTTATTAATGTCAATTCATGAAAGTGTGTGGGAGATAGGTCGGGTGTGGGGTGTGTGCGTGTGGGTAAGGCTGTTTGAGGGGTATGTGTGTATGTTCATCTCGTGAGTGTTTTTGTATCACATGTTTTATACAAATGTGTCTTTGTAATTTGTATTTAAATTTTAATGTATCTCTTTGAATGTATTTAAATGTTGTTATAATATATAGTAAGTGCAATGTAATCTGGCTTGTAAGCCACGATTTTGTATTTTTCAATAAACCAATCTATAAGCTAATAATAGCTTAATTCGATTAACTTAATACGACAACAAAGGGTACAATAAGGGGAATAAACCGTAATTACGTTTCTATTCAATGATTCAGCTGAATGATCACTGCAGTCGTGGTCTGTCCGCCCAAATGGGTGTAACTGAGCAGGTAATCAAGGCTATTATATTATGTAGCAAGTATATATTCCTGGAACACATTGGGCGCATTAAAGACGCGACCGTGCGTGACGACATTTGGCAACGCTACTGGCAATGTTCATTGAAACGTCATTACGAATGGTGATGGTGATCCACAGATCATCACAGTCGCCAAAACCAAAACTTTTTACCATGGTTTTGACGCTCCCACTCCCACACGTCGAAAAGTCAGGATTAGCTCTGACTTCAGGACCAAATTATTAGTAAAACATAGAGATTGCCACTCCTCTATTGTTATCATTATTTGGGCTGCCCCTTGCCCGATGATTTGAGAGTAAGTGCCCTTTCCTACTTGTGAAAAATTGGTGGCTCTGAAAAGAGCCGTTCAGATGGATTGCCACTTTTCAACTGTACAGAGATGGTGGCTCTGAAAAGAGCTCTACACGTAGGTTGACACTGGCCTACTATAAATTTGGCTCTAATAGAACCTATCCCACAGGACTGCCCCTTGACCAATGGTCAAATGATCTTTACAGATCAGTGACCGCACTACTGTGCATTACACTTTTGTAGTCTGTAGTAGACAAGTGGCAGTCTCTACGTTATTTTTGCTTCTACTGAACCGTACCTCCCATCAAGCTCAAATTTCAGATTATTGTGGAGCCCAGCAAGCTCTATTAAAATTAAAATCAATAAAAATAAACCATAGGAACACATAAGTGTATGTCTAAATATATAAATATAAATAAATATGAAATAAAACAAGAATTGAGGAAATTTGCTGCTTGATAATGACCACGACCATTTACAAAAAAGAACATTTTTTGGTAACAATTAACTCAAAACTGCCCCGGACTCATGGGCTATTCGTCCCCGGTCGCTCCGCCGCCAGTGTGTGCTGTCGTGGATGCACGCCTGATGAATACAGTATGCTGAATACAGTAAAGTATTGGTCAAATCTAACTTATTTAAAATTCACAAAATACAAATGCAAAATATACGTGTTTAGACTTGTTTTAATTTGTGGTAAATTTTAATGTACAATTCGATTATAACAAACAAAATCCACACCACATTAGTGAGTTGTTTTAGTTAATAAGTTTAAACAACAAGTATGGCATAAGTCAAATATTGTTCAACCAATAGTGTCGCTCAACATGAAGTAGGTTTACAACCACTAGATAACAAGAGGTAATTGGTGTGCTGGGCTTTTCAAGTGACTATTATATCGTCTCACCGGAGCTTGCTAAAATTTAATACAACTTGCCAATTTGAAACTCTCTCTCTAGATGGCATCTTAGCTCGTGGCTTGTGACAACTGAACCTGCAGATATCTTAATAAAGTTGCAGATTTGACCTTTCCGATTACATTTCAGATATCTGTCAAGCCTTTCCGATATGTTTGAACGCCACCCCTAAGCAAGCATAAGAATTTTTAAAATGCACAAATTTGACTGAAAAAACCAATTTCAAGTGAATCTTCACTATAATAAATTTGCATTAAAAAAGACTGATTTAGCCGACAAGTTGGTGGTGTTTTTTTATAGTAAGCTTAATTATTTTGTCAATCGTTCCTTTCGGGTTTTGGGATGGTTATTTTTGTTCCCGGAACTCAGGACTCAAAATTTTTAGGCGGGACTCGCTTCCACAAAATCAAACTTCTCTGGATAAAAATGAATAATTTTTTTATTCAGATAATCTCTTATTTACTGACATGTGCTTAGTTAAAGTATTAAGTAAAAGTAAGGACAGGGAAAATGTGCAAAAGCACAAAGCACCAAAAAAGCAAAAGTTGTCTAAATTAAGCAAATAATGTCCATTTACCCAAATATCAACACATTGCATAACTGTGGAAGTGTTTATTCTACACTTAGTTTAGTTTGAATGTAGTTTTTGAACGAAAAATGATGGTTTTGACAATGAAAAAAGTAACATGGAAACGCACCACTTAGGGGTTTATTTTTAACGCATGGCATATTTTTGTGAAAAAAGCACCGTTTACCTAAAAAAGCACCTTTTGCTCCTAAAAGTATGAGTGGGCTGGCTATATGGAGGTCAAAAATGCTTTTTTGGATATATTTCTCAGGTAACAGTTGAAAAAATCTGAAAAATAAAAATAAAACAAGGCCATTATTTTGTTTGGGGTGGGGGGGGGGGGGGGGGGGAAACAAGGCCATTATTTTGTTTGGTGGCCAACAAGCAACATTAACATCAAACTTTAAACTGTAAAAGACCATCATTATGATTATATAAGTATTGTTAATTTTATTGCAGAGACTTTTAATTTGTGTCCTTGCAAAGAATTAATCAGTTTCTCTTGTACATGGTTTATAATTGTATACCGGAGAAAAAGCAGTCGATGGTCAATATCTAACAAGGCTGTACCTGCCTGCCCAATGCCATGGCAGGTAAATTTGGGTCAGGCTGGTAATTTATTTATTTATTTATTTATAACAATTGGCAAAAACAGCCAGGACAAACCCAATAGTGACATATTTATAAGCACTAAATTAAAGTGATGCCCAAACATCAAACAAACAAAGCTGTCTGGCTGGCCGGTAAGAATTGCCTGGCGTAATGACACTCAAAAGGCTCTAACATCTTCAATTATAGCAGAGGACATAGACTGCACTATAATTGACAATATTCACAAACATCGGGGGGGGGGGGGGGGGGGGGAACAAGGCCATTGCTTTGTTTGGTGGCCAACAGGCAACATTAACATTAAACTTTAAACTGTAAAAGACCATGATTATGATTATGTCGTAGAAATGTTATGATAACTATTCTTCATGCGAGCTGTTGGGCTGGTTAGTTTGCCTTCTGGCTGGTAACTTTTACTTATAACCTGCCCGGCTGGCTGGTTTGGAAAAAAAATGAAGATACATCCCTGATATCTACTCCTGGCATCTTATTGGTTCAAAGTATATTTCATGAGAACTTTTGATTAGCCCTCATCACAAGATCAAGTTTCCAATAATTGGAGCATGAAATGAAGAACGATTTCTGCCACCAGTTAAATCACTGTTGAAGAATGTTCATTGATATTTACAGATTGTATTGCTTTTGCCCATTTTACTTTTACAGTCCTCAATAAAAAGTAACTGACCAGCTAAGGCCAAATTAAATTAATTGTTTGTCTCAAAGCTCCCACGCGCGTTAGTTTATTGAAGAAAAAAAAGAAAAAAATCCCAAAATTTCACCGATTATTCAGATTTTCATTGATCACATCATCTTAAATACAAAAGTTCACTTTTACAAGGATTTCAATATTTTATATTTAAAAAACCCAAAAAAACAAATTGAAAAAAACCCCGCATTCCGCATTAGTTTTACAACAGGAGAGGAGCTTTGAGACAAACAATTAATTTAATTTGGCCTAAAATAATAAATATGCTCATACGACGAGGAAAAAAACCCCTGTTTTACGGACCCGACCGACTCACTTTTTGCGTTTTTCTGTTTGTTTGTTTTTAAGATTTTTTTCCCAAATCGTGTAAATCAGCCGTTTTTTGGCCGAAAATCTTCAGAAAATTGTTTTTCACCAATCTTTAAATGTAATATCTCAAATTAAAGAGAAGAAATTTCTTTACAATTTTAAAATATAATATTTGTATGCAGGAGCTATAGTTTTATAGTTAAGAGCATATTTATTACCGGGTCAGTCACTTTTTTGGGAACTGTATCTTATTCATACTAAACTTTGTATGTGATGGCCAACAACTGTGTGTGGAAAAATAGAAGCACTAATAAGCACATCCACATTACTGCAAAATATTACAATGGGAGTTCTTCATTGCAATACCGTATCTCTGAAAACCTCATCATTATATGAGTCTTGAGTGGTACATGTATGCAAGGATTTAGGCAGCTGCAATATACCTGTCTATGGTTTTTCAAAAGCATTTTGCACAGTCAGTTTTGAAAATTACACACCCTCTTTTTATGCTACATGACGATGGGTTATTATTAGACTTTTTACCATGTATCATGATTTACAAAGAAAACTGCACTTCTTCTCCAGTTGGCATAGCCAAAAACACCCACATGGTGAAATCCTGCCTAATTCCCACCTAGCGGTGTCCCAATACAATGTTTACATGACATCCGGTTTGATATCACGACTGGCACCCACAGCAGTGTCCAGTGATGTGATATCCAGCAGTGATGTGATATAGGTTTTTGCTCGCAAACAGTAGTTTGTGTATGTCCGTGAACATCTTGCTCGTATGCAGATGTTTTTCACCTTGTTACCCAGCGTGTTCTTGCCTAGCGGCGCATCACTATACCAGGGGTCAGTCTCTCTGCGATACGTTCCTGTAGATATTGGTCGTTGCCAGAACCATTTGCAGACAGGGTGAAGCTTCTCTTTGTACAACAGAAATGAGGAAACAGGGCATCTTGGGCTGCCCGGTATTTCCATCATTATCCCACCTTGAAAATATTTTGTATCATCTTGGGAACTCTTCTTTGGTAGAATGTCTCGTCGGGTGATAAAACGCTTGCCACCCTCCTCATGCTCTTCAAAACAATCCAACGTCATCTCCCGTAGATTTTCACGCCCTCGATTGCAATAGTTCAACATAACATCAAAAAATACTTTATCTTGTAGGCCTTGTGGAGTGGTCAAGTCAAATGAATCGTGAATTCTCTCCATGTCCTCTGCGGTAATTGATTCCTTTTTCACGACTCCTTTACCTTCTCTCTTCAGAGTTCTGGAAAATGACTTGAATCGACGTGAGCATTGTCTGAAATCAGTATGATTAATTATATCGATTCTCTTTGAGGAGTTGAGAAAATGACGTTGCAGACCAAACCTTATTGCAGCCATTGACTTCTGACTGTACATTTCACCGTTCTTTTGGCGTGCAGATACAAAGAAGTTTGCCAAAATGGCATCCAGTTCTGAATTTGGCAGTTCTGTTACTGTTTGAAGGTCCGTGTGCTGAACAGCATCGAGATATTCCATGAATATTTTTGTTGCATATTTTACCTGCTTTTTGGTATTGGTGCTGTCAGTATCGGCGATTTCATCTTTCAATCCTTCCTCGTCAACGAGGGCGAAGCGATGATGAACTTCTGCCTGCAAGTGCAAGGTCAAGAACAAGGTCGATCAAATTTGTGACAACTCACTGCCCTTGACAACCGATAGTGACCCGCCTCTTCTACAGTTGGAATGATGTTTTTTGCCTATTGCACTCGTATGCTGGTAATTGTGCGGGGAAGATTGAAGATCTATAATCTACTCCGTGGGCATTGTATTTATTTACACTGTGGGAGGGAAATAATTTCTTTCTACATTGAATTTCGAGGAATATCGTTAGTATACACTTTATTAGTTACTTTTAGCCAATGACCGATAAAAGGAAAACCCAGTGCTTGAATTTAATCATACATACATGTATAGCACAAGTGAAACAAAAAAACTTTGTTAAAACCTGACAAGTTTTACAAGGATGTAGTAGTACAACTGGACTCGGTATGTTGCACAGATTCATTTAAAATGAGTGCAGCGATGCACCATCATTTCAGCCTGGTTTTTTGCCAAAGTAGCATAGCTGCATACTTTAAACTCTAAAATATGAAAATTAGAATTAAAACCTTAATGTAAGGTAGATATACATGTAACACCTTTACTGTTCTGTAGACTAAGGGGTCGTCCATAATTTTCGCCATTTTCAGTTACGTACAAAGCGTACGTAACAGGGGGGAGGGGGTCAAAATATACCCCAACCGTACGTACATGTAACTTAAATGGCGATCTTGAGAGGCGGGATTTTTTTTTTAAATTACAAAATTACAAAAATGTCGCCATTTGTTACGTACGTAACTCAAGGGGCGAGGGGGGTAAAAAGTTACGTACGCTCTGTACGTAAGTGAAAATGGCGATAATTTTGGACGACCCCTAAGTTTGGTCACTGAACCTCAAATCTCCTCCACTGCACATGTGCTATTTGCATTGACACTCAAATTCTCTCCTAATGTAGCATATTTTAAAACACACCAATTTATTTTCGTCTTTAGTTTAGGTCTGATGATTGTTTTACACACTGACATTCAGATGTGGAGTCGCTCTGTAATTTATTTTAGAAGGATTTTTGTGGCCCTGAATCTCATATTTTACGGTATACACAGACCATGACAAGGATCCACAGGTTCCGTGGATGTAAATAATTGCAACTTAGCTCCGACTTGTCATTTTGTTTTATGTGTGTAGTTGAATGTATTCATAAGAAGCAACAACTGGCACTACTTTTTTTGTAGTAGAGCTACAGTATAAGCCGAGTAATGTTTATGATTTATATAATCCACTATGAGCAAAGGTGTCATACACAAAAAGTGATGACAGCAATGGTTTGTTTCCTTATAGTCAGGTGCCCTCTGACCTTCCTCTACTATGCAGTTGCATCAGTGCATATTTTATGAGAAGCGAGAAAGAAAGAGATGCACAACCTTTGTGTGCTAATATTCATATTTTGGGCAACAAAAAACAAAAACCTGTACTACGGGCAAACAGACCTCTTAGGTAGGGTTGGTTGGTCTTTTTCTTGTTGGATTCCCCCCCCCCCCCCCCCCCCCTCCCCTGATTTAAAAAAATTCTAAAATAATTCAATCATTGAAGAAAAAAACCCTTTTTTTTTACGGTTACATTTTTTTGGTCGGGCCCATAGAACAGTTGGGTGTTTTTTGTCACCTAACGGCACACCGTTACATACTTCAGTGCTATATCATGTTGCATTTAAACACGCAATCTGTGATCATGTATACAAGGGATAGGGAATTTTCGCTAATTCAAAAGTACTAAATGTGCTGTCTGATTTTGGGAATAGTGCTTTTAGGAGGAAAAGTGTGGG
Organism: Ophiura sarsii; assembly: GCA_035610835.1. Taxonomy (NCBI): domain Eukaryota; kingdom Metazoa; phylum Echinodermata; class Ophiuroidea; order Amphilepidida; family Ophiuridae; genus Ophiura; species Ophiura sarsii. The sequence goes on from CM069448.1 coordinate 47,326,827, forward strand.
TTTTTTTCACACAAATATATTGCTACATTCACAACTATCCTATGATCATTACTTACCCTAGGTGAAGCTCCCTGTGGCGACCCACCATGATGTGACCCTCCATGGGGCGATGAACCCGGCGATGACATAGAGGGATGGTGGGCTCTAACCGGAGATTGGAATAGTGACGTAGGCACAGGCCGAGTGGATGCTGCCGACACGTTCATAGCGTTTGGCATCAGCTTGAGTGACGTTACGGACGTGATCTGCGGAAGGGAATGCGGGGATCCTGCCGCGGCTGGGATACCGCCGGGGGAGGATTGGGGAGACCGGACATTTGTGAACTGTTGGACTGGAGATTGACTGGGCTGGACTACTCCAAGGTTGCCGGTACTTGTTTGTGCTGCCATGTGACACTGGGTCATGTGATTGTGTAAGCGAGTGGAATTATTAAAAGTTGACTGACATCGTATGCAGGTGTAACTATAAATGTAAAGAGGAAATGAATGAGACAAAAGTTATTTAACCATGAAATGTAAAATACATGTATTTGCTGCTTTGCTGAATCACAATTCTGTTGTACAATACAAAATTCAAGTTGATTCTCGTAAGAATTTTCAAGAATCTTTTGAGTCTCCTATGAAGAGTATGCTCTCTTAGAGCTAACCTAATCAATGCAAGCCAAAAAGATCTACATGAATAGTCAGCGTCATGCTATGGACATATTCCAACAATGTTACATGCGTAAATAAAACTGGAAGTGAGTACCGGGCTCTTTTAAAAAATGACTGTGTGTCCTGATTGGCCAACCCTGAAATTATCACGCGCATGCATGCATAGCAGTTTTCCCACTTCATACATCTGGACGCAGCTCCGTGAACAACAACAAAACACGCTCGCATGAAATAGCTTGAATGTCGTCCATAGCATAATTATGACAGTGATTTAATAACATCAATAGCACACTACTTTAGAATTCATATGCGCGTGGTTTATGGGGACTTGCAATTAATCAATAATTACACATACACACCCTTGCAAATGTTCTCCCAACCAATCGCAACATTCTATATATCGTTGCTATTTTGTCAAAACCTTGTATCTCCATACGGTTCTTCATCAGCATGTATCAAAAGTAATACTTCCTAATATATATGTATACCTTTAGGCAGTCTGCTCTAAACATGTTCAAGGGCCACTAACACATCTATCAAAACCTTGTATAAGTGCTCTTGCCCCTGAACATGTACAAAGCAACACTTCCTATGCATTTTAACTGTTGGGCAATTTTACTATACATGCTGAAGGGCTGGAAAAACATGAGGTTTTGACAGACAGCAACGATATGACTTGTTGAAACTGTTTTATAAGAAGTTTATATGTTCTTGAATTCTCATCTACCCCTGCTACGGCTACAAGTATACTGAATCCATCCCGTCATCACAATTTACACACGACCCCTACTACATTGTAGAGTGCTCATTTTGAAAGATGTCAAATAGGGGGACATGGGGACCCAGTCTATGCTACGGCTAGGTAGAGTTGACAGAAGAAATAATTACCTGTTGGGTTCTAATTTGAAAGACAACATAGCTTCTTGTTGTTGCTGATGTACATTTGTACCCGATACACCACCGTTGGATGCAGTTCTAGCATGGTCTGTTTTGTTATGGTGTTCTAACATCTGTACATTTGCGAACACTTTCTGGCATACACCACACTGGTACGGATTGGGATGTGTGTACATACTGGATTCACCTCTACCATACATCGACTCCTGTTTAAATGCTGGGCTACTGGTGGATTCCTGCTTGACCTCTGCGACCTCCACAATAGAATCATCAGAGTCAGAATCTTGTGTTAGGTCTATCTTCGACTCATCCGCTAATGGCAGCATGTCGTCATCCTCATCCATCTGTTGGCTCCCCGTGTTCATCTCGTCCGATATACCCGTAGTTTGCTGGTTCTCAGAAGTCATGTGTTCCGATGTGCTTTGTACATCCGTAGTCATAGAGCTATCTTGAGCAAAGGGATCAGGCAAATAATCGTGGTCATCGGGATCGTCCTCCTTTGAAAGTGGGGAATTGTCAAATCCATCCGTGCCATTTTCAGCTATCTGACTTCCACGATCCACTTTAATTGCAACAGGTAACCCAGTTTCTCCAGCTATAAGTGTTTCCCCAGACCGTTTACACAGTCTATTGTTATCATAGGATCTTTTCAGTGTGTGTGTGGCATAATATTGTGTGTCTGATGCTGAGTTGGATATGTCCTGTACTTTTAGTAGCACCTCACAGCCAGTCTGCACTGCCAATTCATGTGCCTGAGTAGAAAAAAAGTAAAATGTTATACAAAAACTGTTTATTTTTTAGTCTTACATTATATTTTCACTTTAAATCAGGGATTGCGAGTATGAACAATTTCAATTTCGCTTTAAATTGTAATACTTTTTTCTGTGTCTTTTTTGTATGGCATTTCAGATATCAATGGAAAATGCCCACAAAGCTTGATGCTTGAAGGCAGAGGACAGCGCCACCATTGTCTCTTTTGTGACATGCGATGTGCAGAGTAAGAGATAGACCTGTTGCTTCCTGAATGCTGTCCGTCCAAGAGCGTTTTGATCTGCCACGTTTTCGCATTTATGCATGTTGTATATATTACAAAACATCAATTTGTAGAAATAGCTCACCTTCTGAAACAGGGCTCTTCGTAAGCTCTTTTTGACCCACTGCCGCAAATCAGGATTGTCAATGAACTCCATGATGACCAATACATGAACACTGTCAACTCTGTAGATAAGTAAAGACAGTAAGACTATCATAAACATTGGTAAGAATCATGCAATGGTGAAACATGAACAAATAAAAAAAGTCTCCAAAAAGGCCGCAAAAAAACACAGAAAAATATGCGCTAAAAATTCAGATCACATACTTGTAGGCTGTGTGGGCTGACAGCGTAAAGTCTACCGAATTCTGCAACGCGGAATACTGCATGCTTCATGAACACTATGTCACGTTTTAGCCGGGTTAGGATTATATTATTTATTTGTTTCTTATAGCAAAAATGACGCAGTTCACCCAAAAAAGTATCAAAAATAAATAATACTAGCGGGCATCCGAGCGCGGACCCGCTAGAAGATTTCCCGGGGAGGTAAGTAAACAAAGCGTAAGCAAATTTGATACAATATCAAGAACATGTCCTACATGTATACATAGACGGGCCCTAAATAATCCGAATATCGCAGGTGCTTTTGATAATCCAGGTATACATGTGCCTTAAAGTAGGTACATTTGTAGGCCTACCTTTGTCTTTCCAGATACCTATGGAGGCCTCCCATGTGACCTGAAATGCATGTACCCGTTGTCCCATTATATCCAGGGACCCCATAGGCCTAAGCCCTACCCTAATCCAATTACCACAGGTGCCCTTAATGGCACCGGATACCACATAATCCAGGTACTGCAGTGTGCCGTTATATCGAGATACCCAGGTGCCTTACTGTATCATGTGTGTCATTCAAGTAACTTGAATTAATCGCGGGTGCCGAAGATAGCGGGCAGTAATAGTCATACCACAATAGGCAGAGGTGAGTTATATCAAAGCGTTATAAATGTTTATATAAATATCAAGAGTATATGTCCTTATTCAGTTACCCAGGGCAGGTACCTAAAGTGCCCTTGATATAATGTAAGTGACATGGTACCCTTAATACACCATGCGCCTAGGCCCAATGTGCTCTTAAATAATACAGATAACCATGTTCAAAATCCAAGTACTCCACGTGTTCTTAATACACCGGTTGCCCATAGGCCTAGGCCCTACCCTTCACAGATGGCCTTAATAACCCAGGTACCGCATTTGCCGGCATTATATCCATACCAATGTACCCGTATTATATCCAGTTTATAATGGAAAGCGCAGGTATAGGTGCCGAAGCTATACATTTTGTAATAGCGGGTGGTTAGTCACATCAAAACGTATAAAGATGAGGGTATTGTAAAAAAGCAAGAGTATGTCGTTGATACTCCATGTATCCTAGGTGCCCTTAATACTGACATTGGTACCACAGTGCCCTTAATAATCCATATATACCATGTGCCCTTAATAAATCCATGTATGCCATGCATGTATAACACATGGTGCCCTTGATTATTCAGGTACCACACCATGTACTTCAAGATTGTGTATTAGTGATCCAATATAGGTCCTCCATGGACTATGTGGTTTATCTTGAATCGAATATTAAGGGCTCCCGTGATAACTGTATGCGGCTATTAGGGCCTACATGGATTAATAAGGACACCTGAATGGTTATTCAGGTGTATATTCAGGTGTAGGAATACTTAAAATATTCAGAGTATCTGGTTTGCCTTAATATCCCCTCCCCGAGTTACCCCCTGTCAGCTCATGTCCGTACCCATTTTGTACCCCAAATATTACAAAAGTTGTATTTTAATGTCAAAACTGAAAGTAACTTAAAATTAGCTTTAAAATGTCTCCCCCGATTCATTTATTGCCCCGCCACCCTGTTTTCCTCCTTTAAAATGTTGATATGTGTGCTATCCGGGTTTGGTTTGGCCATTTACTTAAATACATTATTCCTCCAATAGGCATGTAGGGCCTAAACGTATGTCGTCCCTTTGTCATGTTTGTTGTGTTCTAAATAAGGCCTTCCGAGATGCTACCTAATACACCCTTAAAATCTAGTTATCACAGGTGGCACACCTGCGCATAGTATATCCAGGTAATTTGAGACTATCTGCGTTTTATAGTGAACCTGTAATCCAGATACCACTGGTGCCCTTACTAATCCAGACACTCTATAATAATCATGATAATATACTACACGTTCCGTTTATCCAGATGCCTATGTGCCCTTATATCCAGATTATCAAGAGAAGTGCGGGTTAGGAGGAGGTGGCTTTAGGGTATGATGGGGCAATACCGCACGTTCCGTTTATCCAGATACCCATGTGGCCTTAGTAAGGCCGCCTTACTATATCCATATTATCAAGTAAGGGAAGTGCAGGGGAAGGGGGCTTAGACCTTAGGGTATGATGTGACAATCCCGTAATTTACGTGCTATATAAGCCGCACGGCGAATAAGCCGCAACACCTCAAATTAAGATTCAGACCTCATCGTATACAGTAAGCCGCACCGCTGTATAATAAGTCGCACAAAGAAAATGAAAGGGGTGTGTGTGGGGGAGGGGTGTGTGTGGGGTTGGGGGTCGACCATGATCCACCTGCCCATAGCTTCATGACCAGCCATGGGGTTACAACTGCATTGAGTGACTCCATCAAATGTATTTTCCTTCAGCCACTTCAAATATGTTATCCTGGATACGGTTTGCGCCTTGCTCCCAGTTTCTTTATTAAAATAAAGGTCTTGGCTTTATGATTAATGTTTTGTTTGTGTCTTGCTCTCGTTACATTTTATTGTACTGTACGGTATGCACCGCGGAGCAACCGTACGGACTGCCTGCTTTCACTGCATGCCCCGTTTACGCCACAAACGCACCCCCACTTTGTCTGCGTCATTACGTGTGCGCCGAATCGTGTGCGCCAAGTTAAACGCGGTCGCGCAGCAACAACAACGGTTGGTATGGTACCGCCAGTTTCTTTATCGTTAGCAAACTCCGCGTTCATCTATTAATGTGAAAGTGTCACTTCAAGATCTGCGTAAGAGTTTTTGTTTACATTTAGAAAATGTCGTAAAATATTTTAATTTGTTGGACGTATAGTAGGCTCGTATCATCCCGTATACATGCTTGTTACTATGCGTTCTTTAAGAATAACAAACAGCCGCATATATACAGAAATGTAGCTATATCCCTGAAGAAAATATTTTGGGTGAAGACCATATGTCATCACTCATTCCGAAAACCACAATTTGTGTCCGAACAGTAGCTACCCGAGTAAAAGATTTTCAACATTTCAGATTTTCACATGTGATCCTTTCTGCGCATGTCTGAAAACGGGAAAAAACGGGCATTGATCTATCTAATTAGCTCGTGTATTAGAGGCGCAATTACCACGCTTTTTCAGTTGAAGAGGGACGCGAGTGTAAAATTATATTGAACTATCTAATAAAGCCATGTTCCGAAAATTAGTATAGATAAATGGTTTAGTGTTCAAAACGAACGAAAATTTGAATTGTATTTTATTTAGATGAATTCGTGCACACCGCGCCGCTATGTCGTAGATTGTCGTATTTATAACAGCACGTCAGATTGGATATTACGCATGTAGATGTAGTCCATCAATTCTGAAAATATACGTGTGGCTACTTTATCGCTATTGTCTTGTTGACTAACTGTGGGATACGCGAGGGTTTAGGTTAAAAGACCCCCTAAGGTAGGCAAATAAAATATATTTACTTTGCTCACGACGTACAATCAGACAATTTCATCACACAAAGTGCATGAATTCTGACGTTTTCATTGTTAAAACTGTATTTTTTTCCCAACATTTCAATAATGAATTCAAACACGGGCTTGAAAATGAAGCGCGGGCGGGTTACGGGAAACTAAAAATCAAGTTGGCGGGGCCTAATCATTGACCTTCCGTGCAATCGCCCTATAGGCCATACCTAAGCCCCGGAAAAAAACGCACGAACTTTTGGTAAAAAACGCACGAACTTTTAAGCAAAAGCGAGATATACCGAGATTTCATCAGATTCACTAAAAACCCGAGAAAAACGCACCGAAATTGTTGATAGCGAGAGAAAAACGAGAAATCGGATAGTGATACAATCATGTACATAAAAAAAAAAATCGCCATCAAAATGTATCATTTGAATCGCAAATCCCGGGCGCAAATCATTCTTATTTTATTCTGCAATCGTTTCATCATTCATATCGCCATCAAAATGTATCATTTGAATCGCAAATCCCAGGCGCAAATCATTCTTATTTTATTCTGCAAGTGCAATCGTTTCATCATATCGGGATCGCACATGCATGATCACAGAACCATTTTTCGGCAGCTCAGGGATACTCAGGGAGTTTAATAGCACCGCACTGCATCTTGGGAACCACGTGTTACGGCATGATTCACAGGTCATCGCCTCCACGTATGCGTAGTATTAAGTTGACCTTTTGAACCGTGCCTCTAATTACGAGCTTCATTTATTATTACGCCAGCGTGGGAATTGCGGCCATTTTAATAGCCTCGTGTGAGAACTTTGCTTGCCTATTACAAATACGTATTTGGAACTGTGTTTTTTGAAACGGATACAGATTTATCGCAGAGCACTTTTTTGTTGTTTTTCGTTGTTTCAACATTTCTTCATAAAACACGCGATTCCGAGCGAAAAACACACAATTCACGGGCGATTTTTCTGAAAGCGAGAATTGATATAAAAAGCGAGAATCACGCCGTAAATACCGAGATTGCGTTATCTTCCGGGCCTTAGCCATACCAGATACAGTTGGTTTGATCAGCTGAGCTAGGCATGTTCATAAAATTTTGAAAATAAAATTATCTCTTTGAAAATGGAATACATGGAAACAAAGTACTTTACAATAAAAAATGATGGTTCAACCTTGTCTGCAGGCTGAATAATAAAAAAGTTATAACCAAAAGTAGTTTGCCTCATATTGCTGAAAACTGGGCAAGGCATGCACATTTTAAATCATTTTATTTTAGGTAAAAAAGGGTTTACTTTCATGTCCAGTTGCTTGGGTGGGGTTATTTAGACATCAGTGAATACACCCAGCTTGTTTCATACTTTTCCGCTGGATTTAAAAGAGGTAAACATGGAGTTTTATTTTTTATTTAAAAAAAAAAAAAAATGTCGCCCTCTATAGTCAATGATATGAACATCCCTAGCTGAGCTCTTTCAATTATTTTAGTCACTACTGGGAGCACTGAAATTGGCCTATAGTTACCAACATCGGCAATATCCTCAAATAGGTCTTACACACGGAATAAAGAATAAGGCAGCTATCATTTTTACAATGTAAAACAACTGCAAAACAATTGCTGCCGTGCTTTATTCCGTATGTAAGACGTCTGTAAAAGACCTACTGTAAGACCTATCATTTATATTACCCCAACATCTATTCTATTTCTATGATCTAGTAGTATACATCTACATCAAGCTAGGATTCAGAGCTAGTGTTAGTGCTACATACTACTGCATACTACACAGTTTGACAGTCAGTAGTGTAGGGTATTCCAAAGCTTAATTACCCGTTTACTCCATAATTGCGTAGGCATGATCATACATGCATAACATTTTTGAAAATTTGGCCACCTCAATCATCATCATGTCAATCGAGTTCCGACTGTATTGTTTTTCGATTGTGTAAAATCAAGTTTTACATACCAATTACAATAATCATTATGAGTATGTTATTACTTGAGATCATGCTCAGCACAATAATTCATATAATACATACCGAAAGATCAATGATATACGAAAATATAAGAATTTGTGCAGTTCCTTTAACGGCGAAAACACCTGCCGTTCGAAGTGTGTCAAAAAGGCAAACAAAATTACATGTGTGTAGTGTAAGCGGTCCTCGGTTTCTTTTGAACTTATCGTGATACTTCGCTAGTAAAAATTATCCACGAATACCAGCAAAGCGACCAAATATAGCGCCCTCATTTCCGGGTATCAACTAACCAGGGGAGGTAGGATTTAAATTAATGTTATGGTTTGCATCAATCAATCAAATCCTGTATAGTACATGATTCGTGTCGCGGTTGAGATTCGTGGATTCGTGTCGGTCGGTTCATCTGAGACGAATATACCTGGGTACCAGGCAGGGTGTATGTTAAGGTTTTTATTGTGTGTAGCAAAACTGCTATGCAATTAATTTTTTGTATAGCAATTTACAAATTGTGCATAGCAATTCCAATTTGCTGTTGATCCGTTAAATCTATTTTCAATTAGTACAACCATTTTGCATACGTCTATGTAAGATTAGGTGCAGGATTGATTAAATGAGTTTCAATGTTCGTGCCCAGATCAGATCCCTGAGAGAACTGTCAAATCCCCAAGTCAAGTGTGCCGCGGTACGGCCAGAAACTTTTAATATAATTATTATTAAGTCGATTTAAAAACAGGGGGTGAGCTTTGGTACAATTGTAAACATTTTCGATTTCCTAGTAATTTGTTTTCTAGAATAGGAAGAAGACTGATGAAATCAAATATTTACAATATATATTGTAGATAATTTCACTAATTAGCTGTCCGCTGACCCGTTCAGAAGCAAACAATAATTAAAACCATTCATTATTAACTCTCACCCCTATATTGGAAAATGGTCAGGCCCGGGTCGAAAGTCAGGTCGAAGTTTACGGCATAATTAATTGCGTACATGTTCATCTGAGCTGTACATGTAATGGGAATTCTCGTGTGGTTACGAAGTGTTAATGTATGATGTAATTTGTAAACAATCAGTCTAGAACGTGTCATGTGGCGAGTATAAAGTCGACGAATGTAGTGAGTTTATCAATTTAAACGTATCCAAATACGGAATACTATGTGATTAAATGGCGTGAAATGGACCATTTACATCACTAATAATAGTAAGTTAAAATCAATCGGAACTTCGGAAGGAAATAATAGTGTCCCGAGTCCAAAATGTTGTGTAGCAAGTTTGCTACATGCATGTACAAATGTGCATCGCAGTTGTGCTTGATTGTGGCGCAAACTGCGATGCGATACCGGTTAACATACACGCTGGTACCAGGGTACCAGGTATATTCGTCTCAGGGTTCATGGACCATGGACTGATAAGTCCATGATTTGACAATGGGAACCATGGAAATGAATCTGCCCATTCTTTTGGTCATAAATAGCCCTCTATTGGTGAACATCTTCGTACTTCCATTTCGAGACAAACATAATTGCGTATCCCCAGTGAGCGACCTCACATAGAAGTATACGTACGGCATACGGTATACGCCTATACGGTATTCGCTATTCGCTATTCGGTTCGCTATATACGCTATACGGGCACGGCGAGTCACTAGCACTCGCCGCGCGCCTTACTCGGTCTAAGTTTGGCGCCGATCAAATGGACACTTCAGAAATGGATTATTACTGAGTTAAGACGACGAGTTTTAAATTCCAAATCCAATGTTATTTTCCTTACTTTAGTGACACAATTTGTGTAGTAGGCTGAGTTCACATAGGATCAGGAGTATACTATTCGGGTATACGGTGCACCGTGCACCTTACGCGTTGCAAAGCACGCGGATAGCTTAAATCGAACTATACCAGGTCACATAATAAGAAGGCACTATTGAAAAGGCCGTATACCGGGTGTCCCTAAAAAAAGGGTGCACGTGTTTACCCCACTTGTTGACCATGAAGTTCTAACATTTTGTGTAAGATGTTTACACATGTTAAAAGATTAAATACCTGTCTTTCAGATGATGCTTATTTTTCATCGGATTCGGATTTGTCAATCCTGAGATATGGACAATTAACTAGAGCTACCCAGAATTGATGTTGTGCCACTTTACAGTTTCAAAAGTTTACTCCTAAGATACAAGTTCCACTTGTAAGATTGCCCTTCACCAGTGTTATGCAAAATAACATTGTTGTATAGAGATTGAATAGGTTTAAATAATAGAATGAGTGCCTGTGTATCCAAGCAGAACTGAATAATTATAAAGATGTTTGTTACATGATTCGAACCAGTCCTTTTGACGAGGTTTCACAAAATGTTTATGCGGCCGATTTTCAAAACAGGACAGACATCCATATGGCTGGGTGCGGCCTCAATTTTCATTAGAAGAGGGTGTTCATGGTCTTTAAATATCATGAAACGAGAAGTCCAGCAGAAGCCACCAGAGCCTGAGTTTGCCGCGATTCATTTCCCAAACACTCGCGACCATCTAGCAGGGATAGCACTGGATCAAAAATGTGAGAGGTCCCATGAAATTTTTCGGGACCCCGTAGGACTTCAAAAAACAAATGTAAGGGGTCCCTCAAGAAAATGAGAGGTCCCGAAGTATGGGTATTTGAAAATGGACGAAACTGATTTAGGAAAATTAGAGGCCACACTATGAGTCGATGACTTATGGTTTGGTTAGTTAATTAGGGGTCGACGGGTATGATCGATGATGAGGACAGTTTTATTGAATTTATATTGTGAGCAAAGGATGGATATGTAATTTACAGAATTTCTTAAGGTTTCCATTTCCATACATCGTCAAATGTGAGGGGTCCCTTCAATTTTGATCAGGACCCGCAAGGCTTTCCAATTTGAAATCTGACGCGTCACTATTCGAAAGTGAGAGGTCTAGGACGCGCAGACGCGTCATAATGCGACCCTTGCCATCTAGCAATACACCTACAAAGGAGTATTGGAAATACTTGGTAGATGATACAAGCACCAATATGAATAAAGAACACTGGAAGACTAAGATATGAAAAGTGGCAGGACACAGTAACACATGTTACTCTCAAATGTGCAGGTTTCGTCCCACCACATCTTGAATACGCCTCTGCTGCTTGGAATCCTGGCACCAAGAAAAAACAGAATTCCCTCCAAAAAGCCCAACGTAGAGCAGCAAGGTTTGTCAAGGGAGTCAGACTTCACGGTTACAAAAGTCGAGTGTTACAGATGTTGAAACATCTTGGATGGAACTCCATCGAGAGCCGAAGACACACAAACGCATCACTACATTACACACAATTCTTATGGACCTCATCGACATTGACCAATACCCGTGACATCAAACTGAAACCAGACCGGTCAAAGGGGGCGGGGGGGGGGGGGGGGGGGGGTGGGGGGCCGAAACTAATCCTTAAAAACCCTTCGCCCTTTGTTGTGCCCCCGCCCTAGTAGCGTGCGCAAAGGAAAACTGCCAGCCGGGTGAAACACTGCCAGTCGGCAGGGCCGCGTCGATAGGGTTTGTGTGTGTGGGATGTAATCCGAGTCAAGTCGGCACTTAATTTGGACATGTAGTCTACAAATGTATGCACTGTGGGCTAAATAAAGGAAAATGTTAGAGAGAACTGCTGAAAACCCCGGTGATTGGCCATGAGCTGTTGACTGTGCGACGGTTTTTTGACCGTGCGATTGTTTTTGACCGTGCGAAATTTGTTGACCCCCCTCCATCTATGTGAAATTCACGAGGTGACTGCAATTTCTTTTGGGGCAACCTTTTCACGAATATTTCAGAAATCTTCCCCCCCCCCCTGAAAAAAATCCTAGCTTCCACTGATTCAATACGTAGCCTATCCATGTTCCAACTTTCCGGTTTATCATAATATCGTATCCAGGGGGTGGGGGCGTGGCGCAGGAGGCCCCCATTCAACTATTACTAGCCTATCCATGTTCTACTAACTTTCCGGTTTATCCATAATAAAATAATAATATCGTATTCGTATCCAGGGGTGGGGCCGGGGGCGGGGCGCAGGAGCCCCCCTCCAAAGTTGACAAGTCACGTCCCCCAGTGGCAATTTTCCGATGTGGGGGAGTGGGGGCGGAGCGACCCCTCCAGCTAAAAAAAAAATCACCTTTTTAGTGTTAATGCCAATTTTTGCGCGCAAAGCGCGCCTTAGCATTTAAAACTTTTCATTATTCAAGATGACTTCAGCCTTCCCTTTTTCTGGAGTCTTTCTGGACCACTGAACAGAAAATTTCCTAGTGTAGGAAACTTTGTTTTTTAATTAGTAAGCATGTGAGAAAATGCCAGAATGCTGAACTTTGCCTTAAAAATGCCTAAACCGGCTTCAAGAGGGGCTTTCCCCTGATCCCACCGCTGCCACCAGGGAGAAGTCTGGCCCCTACTTCGCCGCCCGCACTCGCTTCGGTCACAATTTGACTAATCAGCTGATCATTGAACAGGGCAGGAATCTTTGCCTGTTGTAATTGATATGGTATGTTAAAGGTAACATTCTGTTGGTGTAAATACTATTATTTTTAACATGTTAAAAGTATAGATAAATACTTCATTTATCAACACATTACTCAACTATTCAATTCTTTGTATATTTTTTTATAGTTTATATTGAAATTTGTTCAAATTCTTATACCACTTGAGCTAATATTATTGTATTTGCCTTTACAAAATTCTGATAAATTCTCAATCTATACGTTAGAAAGTATATTGACAGGACAGCGACAGATTGATTTTTTTCTCTATCCGCTAGATAGCGCTACCATCGGCAATAATCATTTCAAGGAATCCGAAGAATTTGCGTCTCACAACTGGCATTCGAAGATTAAAACCTCCATCATTTCAGTAGCATTTGAATTCATTTTCTGTTTATGACCAAGGTATGTTATAGATCTATTCATTGTTGGTGGATTTTGTCTGAAACAGGTTGAACCATGGACTTCCATGGTTGAACACACGGGTAGGTCTAGACCCAATGGTGGCTATACTATCGTTCATGCTTCACACTATAGCCACAACACCCTCTATAGACACACGACGTCGCGAAAATCACATTTTTAATTCAAGATTTTCACATCAAATATAATTTAAATCAATCAAAATGCACTCACATGTTGTTCCTAGAACTCTTAATCTTATTCTTAGTAATACATTGAGTTAATTAATTTTGATCAAGCATCCTCCTTTTGGGGAAAACATTGAGATGAAAAATCGGCAGTGCTGACACTCAATGTGAATTTCGCGACGTCAACAGTCAATAGGGAGTTTTGTGACCCTAGGTAGCCAGCTACCTAGGACAGGTCACTATTGGGACTAGGGTAGGTCCCTCTCCGCAGTCAGCGAGCGGCAGAGTCAATATTAATTTGAAAGCTTATTTATGTATACATACACTTTATATAAACTGCTCACAAAAAGTATCGAAACACTTAGAAACAAGGGCGTCATCCCGTTTTCAAAAGTGTGGGGGGGGACACCAGGCGTGGATCCAGAAAAGGTTAGGGGCGGCCCCCAAAAAATGAAATTGATCGGGTATGATCCAAGCGGTGCACAGCACCGCCCTCCGAGCTATGCTCGGACAGGGGGGAGTCTGAGGGGGGATGTGCTCCCGGCCTCAGAAGGGATGTGCCCCCCTCAGAAGTAGAAAAAGTTTCAATTTTGGAACTCATTTGGTGCGATCTGGTGTATACTTTTGACCAAAGTTTATCGAAAAGCCACCTCTTCATTTCCAATAATTTTTTGTTGTTGTTGTCAATAATGCAAGAAAAAAGTTGAGCATATTTTCCTGATTTAAGTAGGCCTATAGATTGTTTAAAAGCTCGAACAGGGGAAACTACTTTGCTAGCGTGCAAAAAATGCTAAATAATAAAAAGGTACAGAAAACGTTTCTGAAGCCATCTTGTTCCAATTTAATAACAAAGTAGTAAAAATAATTCATGCTGAGCGTGAAAAAATAGATATTGTAAAAAGAAATGTTTAGAAAAACGTTCCTGAATCCATCTTGTTAAGCTTGAATAATCAATAAATAATGAAACTAAAATGCGTGTAGCGTGCAAAAATTGGTTATTTTAACAGTAAAATGGTCCAGAAACCCGTTCATGAAGCCATCTTGTTAAGCTTGAATAAAAAACATTAAAACTAATTCGCGCGTAGCGCGCAAAAAAAATGGTTTTTTTACACTGAAATGATCTTGAAAACGTTCCTGAAGCAATCTTGTTAAGCTTGAATAATAAAACATTGAAAACAATTTGTGCGTAGCGCGCAAAAAAAATGGTTATTTAACACTAAAATGGTCCGGAAAAACGTTCATGAAGCCATTTTGTTTAAGCTTGAAATAAACAATGAAACCAATTCGCTCGAAACGCGCAAAAATGATCCAGAAAACGTTCCTGAAACATGTTTTATAAAGCCTGAATAAACATTGTAACCATTTCGCGCAAAGCGCAAAAAAAAGAGGCTATTTTTAACACTAAAAAGCTCCAGAAAAATGTTCCTGAGCCATCATGTTTAAACTGTCAGTTTTTAATCTAAAATGGTCCAGAAAAACGTTCTTTAAGCCATCTTTTTATAACTTGAATGAAGAAACATTGCCAACTCGCACGAAGCGGGCAAAACTGGGTTTTTTCTCACTAAAATGGTCCAGAAAACGTTCCTGAAACCATGTTGTTAAGCTTGAATAATTAAACATTGAAAAATCCGCGCAAAAAATGGCTTCTTTTGAGGGGCATCATCATCACTCATCATCATCATCATAATTAGACACTTTCAGCCTCAGGGTTATTCAAAAAAAGTGGGGGGGGGGGGACATCTGCTATTATGTCCCCCCCCCACTTTGAAAAGTGGGGGGGGGGGGGGGGGGACGTGTCCCCCTGTCCCCCACCCATATGACGCCCCTGCTTAGAAATGATCCAATATATAACGGCTCGAAAGGGTATGCATTAATCGAAGCAAATAACCAAGTGCATAATTTTGTACTGCATATTTTGACACCTGTCCTCGAACAATGAGATACGATGTTGCTAGTACAACAAATCATACTTAGTGATATTTGTCATCAGATCAGTTGGTATTATTCACCATAGGGTATTTTGCATGTTTCACTATCTTGGTAGGGGGAAAAACACCAAAAAAAACCACACCAACGTATGGGTTCCTGTACTACGATGTTGCGGAGCGGAGTTATTGTCATTTCATTGGTCGTGGGTCCAGTTTCAAAAGTGACAATCATCCTATAGAGGTTTGCATTACTGTTTAGAATGATCAGATTCGAGCTTTTCAATAGGGATGAGTGTCACTTTTGAAACTGGACCCACGATCATTGAAATGACAATAACTCCGCTCCGCAACATCGTATCTCAACGATCGAGGTGTCAAAATACGCAGAACAAAATGATGTACTTGGATATTTGCTTCGATTAATGCATACCCTTTCGAGCCGTTATATATATTGGATCATTTCTAAGTGTTTCGATACTTTTTTGTGAGCAGTTGATTTTATTACAGTAAGGGCTGAGACGAGAGCACTTGATGCTTTTTCATGCGGCTATAATCGGCTATATCTTGCCTCACATCCCAGTCAATTGTGGGCCCCCCTAGCTTATTGAAAATTAAAATGTAAATTGTAATACTGGATTCTATAATTCTATTATTAGTATTACTAGTAAATAATTATTATAATTAAGGCTAATGAAAGTGAATTGTTAGATTCCCGTCACATTTATTTTGGTCAGCGAGTAGGCGACTATTTCATTATTCATTATTCATTATTTTTGAAGCATTCATTTTTTTACAATATGTGCCCAAATACGTGTAGCGTATAGAACCAAGAGTGTATAATTGTGAATAGGGGCATCAATATGTTCTTACTACAATAAATAAATGAATTCCAGACCATTTTGCATACAAAGTCTTGTTTATTTTAAAACTGTCTTCTTCTTAATGCTTTTCAGAAGATTTTTCATCAAACACACATGCCCACCACCCATCTTAACAAACTCAGAAGTTCAAATCATATGATACGATTACAAGAAATAAGGCCAACAAATTAGGTTGCCCTCATGTGACTGATCCAAATTTGTGAGATTATGAAGTAGTTTTTTACAATACCAAAGAATATTGGTCTGAGAGAAGCATCGTCAATGCAAATGCAACAAAAAAAACCCTCAAAAAACATTCATATGATAGCAGGTAGCTGCACCAGTACGCTCGTGCACCGTCCTTAAAGATAGCCTCTGTCGCACCGATTTGCGTTCACTCGTCGCTATCATTTTATCATACGGTGTGAACAGTAGCAGATACTACACTATCGTCCACTGCAGTTTTTAAAGTATAGTTCACGTATGCTTTCAGTTTTATAGCGGGGTAAAAATATGCTTGTATTTTCTTTTTTTATGTTGAAATTTAAAAGGAAATAATTTACCTGTAATAATTAAATATATAATTTACCTTTTTTAATATTTTCTTTAAATTTTGTGTGCGCAAATATAGTATGTTTGGGTTTATTAATTGTACATATTGAGTTTATTTCACTTAAATGATACAGTATATTTATATGCACGTTCTAAATGTATGGTGCATGGTGGTTAGTGGCTCTGCTGTGTTACGATTCGGTAGAAATGGATTGATGGAATCTGGAAATCAGCGATAGCGGAGGCAATAATTAAATGTCTTTCTGGTGTATAGGCCTGCTGTACAAGTTGTATGGCTTCGAAAAGTGCCTCGAAATTGCTAAAAATGAAAAAAAGATTGTCATATGGACTGGTTGGTATGTCGAGTATTCGATTTACATCGTATTTGTACTTATTTATTGATGAAATACGATATAATTATAGTCAAACTTGGCTTATTTTTTCTAAACAAAAAATAATGAAATATTTACCAAATAATGAAATATTCACGCGGGGACCAAAATGTGAGTCGGTCGGGCGACGGGAAACTAACAATTCACTTTCATTAGCCTAATAACAATAAAATAATAATATATATCACATCACTTTATTAGCATCATAAAAGTTACACATACAGAATTGATACACAATAAAGGAAAACATGTAAATCCCAGATCAGTTCTCCATTCAGGTGGACGAACGCAGGGATAATGGGGACAAACTAAACACAACATGATAAACAAAACAGACGTGTTAAAACATTAAAAATAGATATTCATATAAAAGGGACCTGCCCTGCAGTAAACCATTATGATTGCACGTTGAGAGTTGGATAATTGTCCCATGTGGGTTCCTTGTGAGCATGGAAAATAGAGAAAGATGACAGAATAGATAGTTTGGTGATGTTGTCCCGGAACATTTTAAAAGTAGTGGGGTTATTGCACAGTTTGAGTATATATTTGAGTCTACCAAGATTGTGAGGGGATATTTAACCATGGCTACCAATTTCAAGGGCGACCAACTCACACTCAAAATCATTGTTCTGAATATCAGCAACCAGAGCGGCGTATTTGTCAGATTTTCTTGTGTGCGCTTTCTCAAGATTGAGTTCAAAGGGCACTGTGAGTTCGATGATGACCAGTTTCCGTGAATTCTCCCAGAACACGCAGAGATCGGGGATCAGGTTTGTGTCGGTGCAAACCGAAGGAATGGTGGAGTTCCTTTTTTTGAATTCTGGGAGGTCGCACAAAATTTGAGGGTCTTTTGGAGATTGAAAACCAGTCATCATCGTCTTACATATGTAGTGCAGAACGTTATTGTGGCGCCACGTAAACCTGCCCTGGTCAAGAGAGACAGAACAATGATTGAGAATGTGGTGGAGGGTAGCCCTGTTCTTGCAAAGGTTACATTTGTCATTATTGGATTTACCCCAACGTTTCAGATTGACTTTGTTGTTGAGGGTGTCACACAAGGAATTGACAACAAATTTGTAAACGCCAACTGGCAGGTTATAAACAACACTTTTCCAATAATATGATTTGGCTTCAGTGCACAATAAGTCTAAAAATCTACCTTGAACCAGCAAGGGTTTTACCTGGGTGTGCCAATAGTCGGAGACATCTTCCTTTATAATCTTTTTCGCAGCATTTTGACATGATTTGATAGTGGTAGCATTTTGCTTGGATTTCAGAAAGATGTCCTCAGACTTTTTGGCAAATGATATTTTAGAAGTCCAACCCCCCTCCCTCTCAAGGCGAGAGTCTATGCAGTGATTTACGATCTCATCACCTTTCAAACGCGAAGATATGTGAGCAACAGTGTGGCTTTCTAATAAATCAGCTATCCTTTTGATGGCCAGACCGTTAGGCATGTGAATAAAGGCCAGCGTGGCTGGATGAGGAAGTCCACACCATTTCTTGAGAAAGCGGTTGGCCAAAGAATCAAGATCAGTAAGATGAGTAGAGCACATATCATTGACGGTAAGATGGAAACGGAGGGATGGAAGGAAATAATTTGCATAGATTCTCATCTTGTACTCATTTCTGATGAGAGATTTGTCGATGCGGTCAAGACCTTGGTTTATCATGTCACGAATGTACTCATAAATCTCGGCGGGTTTACTTTTGAATGTTATAAGGGAACCGAGGAACTTATGTGGGCCTTGATCGATCGTCAAAATCTCTTCATCATCCAAAGAAAAGTCGACCCTATTTGCTGACCCGCAGCATATTGACAATGACCTACATTTAGATGGTTTTAGTTTCAAACCCATTGATTTAGTTTGGTCGGAGATTTTGTTTATAAGTCTCTGATGCGTACGTTTGTTCCCCGTTATAAGACAAAAGTCGTCTGCGAATGGTGTTGTGATTATTTTGGAACCATTCAGGTTGTAGCCATGACCATTGTCATTTTCAAGGGATTTAATGATGGGATTAAAACATAGAATAAACATGATCGGTGACAGGGGGTCGCCTTGGAAGATGCCCTTGTTAAATTGAAACGGATCAGAGGACCACGTTTTTGTGGTAACCCTACCATTTAGTGAGGAGTAGAGATTTTGTATGTAGGTCTGAATCTCGGGAGGGATGTTATTGGTACTGAGCGTATGACGAATGAGATCGTGTGAGACAGACCCAAAGGCATCTTCCAAGTCGAACCATGTTATATGAGCGGTCCTTTTATTGGCTTTGCTATGACTAATGATTTCATGCAGGACCTGATTATGCTCGACACAGCCATTTTTACCTTTGAGAAAAGCTTTTTGGAGTTTAGTATTAACAATATGGTTATTCACAATAAAATCATGGAGTCTGTCGGCAATAAGCTGGTGAAAGAGTTTGCCAGTACATGAAGATAAAGCAATCATCCTAAAGTTTGAAGGAACATCTGTTTCACCCTTTTTGTGCAATAGAATTATTTTACTTTCGGCCCATGAAGAAGGTGGTTTACCATTCTGAAGCACTTTGTTGTAGAGTGTTGCAAGGAAGTGATGTGTACATGTTAGTTTCTTTAGGAGGCCATACGTTATGCCGTCTGGACCCGGTGGAGATCCAGAGCTTTTCTTTTTCAGCAGGTTTTTAATGTCTCTGGGTTTGATGGCAGACATGTCAAAGTCATAGATCATAGCGCCACTGTCGCTCTTTTCAAACCATTTAAGTTTGTCAAAGTTAATCGGGACATGTAGTCCATACTTGGAGCCAAAATAACTGTCAGCTTTAGTTTTGTTAAACGAAGGGAATTTGGGGGATTCATAAAGTGTTCCTGAAACTAGCCGCTTACTGAACTCCCAGAACTTGGAGCGGAATCGGGTTTCCTCGTGTTTAGCAGTTCTTTTCCTGTCGCCCTTGTTTTTCTCCTGCTTACGGTAATCGTACGCACGGAGAGTGTCAAAGAATTCCTTGCGCAGATCATGTTCATGTGGTGCGTTAGGTTTGAACGCTTTTCTACGAAGTTTGTTTTTCAGAGTGCGTAATTCGTTCAGAGTTTTTGGTTCCCGACGTTTAAAGGAGTTTCCCCCTGGTTTTCGGTAGACTTTGGATCAATAAACTCAGGGTTGTCACATAGAAATTCACGAAATTTACCAGCCTCCTCCGGTGTTATTTTACCATTGCTTAGGTCGTGATGTAGTGGATTAGTTTAATACCGAGCTCTTGATTATAGCTGGTCCATTGAGTACTGAGTAGCTGAGGCACCACAAATCGGATAAACGTTGACAATGCACACGATCGGTGTCATTTCAATGGTGTTATCGATTGACAGAATCACAACAAATATGGTGCAGTATACAGCAATACTAGTACAGTTACCGTGTCCATTTAGCATAGTGCAAAACAAGGTAAACTGAAGTGAAGAATCCCGAAATATGAACGAAAATGAGACGAAAACTTACAAAAGACTTTCCAAGCAGATGGACGACATGACCTACTAGTGTCTGATATATAGATGATAAATCCGACAGTGGTCTATCTCCCGACCGTGAGAAATTGCAAAATTTGCAGAGGCGAAATAGCCCTTCACACGGTAGTCTAATGTAGATAATATTTATATGATACTGGTTGAAACCATGTTTGCAATATATTTTGAATGAAAAGATTGAAATGATTATATTATAATAAATTAATATATTATATAGTGTAAGTGTGCCGCCCTCTCTCCCTATATATAATCCTGCTTCATTCATGTCCCGTTGCTGTGTTAAATACAATAATTTCCCAAAGGACGGGATATGCGAGGCAAGATTATATTATAGGCCTATATTATAGACAATAGTGTGCCGCCCCCTCTCCCTTATAAATAATCCTGCCTCGCAGCCTGTTGCCATGTTATTAAATACAATAATTTCCTATTGACCGGGACCCAAGTCAAGATTATAATGTGCTCAACCCCTCTCTCCCTATATATAAATAATCCTGCCTCGCGTCCCGTTACCATATATTAAATACAAATTTCCCATTGACCGGGACGCGAGTCAAGATTTATAGTGTGCTCAACCCCTCTCTCCCTATATATATTCCTGCCTCACGTCCCGTTACCGTGTACAATAATTACCCATTGACCGGGACGCGAGTCAAGATTATAGGATAGGTATGGATATCAAACTGTCTATAGTGTTTTATTGGCCCGTAGGGTGAGAAAATAAGATTTCTTTTGGGGGCTAAATTTGCGTGGGAGGGGATTTTTTTTTTGGGGGGGGGGGGGCGGGGGGAAGAAGGATTTTCTTTGTTGCTGGACATTTAAAATCTGCAAAAAAGGGTTGATTTTAAACGTCCTGCATGGTCATAAAGCTGAATTTAATCAACAAAGTGAACAGGAAGTTTAAAATCCGCTAAAAATGGTTGATTTTAAACGTCCGGCATGCCGCATGGCCAAAACCAGAATTTAATAATAATGAAAGGGAGGTTTTAAATCAACCTTTTGGGACCGCAGATTTTAAACAACATGCTGAGATATTCCCTTCTATTCCTCACCAATACAAAATTAATCTAAATTTCCGTTCATAAATAGTGCTTATGAAATGAAAAAAGTGTCACAAAAACTGAACCAAAATGCCACGGCCCGGTATTGTGATTTGTGACACACTCATAATTTGCAGTGATCGTTAATGTTCAAAGATAACCCTTTTAAATGGTTTTAACCATTTAAAAGGGTTAATGGCTCAATCTCCATCTACATGTATCTGAAAAACTGACTCCAAATAAATCTGGTATAAAACAATGCTCGAGTACAGTAGACTTTATAACCCTGTTGAGTTATGCGAGCCAGTTGTGCAACTTTGGGTCAGGGTGCATGGGGTCGACTCGAAAGTGGATTTGGTTATCCTGACCAACAGTGTGGGTGTGTGCAGGATGGTAGTATAATACAGGGTCGTGTGCCCTGAGTTGGGACCCCTTTGTGTGACATATGCTAAAAATGGAAAAATCACATGGATTTTGCTTAAAACATTTTTAGCATTAAAACTATACATAGGAGTATAAGGAAAGTATACATTTCCTGAAAGCATACACGTTTCTAAATCTCACAATGACAATGTCAAGGTCATTATACAGGGTGGGTAGATAATATATAGGGTGCAAACATCAAGTAATGCACTAAAAATACAAAATTTTCACTGGTCATTTACATACCTTGAAGATAAAATTATAATTTATTAAGCTGCATAAATCAAAAGTAGCAGCATAAATCAAAAGTATACACTAGTATTACAAAGAAAAATGTTGCCACCTTTGTCTTTAGTTATAAAGGATACCTTATACAGGGTGGTCAAAATTTGTAACAAGTATGTGAAAACGTATTTCTGAAATAAAGTTAACCGTTATCATAATTTAGTGTCATAATAAATTTTAAATTGACGTTTGTAATAATATTGCACCAAACACAAACATATGACCAATAATTACCATGTTATACAGGGTGTAACAAGTGAAAGGCACATGTATGATCGAGTCCTCAATCCACGCGTTTCTTCACTTTTTGATTTTATTTTGATGAAAGCAATGATAATGAAATGAAATAAAACACACATGAAATGATCATGTTACAATTAGAAATGTTGCCTAGATATACTAAATTTAATATGGCCAATAACATCATAGGCCTATACAGGGTGTCACAAAATAACGCACATGCGATCTAACGGAGCGCTTATTTTTGAACTGCCATACCAGATTTTCAGCATGGGTAAAATAAATTAGTATTCGGAAATTGTGCAAGATGCAATGTAAGTACTTTTGTCGGACAATGATCAATAGACTATTAACAATGACACCATGGACTCAAAGCCCCCACCCCTTCCCATATCTCGCTAAGCGCCGTAAATCTTTCAAAATTGATAAAGATGTCACAAATTCTGGACAAATTTCAAGATTGCGCGCATGCAATATGCACATCGTACACGCTTAGAACAAATGGTTCTTAAGTTGTCCTCTCAGGAGAACCCTTAAAGGTTCTTTAAAGAACCAAAAATAGTTCCCCAAACATGATACAGAACCATTTTTAGTTGATACAGAACCATTTTTGGTTCTATGAAAAACCTTTTGGGGTTCTTCAATTTTCAAGAACCTTTTTTGAAGGTTCTATAAAGAACCTCTCTCTTGAACCTTCAAAAAAGGTTCTTGAAAATTGAAGAACCCCAAAAGGTTCTTCATAGAACCAAAAATGGTTCTGTATCAACTAAAAATGGTTCGGTATCATGTTTGGGGAACTATTTTTGGTTCTTTAAAGAACCTTTAAGGGTTCTCCTGAGAGGACAACTTAAGAACCATTTTTTCTAAGCGTGTATAGTATCGCTTGGGACATTTAACCACGAGATGTACACGCGGGCTTTTTGAACTCACTCGGCATGCATGCAGTAGAGCGTGCATACCTTGTAATTTGTAAGCTGTCATTTGTCTGGTTATAGCAAAGTAAACATACCACACGTACAGAATGTAAAGGGGCTCGTATCGCAATATTTATACTGTTTTATTCCATGAAGTGGTTAATTTATTTTAAGATATAATGCACAAGTGTATGAATTGTTATCAGTATAGATAAATCAATCGGTATATTTTCTAATCGGTACAACAGCCAACATCTCTGAAATTCTATCTAGCATGTATCGTCAATGAGTGATGTGAATGAAGTATTTCAATGCGTGTCTGTGAGATTAGCTCCTCACTGCGATTCCTCCTCCTCCTCCTCCCCAATACTCCTGTTTACTCCTCAACGGTACACATCAGCCCGATCTCTCTGACATTCCATCTAGCTAGCATGTATATTGATAATCAATAAGTGAAGTGAATGAAGTATTTCATAGCTTGTCTAGAGATTGGCGCTGTGTGTGTGTATATGGGAATGGCTCCTCAACCCGCTCCTCAATCCTGTTCCTCCGATTCCTCCCCCTCCTCCCCAAGCACCCGTTGATCAATTATTTGCTCCCAATTAAAACTGAAATAATTAAGACATTATTTTGTGGATGTATGGAAAGAATATTTATTGTGCTTTGTAATGACACCAAATTTGTTATTTTATGACGAGAAATATAGAAACGGTGATAATATAAACATCATTAACAGTGTAAAAATGTCACACCTCCTCAAAATACGGGGTTCCAATTCGTGGCACACGACCACAGACCTGTGGGGCTTGAGTAAAAATTGGCGTGGAGCCAGTGGCCAGCTTAAGGGAGCGATTCTATGCATGGTCGGTGAAGGTTTCCACTTCTTTCCTAAGCCATGCCAACAAAGTATTATAGTATCAAAAGGGTATCCAGGCCTGAGTGCCCCTTAGCCTGGGTGCCCCTTAGCATGGGTGCCCACGGGTGTGCTCGCCCAGCGCGCATAAGAATTAAATTACACTCGTTATCCAATATCTCTGCATTCTTGATGATTGCTTTAAGACTTTTTAATGTGGAATGAGGTAACTGCTGATGGAGTTTCTTAATTATTTTTTCCTTCTCCTGATATGTCCCCTGTTCCATCATCAAGTCTTGCTTTCTTTCAATGGAATATATTAGTGTCCTGACGATGTTGTATGTATCTAGATCTATCTTGTTTCCGTTAACTTCCAAACTATCATCTGTCATACACTGCAAATTATGAGCATTTACTATTGGACAAACTAAAGTATATTTAAAAGTAAACGCAATTCTAAATACAAAACTAAACGTTAAAGTAAACGCAAACTAAACATTTCTCCCATTTTGCACCCAATTGACCTCAAAGCAGGCTCCAAGTGAGTGAATATAATCACAGATGTGTCCACCATCTGTGCTATAATAATGGGATAGTTATTGATACGAGGCTGGGTGGAAAACAGCTTAGTTGTTAGGCTCACATAAAGTGTTTAGTATTGTGTTTACTTTTTGAGTTTACTTTTAGTTTGTCCAAAAGTAAATGCTCATAATTTGCAGTGATATTTAACTTCATTGTCTGCGCATTCTGATAGCAAACATACACTCGGCAAAAGAAGTTCTTGGACACTTAAATTAAATTAATATTTAATAGAATATATATAATTATAATGCAAAAAGTTTAACTTCAAGTCTCGTGTTTATTTATAATTATATATGATTATATATATATAATTGTATATCAAAATAAGCAGAAAGTAATGCTCTAACAGCTTAACATGGACTTTAGACATGATCACTCATGCATGGCAGATCCCATTCACTTGACAATGGCAAGAAGATTGCAAAAAATTGGATAATCCCTCCATTCAAATGACTGTAAATGCTCATTTCTTGCAATTTCCTTTTACGCACCATACCATTGCTTAATGAATGTGCTCAGCCATGCATGAATGCATACATCTTAATTTCATACAGACATGATTGAGAATTGTTGTCTGCTTATTTTGACATGCAATTGTTTAATTTATATTAAGTATTTATGTGAAATATTTGAACTTCAATGAGTGTCAAGGAACTTCTTTTGACGAGTGTATATACTGGAGTTTAAAAATAACACAGTAAACAAATTCTGTGGTATAAGCCAGAGACAATGCTGAACATCAAATATATTTGAGACCGTGTTAAAACTGAGCTACGTTATCCAGATTTCTCAGCAACCATAGATAGTAGACACTGCATATCGTCAGCCTGCTTCGATAATTGCCTAACTCACTTTTCAGCAAAATTGAGTTTTTTGCATAAATCATGACTTCATTACATTATGCACATGCTGTTATAATATCTAAGTCATTGACCCATCAAAAGTGTTGATAAATGAAGAGATTTGTTGCAAAAGGGCCACCAGATCACTCCAACATGTTACTCATTTTGCATTATTGAATTTGCAATGACAAATCCATGGAATTAATCAAATTATTGTATGGCTGTGTTCATCTGTTTCTATGACTTGGATTAGTGCATCCATGCACGCCAATCGAGGCCATCAACAATACATGTCACATTCCACATAATGAAAAACCATACATCAATAATGCAAAATGAGTAACAGGTACAAGGGTAACAGGTTTCCTACTTTTGTTGTTTTCTAAGAACTAAAAAAAATGAGTTAGGCAATTATCGAAGCAGGCTGACGATATATAACACGTCATGTGATGTGACCTTATTACTCCATTTATAATGGAATTTCCAGAAATGACAGTCTAATATGCATTGAGCATTTAAACATCCGAAAATGTGAGCTACTTTATTGTGAGCTACGTTATCAAATTATAGAAGACTATCCTCATTTTATCACCCATAATAATATTAGTATGATGATTTATGGTGCGTAAAGCATGCACATGACATTTATCTTTAAAGAAACAACGTAAACATGAAATGTTTATTGTTTAAACTCGCCCATGCTTGCATATTTGTTTAGATGGATAACGTAGCTCACACAATTAATAATGCTAATGTACATATTCAGGATTCTCTTATTTCAATACACCTTTTGTGTGTAACATGAAAGGTTATCAGTAACATCTCAAACAACATTAACATAACAATTCTTCATTTTGTTGTGATTTTCATTTTATATAACGTAGATCACTAGGCTTTGCTCACAAATTGTTATAAATGCTTTAGTTTGAAGAAACACGAGAGGTGGTGTTGGCAACTTTACTATATGACATCAGTGACGCATAGCGCGCATATACATATAAAAAATCCCCAACAAACGCAAATTTGAAACAATTTCTTTTCCAACTTTTTTCTAACCTATTGGCACCATTTATTGTAGCATTGCCCATATGCCCATTGCCTAGCGTTATGGAAGTACTACATGTAGACACCGAGTACTCGGAGTATGCTAGCGTATAGTGATTCATGACCAAATTGTTACGCTTTTATGTATAATGGTATAATAATATTTAAAGGGCTGACAAATATCCAACGATGCGAAAACCATATGATTTGATACTTCATACACTAACTGTACCCTAAGGCCATGCACCAAAACCTGCAAATCATTCAGTTAAAGTGTCACATGCACACAGATATCAATCTGGACTTCAAAACCTAACTATTGTGGGTAATAAATTTCAGACAGAAAAAATGTTTGTGTTTCCATAATTTTAAAACACCCTATTTAGTATTCTTTCCATCAATAAACCATGGTATTTTTTAATACAGTATTTGAAGAATAATTGAACTATTTTTTCATGTACCGTATTATCCCTATTAAGCGCCCAGGACCTAATAAGCGCCCACCCCTGTTTTTCTCAATGACTAACAACAAACAATCTCTTATGAGTACACACCAGCACCACCAAATCATAAGATATATTTCAATGACCCGTAGCGAAAAAAAATGCTGGTTACCCCCCACAAAAGTGATTGTTTTGAAGCAGAAGACATCTAGATCTTCAATAAAACAATGATTTGAATGAAGCAGTTTGCTCTAAAGGTGAAGAAAATTAACACAAACTTGACCTCTTAACCACACAAAACAATAGGGAACTGATTTGGTGGTGTGGGGCCTGTAGATAACTTCGTCTGATTTTCATAAATTGTGATTTGGTACCGCCCAAGTCTGCCCAGCCTGGCATACGGGCTGTTATTGTAACCAAGACAACGTAACGATGTAAATAAATCTTAAAAGGGAGAGATTTCCTACATTTGACGGCTTTGGGACTCCTTTTTGTCAGTTTTCTGCGGATTTAGTGGCATTTCAGCTCTTTTTGGCATAGTGCAAGTACACAAAAATTGCAGCATCAGGGGAAGGCGTAAGTTTTGGTCAATTTAGGCTAGCTTAGAAGTGCAACAATCAAATTCAGAATCAAAACTAATCAGAACGATTCCCCATTTGTCGCACTAATTGAGATTTTCTCCAGGGGGGGGGGGGGGGGGGGGGTGTTATGGTGTCTAAAGAGATGAACCATTTAGTCTATAGTTTTAAAGCTTGTCTTTGCTACAATTAACATAGTTTTTTGAGTAAATGATTTTGGGCGATCCAAATGAAATAACTCTAAATTTCTGCATACTATTTTCTACCAATATGCTGCTATCTTCATCAGTAGATAGCAAATTTGATAAACTACTACCAACGCTACCAAACACCTAAATTCAAGTAAAATGCTTGCTTAGATATGAAGAAAAGGACACCAAATATGTATTAATATTGCACAAACACTACAAACAACATTAAAAGACAAATTCCCCACATGTAGAGTACACATCACCAAATCATATTTTGCATTCTGATATTACACGGCAGTGTTTGAAATTAAGATTGACCCCACCATAAGTCTAAATTTAACATCCCAGAAAAGGTAATAAATGCTGTAAATGTACCTAAATGTTTCATAATTTTGCATATGTAGGTTATTTCCTCCACATCAGGCCCAAAATCTCTAGCTTTTTCTTGAATGGTATCATTTTACACAATTTCACTGTTTCCACCTATTTAGAGCTAGAATCTCTGATCTTAGGATGAAGGCAGTCTGTCGTACCTAAGATAGATTTCAATGGCCCGTAGCGAAAAAAAATGCTGGTTACCCCCCACAAAAGTGATTGTTTTGAAGCAGAAGACATCTAGATCTTCAATAAAAACAATGATTTGAATGAACCAGTTTGCTCTAAAGGTGAAGAAAATTAACACAAACTTGACCTCTTAATCACACAAAGCAATAGCGAACTGATTTGGTGGTGTGGGGCCTTATAATCACCCACCTAATCAATTACCGTAGCACTGTACAACAACATTCTTCGCGGCGTCCTCCAGTAAAGCAGTACCAGTAATGCGTAGTGAGGAATGTGTACGAATATGCGTAGTGTTGTATTTTCGCCACAAATGAAAAGCAAAGATGGCCGCCCACATAAAAACCAGATAAATATTGATGGCATTTTCGGCTACGTTTTTTTTTTCTTACACAGTTTTTGAACAAAATTGTAAAAACAAATCGTTAGCG
This sequence comes from Ophiura sarsii, assembly GCA_035610835.1. NCBI lineage: Eukaryota > Metazoa > Echinodermata > Ophiuroidea > Amphilepidida > Ophiuridae > Ophiura > Ophiura sarsii. The sequence continues at coordinate 47,355,902 of CM069448.1, forward strand.
ATTTGTCTTTCACAACTATTCATGGAATGTGATTGAAAAATCATACTATTTTTTTCTTCTATGAGCTAAAACATTATTGGTATGTTTACCGAAAAAAATGTCTTCGCAACTTTGCTGAATTCGACAGTCTCAAAATGAGTTTAAAAAAAGGTAATATAATAAGCGCCCACCCAAAATGATTTTGCTAAACCACCCTGGGCGCTAATAATAGGGATAATACGGTACACCAAGAAATAAATATTGCCTGTTTTTAGAAAACAAAATATTGAATAAACAATTTAAAAAAAGAGATATAAAATATAGGCTTAAACATTTATTGAAACATTTCCTGCATCAAAACAAATTATATTTATCCAAATATATTCTACCAATCGTATCCACATAATGTTTTTAAAAATCTGATAATAGATACTGAATAGCACCAATAATCTTCTGAATGAATTTGATGTTTAATTCCACAAGCAATATTCCCATATTTTTTATCAACGCACTTCAATAACCAATTTCGTCTTATATCTAAAGCACCAAGCAAAATGTATTTGAGTTGGGAATTACTGCATTTTATTAAAAATTATATAAATATCAATGCACTTCAATAACCAACTTCGTCTTAATATCTAATGCTCCAAGCAAAATGTAATTGAGTTGGGATTTACTGCATTTTATTAAAAATTACTGGTCATGGTGCCTTGATTACATGCATTGGCACTGCTTTATATGCCAAATCTTTTCTTGTGTGATATTGTATAAGTGATCATTTTCGCACGATTAAATCTTCAGGTTTTGCCAATTTTGTACTTTCCGCCTGTTTTCTAGTTTGTGATTTATAGCATCATCTCATATAGACCTACATTTGTATATGCAAAAGAAATATATTTGTATGTTATACATTTTGCGGTAGCTGCTTTGAGGGTGAAAAGCGCGAAAATAAATGCAGCATGTATATTTCCACTTTTACTTAGTGTGTGAGACAGAGATATGATCCTATTTTCAATCACTTGATGAATTCTTGGTGAGTGACACATTTATTTATGATGTTGTTTTAGTCTTGCCATGATCGCTGGATGCATGATTGTTTTGTTTACATTCGTGACTGTACCATATACATGTACTATGTAGTACTAGTAATGTTCCACAACATTTGTAGTACTCTAGTGGGTGGAGAGTGAATTTTGAAGGAACAATGTTGGGAAATTTAAATGAATTTTGTGCTGTAATGCAAAGATATTAAAATCGTCACCTGTGATTTCAGCATATGAATAGAATCACAAAGCTGAAAACGACCGAAGTGATGGACTTTGAAGATTTACCACATGCAGGAGGCCACATTTAAAGGAACATTTCTTAGAGATTGCCGAGAAAAATGAAATTTGGAAAACAATATTTGTTTCAATAGATAAGGTACGTAGGAACTCTGAAGTGTAATGATTTATGGGAAAACGGTTGAATAATGGCGCTAGTTGAAGCAAGTTATGCGGTGAGTGATGCTGATAATTTCAATGTGATCATCCATTAAATGTACATAAAAATAACCAAATCATGAAATTTTACAAATTAAGGTATAAAATGCCTAAAGTATTATGTAGGTGCCCAAAAACGGATTTCCATAAAAATTGAGGACACACTACGTATCTCTCATTGCCCCTTTAATTTTTATTTGCTATCTTGTACATTTTCCTATAATAATGTTTATTTGGAGGTTGGCACCTTGTATGGGCCTATTACTAGATAAGATTGTTGTAAAATAAAGCTTGGTATCCTATGTTCTGTCTGTATAAATCAACAAAATGTCCTTGTTAAGCATAAAAAGAAACTAACGTTTAAAAACTGGCGTGGTATAATAATATGGAAAGGTTAAGATTTTCATTTTTTAAACATCATGTACATAATGTATACAATTTTGAATGTTGACAATCCATGGACAAACTTAAAACAGTTTTATTTTCTGACTGGTAAAATGAAATGATTTTAATGACATGATTTAGGTGTTAACATAATAATTTTCTATTTTGGCCTTTTTCACTCCAACTGATTCCATAACTATTGTTGTCAGTAAATAGCCTTCTCTTCCAGCCAATGGGACGGCTGGGTGACGTCATTGGAAGATCGGTCTTGGAAGAATATACATTGTAGTTAGTTGAATCATAGATCCTCAAAATCTATAGTTGAATTAGAAGAAATTTTCTGAAACTGTGACAAAAATTATTGTGATTCAACTCAATGCCGAGATAAATATGTTTTATTTGGGGTGGGGGAGAGTTCGGCATAATGTTGTAATCATCCGAGTGAACGAAAACACAGATTAATAAGGGTGATTTTTAGACCATAACGCAGGTCCGTGCTATTATGGTATCAAAATCGCTAATTTTCAACCTGAATCCGTGCTATAAGGGTTGCTTGGGCCGATAGTAACACGTCCTCATCGTAAGAATAGCAGAAAATGAATGTGCATATAAGGCAAGTTTATGTACATTACTAACAAAGCTGAATCACACAACTCACTCGTTTGTTCGTTTATTTTCCTTGTTTTTTCTGTCTTGAGGACCTATCCTTAGCTACGAGTATGCTTCGTCGAGCTATAATCCTTGTTAACCTACCCTACCCCCCCCCCCCGAGTACTTCAAAATACTACTTGTGAGCCCTATCTTCAAGCACCTGTGCGGACGGTTTTCGATATCGTAATCAACCGAGCCTATATAGTGAGCGAGGTATACTGCGCAAACGAGTAATGTAGCCGAGGGTTGTGGCAAACCCTAACAGACCCAGACCTCATGAGATCCCATTTCTGACCTACTCAGTGACGTCTGGTGGCGTACAGGCATCAACAGTACTGGTCAATGCTAAGGCCCCCAAAAAATGTTATGTAATTAAAGTTGTCCTCTACCGCACGCTCAGCAGATTTAGGCCACCCCGTTTGGTTTTTTTTTCAGATTATTTTTTTTCTTTATTCAGATTGTTTTTTAATTTTTTTTTTAACAGTTTAAATAGCATTGAATATTAAACTAAATGTTTATAATGTTTATAACATATATGTGCGGCTCTTTGTGTGATTTGGCTGAACTTTGAATTTCCGCTGGTATAAGAAAATAAAAAATAAATTTAAAAAAAGCCCGGTTGCCCCTCCTCTGAGAGCTGTGAAGGACAACATAACTTTTTTTTTTTTTGCCTAACTAACACAGATGGGATTTGGTGATGTTCAAGGCTTTACAGATGTGTTCCAAATAGGGTTACCTGCATGGGTGACTCCATTTGAAATCTAAACTCCTGTGTGAAAGATGGTAATAGTGGTAAATTATAATGCCTGATCATGAAGCTAGAAGATCTTCTAGCTTCATGGCCTGATAGGAGTTAAGCCATGCAGTTATTGGCAAGTACAAGGTTACTGTAAACTCCTGAACCCTATGAAACGCCAAATGGGATTTTCTCTTCCAAAATTGTGATCATCCCGGTTTGAGAATCCATGTTAAGGGTAGTTTTTGAGAGTGGATTCACATGGATGATTACAACTTCTACATGTATACACGAGTGTCCTCCCGGAATTATCAATTCTAATGGGTATGCCTTACCATGCCAATTACCGCTCACCATACCGGGCACCATACCTACCATAACATTTTCTACAAAGCGTACTGTTCTAGATAAGCTGTCTTCTATGCTTTAATCTAACAGGGACATAGAGAATCCAATATATAATAACTGACAGTTGTAATCAAAATCTAATTTTGTCATGCTTATATTATGTCATCTCATGGGATACAGGGTGTATCGTCAAGAGGAGATACATTGGACACTATGGATCTATAAGGTGGAGACTTATGTACTGATATCGCTTTTCCATCTAATATCCATGACTTCATTGATACCGGGACTTTCGATCGCCACAAATTAAAAAAATTGCATGTTGAGAAATGACAGTTTTTATGATAAGCATGATGCTTTATTCTATAACTACGCGATTTGGGGTCGATAATTATTTTTCTATCAGATAACGCACAATGTTGTGCTTGCTGGACACCTCCTATTTTGACTGGGATTACAATTTTCGAGGAAAAACACCAACTAAATCTCCGGGAAACTGCCGGGATTCGATCCGGGGACCTTCCATTCTCAAGCCCCACGTCCCACCCACTAAGCCACGGCCCTCAGCTACTCGTTCGCGCAGTGTGCTGCGCTCACTATATATGCTCGGTTGACTACGTCGTCGAAAACCGGCGGCGCATGCGCTCTGAGATGGACTTAGGATTGGCATATTTTTAGCATTCAGGGGTTTAGGGTTAAAACAGATACTACTATTTCAATACCACTACACTATACTTTTTAGATGACCAGTCAGTAGTCAGGTACACCCTGTATAAAATGATCAGTAGACTTTGAGATTCATGTGTACTGTTGCTTCCTGAGTGATTTATCTGCAGATGCATGTAGATGTAAATCAATTGAAGTGTATAGTGATTAAATTATAAATGTAGTCTGTAGGGTAAATAATTGCTAAGTGCAATGTATGTATGTAGATTTAGATTATTGAAAAATATACAATGCATTTAACATGTTGATTATTCAATGTATCATAATAATTCTAATTAAAATATATAAAAATGCTACGTTTTGGGTATACCAATACTATTGTTTATTGTAATTTGTAAAATACAGTAGCGTAGGGGGGGGGGGGGGGCAGGGGGGAGCAGAATGGGGACGAAAAAGGCGGAAAATCATGTTAAATCAGCCGTTTTTTGACCTGGTTTCTTTGAAATAGGGACCGTAATGGGGATCTATGGGGATCTTGCCCCCTCGGAGTGGCTGGGCTGGCTACGCGGCTGGTAAAATATATTTAGATTCACATTCATAGTTGATTCTAAAAATGTAATTGCTCGAGTCATGCTGCGGGAAAGACGTCATTATTGTCTTCGACTGCGGATTGGACCTTGAAAAAGTGTAGGCAAACATAAACAAAGATTCAAAATAAATTAAAAATAACCTTAATAGTGTCACTGCTCAATCAATAGACGTTATTCTTAATTGGGGCATTTACGTCAAAAGAGGGAGTGCAATCCAACTGAGCATGCTCAGAGCAATTAGCATGATTATTGCTCCGATAAACATTACAATCTCGTACTTTTTACTGCAATGTAATGAACTGTGAACTTCTACATTTTTCTAGATAGTGTTGGTTACCTGCAAACATTTCATTTCAAACTAGTGGAAATAAATAGTTTATACGTTCATGTTTATTTCACTAATAAGGTAAAATATTGAACAGCTCTGAAGTATGAAGAATTTTTTATGATCAGTGCAAAGTTCACCCCATTGAAAAACAACAGCATTCTTGTCTTAGCTAAATCGCTAGCTTCGTTTTATGTTCACACAACCCTCTTCGACGTAAATGCGCATATTAAGAATAGCTTCTGTAAATGCAGTGACTAATATTACCCCATTTCCCCTTAATCAGATGTTTACATAATGTTAATTTGTCTTGTTTGTATTACATACATGTACACAACATAATCTGGCAAGACTGCCAAATTTGGTTGTCGACCCCATCACAGATTGACAGCCTGAGCTGCCGGAACTTTTTCACTCGATCATCTGGCATAGAATATACACTGAGACTTTTAAAGAGCTTCTATCTCAAAACATTCATTTTAGGGAGGGGCTATGCGTTGTGTGTGAAAATGTGCTAACTTGCGGTCATAATTCCTTGATTCCCCTTGTCAAATAAACCGACACGACAGTCAATATTGGGGAAGAGGGAATCGCGTCATCGCTGTCCCTCTGGCTACACCACTGGTCATAGTGCAATAATATTAATGATTCTTTAATATTTATTCTCTACCTACAGGTTTAACCATCTATTACAATGGTGCTAGAGGCCCAGCCAGACCTCCCTCACAGTCACTGTGATGCCTGCTACTGCCAGTACTGTGGTGTAACTCCCAAAGCTCATGTTGCGTGTGCAATGGTAAACTGTGAATTGGACTGCGGAGCCAAGTTTCATCTATGCAAACGCACTGAGCATAAAAAGCTATGCACCAATGAGAAAGTGCCGTGTATCAGTTCCATATACGGTTGTCCATTATCAGTGCTACGATGCAATATGTCCAAACATCTCGCGGTATGTCCTGCAAGTGTTATAAACTGTACCATGGAATGGAACCGATGGCCTGTCTGCTCGGCAGAGAGACAGTCTCATCAACCAATACAACTCTCCCCTGATTTTAACTGCGAGCAGTTGGATATTGCCTTAGCACTCAGAGATCAGAGAATGCTAACCAAATCCATGCGCGCCTCCAAACGAACTCGTCAGATACTTACAAATACGCTTAACCGGCGTCACCCAGCAGTTCCGTTGTCCAAGCAACTCATGAACGGAGAGCAGGAAGGATTTGATGAGCAGAAAGAACTGCAGAATTTACTCCAGAGTATGCACGAGTGGGAGCAGGAGAGTGAAAAGCGTCGTTCTAGAACACCTCCGGGCCTTCAGCATAGTATATGCAGCGAGCTCTACAAAGCTAATAAGGACACTGCAGAGGCTTTGAAATTGAAATATCCCAAGTATCCATACATTCACTGTGCACATTGTGATAAGAGAAAAGCAAGGTTAGACCGTCTAATGGAGTCGCACAATGCCATGAAGGATTCAGGTGAACGCAAGAGTTCAGATGAGGAGGAGTCTGAGCATAAGGATGGTAAGTGTGTGCTGTTAAAGGAATATGGAGTGGGATGTAAACATTGAGGTGTTTTATGTTTATAAAGCAAGGTAAGAATGCCTAATGAAGTCATACAAAGCTGTGAAGGGGAATTGCAAGGGCTCACACAGGGATGACAAGTTCACTAAGAAACTAAGGTAATGACTCTACTACGAGTAGGGCTCGCGTGCTACCCTATGTGACTCGCCGTGCCCGCATAGCGTATAGCGAATACCGAATAGCGTATAGCGAATAGCGTATACCGTATACCGTATACTCCTATGTGAACCCAGCCTAATGAAGTCATACAAAGCTGTGAAGGGGAACATACGAGCTCACATAGGGATGAGTCTGAGCACAAGGATGGTAAGTGTGTGCTGTTGAAGGAATATGGAGTGGAATGTTATAAGAGGTGTTTTATGTCTATAGAGCAAGGTAAGAGTGCCTAACAAAGTCATACAAAGCTGTGAAAGATTAAGGGGAATGCAATGGTTCACATCGGGATGAGTCTGAGCATAAGGATGGTCAGTGTGCTGTTGAAGGAATATGGAGTGTGATGTTAACATTGAGGTGGTTTGTGTCTATAAAAGCAAGGTTAGAGTGCCTAAAGAAGTCATACAAAGCTGTGAAGGGGAATTGCAAGGGCTCACACAGGGATGAGTCTGAGCATAAGGATGGTAAGTGTGTGCTGTTGAGAGAATATTGAGTGTGATGTTAACATTGAGGTGCTTTGTGTCTATAAAGCAAGGTTAGAGTGCCTAATGAAGTCATACAAAGCATTGAAGGGGAACATACGAGCTCACACAGGGATGAGTCTGAGCATAAGGATGGTAAGTGTGTGCTGTTGAAGGAATATGGAGTGTGATGTTAACATTGAGGTGCTTTGTGTCTATAAAGCAAGGTTAGAGTGCCTAATGAAGTCATACAAAGCATTGAAGGGGAACATACGAGCTCACACAGGGATGAGTCTGAGCATAAGGATGGTAAGTGTGTGCTGTTGAAGGAATATGGAGTGTGATGTTAACATTGAGGTGCTTTGTGTCTATAAAGCAAGGTTAGAGTGCCTAATGAAGTCATACAAAGCATTGAAGGGGAACATACGAGCTCACATAGGGATGAGTCTGAGCACAAGGATGGTAAGTGTGTGCTGTTGAAGGAATATGGAGTGTGATGTTAACATTGAGGTGCTTTGTGTCTATAAAGCAAGGTTAGAGTGCCTAATGAAGTCATACAAAGCATTGAAGGGGAACATACGAGCTCACATAGGGATGAGTCTGAGCACAAGGATGGTAAGTGTGTGCTGTTGAAGGAATATGGAGTGTGATGTTAACATTGAGGTGCTTTGTGTCTATAAAGCAAGGTTAGAGTGCCTAATGAAGTCATACAAAGCATTGAAGGGGAACATACGAGCTCACATAGGGATGAGTCTGAGCACAAGGATGGTAAGTGTGTGCTGTTGAAGGAATATGGAGTGTGATGTTAACATTGAGGTGCTTTGTGTCTATAAAGCAAGGTTAGAGTGCCTAATGAAGTCATACAAAGCATTGAAGGGGAACATACGAGCTCACATAGGGATGAGTCTGAGCACAAGGATGGTAAGTGTGTGCTGTTGAAGGAATATGGAGTGTGATGTTAACATTGAGGTGCTTTGTGTCTATAAAGCAAGGTTAGAGTGCCTAATGAAGTCATACAAAGCATTGAAGGGGAACATACGAGCTCACATAGGGATGAGTCTGAGCACAAGGATGGTAAGTGTGTGCTGTTGAAGGAATATGGAGTGTGATGTTAACATTGAGGTGCTTTGTGTCTATAAAGCAAGGTTAGAGTGCCTAATGAAGTCATACAAAGCTGTGAAGGGGAACATACGAGCTCACATAGGGATGAGTCTGAGCATAAGGATGGTAAGTGTGTGCTGTTGAAGGAATATGGAGTGTGATGTTAACATTGAGGTGCTTTGTGTCTATAAAGCAAGGTTAGAGTGCCTAATGAAGTCATACAAAGCTGTGAAGGGGAACATACGAGCTCACATAGGGATGAGTCTGAGCATAAGGATGGTAAGTGTGTGCTGTTGAAGGAATATGGTGTGGGATGTAAACATTGAGGTGAGTTGTGTCTATAAAGCAAGGTTAGAGTGCCTAATGAAGTCATACAAAGCTGTGAAGGGGAACATACGAGCTCACATAGGGATGAGTCTGAGCACAAGGATGGTAAGTGTGTGCTGTTGAAGGAATATGGAGTGGAATGTTATAAGAGGTGTTTTATGTCTATAGAGCAAGGTAAGAATGCCTAACAAAGTCATACATACAAAGCTGTGAAAGATTAAGGGGAATGCAATGGTTCACATCGGGATGAGTCTGAGCATAAGGATAGTCAGTGTGCTGTTGAAGGAATATGGAGTGTGTTGTTAACATTGAGGTGTTTTGTGTCTATAAAGCAAGGCAATATTGCCTAATGAGGTCATACAATGCTGTGAAGGGAACATAAGGGCTCACATGGGGATGAGACTGAACATAAAGATGGGGTCTGGCTTTTTTTATTTGTTTGTTTTTTCACAAATTTCCAAAATAAATTCAATTGGTTTTCAAAAAAAAATTCAAAAAATTCAATTGTTCACAAAATGTCCACACATTTTCAACAAAAAAAATTTTGTTTTTGTTTTTGAAAATGCTGGGAAAAAAGGGGTTAGTACAGGCCTGTAGAACAGGGTTTTCCCTGTCACCTTAGGGGGGACAGAGAATAGTCATTAAAAGCAGAATGTGTTTATTAATTATTTTCTAAGCCATTACACATTTCCACATTTATTTCTCATGTTTTTATTGAAGGTGAAGCCATGGATGATGAATGTAGTCAAGGAGCCGCAGCATCAGCTGCACCTATGGAGGGCGCTGTTGCTAACATTGACCACGCCCACATGCCATATATAGACCAGTTTTGTAATCATGCAGAACTGGAGGAATCGGACTATTTAAGATTACCCAATCCACGTTCACCGTTATTATCGTCGAGTAGTGAGGAAGACTTTCAGAAGCCATCTTTATTTGTGACATCATCAACGACTGGGGAGGTGTCAGCAGCGCCCTCAAGAGGGCATTCCAACAAGACATTGATAATTCAGCCTCCGAATAAAGCAGCAGGAAAAGAAATGCTTCCAAAATTAACAGGTGGATTATCCCCAACATCTGGACAACCATTGAGTTTGGATTTATCCTTAGAGTCTATTACTCGTTACCAAGCCAAACCAGACTCGATGTATACATTCCTATGTGCCCAGGTATGTGTCAATAATAAGTCATCTGTTATCGATGGAATCTACCATTGACCTTGGAATTCTGCTCTGTTCCATTCTGTTGAACTATGAAAGGTCGAGCTTCGATCATTAGACACAGGCGATTTTGCCCAAACCAGCTTTTCAGTTGACGTTTAGGCCACAAAAAAAAAGTTTGCTTGCCCACGGTTGGTCGGATTTTTATCTTCTTTCCAAATTAGGTACCTGAATACCAGAAATAAATGGAAAAAATAGTGTTAAATACATTTCTTTCATTTTCCAAGTCCAAAACAGGACTTTAGATGATCCATATAGGTCACATAGGTGTCAATGAAGGTCAATATAGACGTGGCCTAAAATGATTTTAAAAAAGAAGAAAAAAAGTGACACAGGCGGGACTGTTATACTTGGTCGGTCGGACGAGGGCAAGCAACCTTTTTTTGGGGGGGGGGGGGGGCCTTACTCAAAACATAATATTTTGATCTGCTAATGCTGACATGCTTGATTTATGAGTTGAAAATCTGAGTCAAGTATGTTGTTTGAAAAGTCTCCACAATTCATAACAGCCAAGTTTGATCACAAAATACTAATTTTAATCAGCGAAAACCAATCCTAATTGGTCACTGTGTTTGTGTTCTGCCGCAGATGACATGATAGTGGAATCTCCCTATTACCCTAGCCCCTTTCATGAGTGACGTAGCGATCTTGCAAAAGGGGAGTTTACTTCTCAATTAATTATCTAGGCCACGGAACATGCGCAATAAATGCAAAAGGGAAAGTTACTTTTTGGCGCTTGTATCATTGTATGATGATCATGCACGATCAATCATGGGTTAACTGTCTACCGAAACGAAACAATATATGCCTTATTTGACTTAATAAAAAGCATCTCCCGGTAGACTAAAACTAGCTCCCGGTTTTCAAAAAATCCCTGGTAAAAACTGTTATTTTGCCCCTTGTCCCTGATGCGTCTGTATGTCATAGACCCCTTACTTTCTTGTTTGACGTGCTACAAACTTACACCTTCTAAATTGACCAAGGGGTCAGGATCAAAATTGGGAGTAATTCTGTTATACCCTTCACAGAGGTATTCATAGTGCATGATTTTTAAGAACGACGCATACTACCGATGTTGGTATGTAGGTTATAACAGAATTATGCCCAAAATTGCATGGACCCCTTAAATTTCAAGATACATGGAAATGGAAACCTTAAGAAATATTGAATTGTCATTGTCTATCCTTTGCTTACATCAGAAATACCTTGAATTTTTGTTTACACCTTTAATTTGGCTTTTGCAGTCCTTAAAGGGTCCAGAAAAATTCAATAGGAAGGACCCTTGTGACTTCCCTAATAAATGTCACGACCCACTCTTTAAACTCCTACATTTGCCACGTCTCACATAGAACACATGTATTAATTAGTAAAGGGGTAAAAAAAAGTAAGTCTTCCTCTAAAATTAGATTACCTTTGTTTACATAACTTCACACACAACTAGACGTTTTGAAAAATTGAAACGATTATAAAAATATAAAACGCTTGGCTACCAATAGAAAGGTTTTTTATTTTCGATATCATGTTTACTTTTCACAAAACAGTCACATTTACCCAAGACTAAGTTTGTTTGCGTAACTCCACTCAGGATTAATCATTTTGAGAAATTTAAAGACTTGTGAAAAGAGAAAGCGCTTGGATTTTTATTAAAAGTTTCTCCTCTTCAATATCATGTTTACTTTTCCTAAAATGGTCTCATTTTCCTAAATCGATGTTCTCAGCAACAGTGGCAATTTTCAAAGTCCTATACAATTTTGTTTGCGTAACACCTCCACACAATTAGACGTTTTAAAAAATTGAGACGTTTCTGAAAAGGAAAAACGCTTAGCTATCCGTACAAAGTTTCCCCTTTTCAATACCATCTTTACTTTTCCCAGAAAAGTCAAATATCCCCTCAATGATGTTTTCGTTAACATGACATTTGCCAAAATCCAATACAAGTAAGTGCCACTTTTTCTGAAAGCATCCTTTCGAGGAAATGTCACTGTTTTGGGAAAAATAAACATGATATCGAAATTCAAAAGCTTTCTATTGGTAGCCAAGAGTTTTCTCTTTTCATAATCGTTTGAATTTTTCAAAACGTCTAATTGTGTCTGAAGTTATGTAAACAAAGGTAATCTAATTTTAGAGGGGGACTTACTTTTTTTGACCCCTTTATGACTTATAGCACGAGGCAGCGTAGCTGCCGAGTGCTATAAGGAATTAATAGCACTCATCGACAGTGACTATTTTAGTGATGATTTATGTGGCAGAGCTCTACCCTACACACCAGATACACACCACTTTCACAGTAGGACACCTCTCACTCACCCAGACTTAGACAATCATCTACCAAACACACACACACCAAGTTTGGTAATAATTACAGTGCTGTAATTAATCAGGTTATTTACGATGTCAAATTGACAGCATTCTGAAGCTGTACGAAAAGTGAAATTTGTGGAATTCTGGATTGGCTGTGTATGTGCTATTATTATTATACCCCTTAACTCGCCCCTGACACAGGGCAATTGACATATTTTGCAATTACCAGTTGATTTTCATAAAATGCATTTAGGCCTAAATGTTGGTAAACAATCTGAAAATCGTTTTATGTGATAGGATTTTACCAATGTTATTGACACAGAAATTAATGAATACATTATGTACTTCTTCATCTTTGCAATAGGAATTTCGTCGAGATGAGTTTGCCAACCACTTCCAAAATGTGCACAGTGATATCCATGGTGGTCTGAATGGTTGGCTAGAACAACGCTGTCCTCTGGCACCATACGGATGCACATTCTCACAACGTCGTTTATATCCTGGTAATCACGGTGCTCGTATCATTCACAGCGAAGATCTGGAGAGTTTCGGACTAGTGCTTAACGATGATAAGGACACTAAAGCTGATCGAACCAGAAGCCCTATGCATACATATGTACCGTTGTTAACAACTCTCTCATCACCGGATTCAGAGAATGGCAATACTACTCTACACAGTACAACTCACCCTATGAAATCCGCAGTACACCATGAAGACCGAAGGGCAACGACACTACAGTCTGAGGTGAAGACATCAATTAATGCTGATTTAACCAGTAGCTCAGATGTTGACAGACCACAATCCGTCCATATGGATACCACTATCATCAGTCCTTCCACCATCCAATCAAATACCTTAGATAATAGTAGCTCCGCCCCTCCTCCATTTGACAACCAATCGGTGCCTTCCCCAACCAAGTCTAACCAATCAGAAGAGATTGATTATCTGAGTGAGCTACCCTTGGAATTATTGAGGCATCTGTGCAGGTTTCTAGACGGGTTTAGCATGTGTAATCTGGCAAGGACCTCCAAGTTACTACGACAGGTGTGTTGCAGTATGTTGGAAGAAAGAGGGATGGTTGTGTTGCAGTGGGAGAAACATAGAGGCCGTTGGCAGGTGGCATATAAGGTGAGTTGTACCAATGATTATAGTCGGCATCATAAGGCTAAATTAAAACAATCATATGTCTCAAAGCTCCCGCGCGCATTAGTTTATTGATGCGCATTAGAAAAACAAAAATCTTAAAAAATCTTTTTTTTTAAATTTTTTAAAAAAAGAATTAAAAAAATTAAAAAAATCCCAAAATTTCACAGATTTTCCAGATTTTCATTGATCACATCATTTTAAATACAAAAGGTCACTTTTACAAGGATTTAAATATTTTATATTTAAAAAAACAAAAAAAACACACTTAAAAACACCGCATTCCGCATTAGGTTTTGAAAAATTGAAGAGCTTTGAGACAAAAGATTTTTTATAATATAGCCTAATTGTATGGACATAATTACATTAATGCGTGCATATGTATGTGTGTACACGCTGTGTGTATTTTAAGATGTAGATGAAAACTGACAGAAAAAATTAATACGAATTTAGTGAGCCTTTTTCACTGGTAAAATCAGAATGCCTTGATCAATTTTGATACATTTGGTGTCATTTTAAATCTTAGAAAATGCTCCAAGCGCACATGTATAATAAACTCAAAATTGACTTCACCTGCAAAGTCCCTCCCCCCCACCCCGTTTGATGTGCTGCACAACATATATTGTTGTCATTTGATAAAGGTCATTGGACTAAACGTCACAGCAGCCTTTTTATATGGCAATAGTAAACACTATACCACAATTTTTGAACATGACCTTCTATTGAAATTTTTGGTTATTATACTATATTGAAGGTTGAAACATTAGTGCGTAGCTTTAATATTATAAATGTCGGGGAACTGCGTTACACTGGAAAAATTATAAAGTCATAGAATCAATAAAGTGTTTTGAATCAGTGCGGGTGATGAGCACAATTTATGCTCATCACCCGCACTGATTCAACAAAACATGTTATTAATTCTACGACTTCGATATTATACCTATAGTCCAATTAATAATTGAACGAACAACACGCACGCAGCGCAAAGATGATCGCGCCTGAAATTATCACGCTTATGGTTGTGCGTGCTTCACGCAATGTATGCAATGCGCTGCTTCAATGTGTTCGTTCAATTATAAATCCAACTATAGCTACACTTGTAACCAATCAATGACTGGTAACAGGATATTTATATAGATTTTTAGAGAAATATCAACCCATGAAGTTTTGGCCATTGAATTAGACATTTTGAGTCCATGAATATTAAAGGAGTTTAATCAACAGCAATATTGCTCTGTCAACTTTACAGGGATGCAAGACTTCCGGAAAATTCAGGATTTTTGGAAGAAGGATTTTTTATATTTTATTTTATCTTTTTTTTTGCATTTCCGGAATTGGATGATGATATTCAGCATAAAAAGAGTCAAACATTGACGTGGTTTTTTGTTGTTGTGATACTCTGTAGTCTATTCTCCAGACGAGCCCCTATAAAAGTTTGAAGTCGCGTGTAAAACTCTCGGGCCGTCTGGCCAAGCTCGCGTAAAAATTTCAGGAAATGGATCAATCGCCCACTTGCATCCCTGATTTTAAAATATTTACCTGACCCATCCTTTATGGTACATAATCTAAGAAAGTTTTTAAAAAATCTGATTTTAACCCTTTTTAAATACCTCTTTTATATAAATCGTCTAGGTTTGGCATTTCAGCACTGCCTTCAGTCCTGTACACAGCTGGGGATTTGAGGATCACCCTAGCATGGCTATGCATCTACGTAACTGTCCATACAACGTCAAGCTGCAACAAACTGAACCAGTCCGGGTGATGGCGCAAAACTCTGAGCCAATTGGATTGAGACCCGATCCACATGAGAGAAATCTAGGATGGGCATTTGCAAGACAGTGATACTACATGTATAGTACATAAATCGTCGCTGTTCTGTCAAAATCTCGTATGTTTTTCTGGCCCTTCAACATGTATAGTAAAACTGCCCAACGGTTATGCATAGGAAGTGTTGCTTTATACATGTTCAGGAGCAAGAGCACTTTTTAAAAGATGTGTTTTGGCCTTTAAACCTGTTTAGAACAGACTACCCAAAGATTGTACATAGGAAGTATTACTTTATACATGCTGAAGGGCCAGATCTAGGCTTTGACAGAACAGCAACGAAGTGCATACCTTTTGTTATAACCTTGTTTTAGGTACTGAGTTGGGTTGGGATGTGGCACTTGGTTTGTTTGCTTTCTGGGCTAGTAATATCCAAAACTTGAATAAGTAAATTGACATTGTTTTAATACTTTCCATGCGGCAGGTGTCTGCAGACGACATCCCAAAATTTCACAAAACGTTTAAAAAATGTCAACATTATTGGATTTCATGACCATGTTTGGAATCACCATGAGATATACATTGAAATAAGTACAAACATGCCTAAAATTGGTTCAGAAATCCTTGAAATAGACCTGTAAATTTGGGAAAGTTTTCTGAAAAATCTGTTTGTATCAAACCAATAGCCGCTTGGAAAGTGTTAACCCAGTTGTGAGAAGACCTATCATTTGGTAAATATTAGATCTATATTGATATTACCCCAAATGGCTATCAAACCAAATGGATATTAGACCAAATGGATATTAGTCCAAGTGGATTATTAAATCAAATGGAAATAAGACCAAGTGGTAATTAGAGTGTGTGGATGTCGATATTAGACCAAATGGTGTATGTGTTTGGACCTAATAGTTATTATACTAGATGGGTTTTGACTATTTGGGATTAGACCATTTTGGATTATACCATTTTGGAATAAGACCAAATGTGCTAAGACCAAATAGGAATTTACAGTTTTTAGCGTGTGGACACAGCAGGGAGACGGACAATTTCAATGAAAGAACATCATGACATTATGGTAATTTCTTGTAACGTATGTGTGTTAGACCTAATAACAAATTTATCATACAACTCAAGTAATTAAGTTTTCTAGTAATCCTAATTATTTGTTCAAAAAGGAAAATGGATAAATGTTAGCAAAACTGCTTTATGTTTGTTAAACAACTAAACTTGGGTGATATCATTATGTTACATACCATTTAGTGTGAAAAGATATGGAACATAATGTGATGCGGCACATCGAAAGGGGGACTTTGCGGCTGTGTGTTTTTCAAGATAAAGATGAAAACAAAGAAAATAATACAACTTTAGGAGTTATTTTCACTCGCAAAATGACTCCTATATGTGTTGATAACTTTTGATAAATTTGGTGTCATTTTAAAGCTTAGAAAATGCTCTGAGAGCACACATTATAAAGTCAAAATTTACTTCACCTGCAAACTGAGACGAATATCAGGTATATTCGTCTCAGCCTGCAAAGTCCCCCTTTTGATGTGCGGCATCACATATGTGATGCGATCTGTGAAACCCCGTCGAATGTCGCAAAATGTGAACTAAAGATTTCTTTAGAAAATTAATGTCCAATATTTGTGTCATCATCTTTTATGTAATTTTACCTTCAAAAACTTACTTACGTCACTTTTCTTATTAACCTTATAATGTTATTCTATTGAAATATGTATCTTTTTTGGCCTGTTTATATGATTTCTTGTTTTGTAGCTTTTTATAACATCACAATCATCATTCACTCATAACTTGTTTTGTAGTGATCGTAGAAAAATGATCGAAACAGGTCTGTAATCAGCACAGTTTCAGCTTTCTTATGATATAAATATCTCCAATATGAAAAATCCCACCATGTGGCGGGTTTTCATAGATCGCATCACATATATTCAATGTAAAGTTTAGTCTTAGTGTTTCATAAATGCTGAACCCTTGATCATGTAAACTAAAGTATTTTATGACAATTAATTGCAGAAACAAGCTCTTTGACCTTTGGTGTGTGCATTGAACCATGGAATTGTTTTTGTTTTCATAAAGCGTATTTAATCTTTGTCATCTTCCTAAAAAATGGTAGTATTCAATAATTCACCCTGTATTGCTGCTGCTCTTTGGTGTGTCTTTCTTAAAAAAGGGTGTTAACACCCAAAGTATGATATGTATCAAGTGCTGTTTTGGTCAAATTTAAAAACTAAAATATTGTATGAATAATGAAAATTTGGTCCTAGAGAAGTGTATTTAGATGATTTTGGTGCAATTTTGTATATTTTTACCAAAAACTGATTTTGTTACGTTATCCGAAAGTGTTTAAAAAAAATAAGCATTTTAATTGAAATTTGATACCAAAATAGATTCTCTGACTCATTTCCTTTCAGTAATGTTTACTTTTTTAAACATCATATTAATAGTTCAAAAGTGACAGCGCTTGATAAATATCATATTATTTGGGTTTATAACCCCCCCCCCTTAAATCCCCACCTTACAAATAAACCATTTCATGGAGGGCCTTGAGATAGTGACACCTTGACTGAAATAGCTTGTTACTACAGTAATAGAAATTGTATTCTCATTTATAGTTAGCTGTACATGTAAGTGGGTCAGTGGTAAAACAGCTTGGTCAATCAACAGTGGTATTATTATATGTTATATTTTGCATTCAAAATAGTTGTTTTAAACAGAAATATATGATTCAAAATGTGACTTCATTTCAATAGAACAAGTAACAAGTTCTGTTTGGATCAGAGCCACTGGGTCAAAGCAACGAGAAGTAAAATAGGAGAAGGTTCACAGGACACCATACTGTATTTCAGACACTGAAATTGTAATTTGTATCATATATAGATATAAATGGGAAAGATGGAGCTCACCACCATGGATGCCATCTTCGGTAACTAAACTAATGAACTCAAGACATGCTGTGCAGAAAGAGGTAATCAGTTTGAATTGTTATAAATGCATATGACATTGATTGTAGGTCAATAAATGCGTACAGTGTGACCCAGAAAATGTTGAACCCAAAATTCACAAAGTTAAAAAAAATAATTAAAAATGAAAATAAATAAATATGGCATTCTGTTTTCAACAGTTATGTAAACAATTTATTCAGCTTTCTGGAGAACTTTAGATCATGTAAATTGGCCTTAGCAAACTAAAGATACACTTGATTGTGTGACAGGGGGTGTTTTCGCTCTTTTGTAAAAGTGAAAAAATTGTAACTTGGTTCAGATATGAAACTTAATTCTGTTCTAAGTACGGTGAGTTAAGTAATCTTTTCTTTTGATCTGTATTTATCAAATTAACATTTTCAAATGAAGTCAAGGGGACTTTAGTTTTTGTTTTCAAAGTCTCTTATATAATAATAATATTGATTTACATAATAAATGAATATTGATGAAATACTGTGCAGAAATGGTTTCAAACAGGCACTTGTTCTGCTCATGTAGCATGTAACAATTTTTTTTGCACTTCACTTACACTACAAAACAACACTTCTTACAAAATTACACGTATTTTAAGTTTCGTGTGGCCTATTTTTATGATCTAAAATGTTTCAGAAAGCTAAATGTATAGTGCACACAGCTGGTGAACGAGTTATGCAATATTTTGTTATTTGAATGGTAAGAAAAAATATTGAATTTTGTGATTTTTGGGTTCAACATTTTCTGGGTCACCCTGTATGTGTTGAATGCATATGTGTTGTTTCGAGAGAAATTAGATAAATCAATGCACGCGCCCTGATGTTGATGTGTGAATAATGGCACGACCCAGTAGGGGGAGTGCATTGTGAGCATATCAACATTAGCGAAAAGAGAAACAAAACATACGCATGTATTGATCTAATTCATACACGTGATACTATACAAATCGAAATTCACAATTTGAGAATAATTTTGATCTATGTAATAACGAATAAAACAAAGTGCATGGTGCACACATTGAACGATGTACACACGGAGTACATTAGACACTTTCAATACACTCCGCATATTTTAGTTTCTTGCTCACTGATTGGTTCAACACTACTAACAAGTGTTTGAATCATGGAGAATGGTATGATGTATGCCTACACAACGATCATGCACATTATTATTGTTGGCGTTAGAAACCCATGGGTGCCAAGAAGTAGTCTATCACACCATATTTTCCAGGTTTATCTTTTGCAAAGTTATTAAATATTTTCCCATGAGTGAAAAAATTGTGCTATTTTACCATTTGCTTTGTGTAAAGCAACATTATCTAGATAGGAGGTTATGCATACATTGTAAACAAGTTTAGGGTGCCATATTACAAAGGAGAATTCCAGCTCAGTGGTGATAAAGAATGTGTGAATAGGTCTTTTTTCAAGGGAATGACACTCGTTAATTGACTTGCACCGGATTCAGGAATTTGCCATACATGCTTTAACCCTAACCCAACTGAATCTCACTAAATCTCACTGCCAGAAACTATCTCCACGCACGCGCTGCTGCATTGCCTCGATGACGTCACCTACCGCAGGCATATGTGGGCAGGAAGTTTTATCCCGCATATGCGCTGGCAGCTTAGCTCAGTTGGTAGAGGGACAGACTGGGGTGCGGATGGTCCTGCGATCGAATCCCGGGGGATGCTGGGTGATTTTTCAGGTTAAAAAAATAGTACTTTTCCCCCTCCCCCCGATACGCACAAAAAACATAGCTTTACTGGTTAGGGTTAATAAATGTCAATTTTTGATGTCAATTAACCCTAACCCAACTGAATCTCACTAAATCTCACTGCCAGAAACTATCTCCATGCACGCGCTGCTGCATTGCCTCGATGACGTCACCTACCGTAGGCATATGTGGGCAGGAAGTTTTAGCCCGCATATGCGCTGGCAGCTTAGCTCAGTTGGTAGAGGGACAGACTGGGGTGCGGATGGTCCTGCGATCGAATCCCGGGGTGCTGGGTGATTTTTCGGGTAAAAAAATAGTACTTTTTCCCCCTTCCCCGATACGCACAAAAAACATTGCTTTACTGGTTAGGGTTAATAAATGTCAATTTTTGATGTCAATTAACCCTAACCCAACTGAATCTCACTAAATCTCACTGCCAGAAACTATCTCCACGCACGTGCTGCTGTATTACCTCGATGACCTCACCTACCGCAGGCATATGTGGGCAGGAAGTTTTAGCCGCATATGCGCTGGCAGCTTAGCTCAGTTGGTAGAGGGACAGACTGGGGTGCGGATGGTCCCGTGATCGAATCCCAGGGGGTGTTGGGTGATTTTTCGGGTCAAAAGAATAGTACTTTTCCCCCCTCCCCCCGATACGCACAGAAAATATAGCTTTACTGGTTAGGGTAAAGAAAAGTGAAGGTTAATTGAAGGATCAGTTAATTAAGCTGATGCCAACACTAGTTTGGTGTACCTCAAAATTATGAACAAAACAAGGTGACCTGACCCCACTTCAACCGATATACTGGTTATCAACCTGACAAAATCAAGATCCATATATTAAGGATACCACTCCAACGAAGCAAGTATTATACAACCCATAGTCACAAAACTATATGGTTTCAGTGGGTTTAAGCATGGATAAGTCCATGGTTTAAGTCTGGTTGGTCAATATTTGAAAGAATGATTATCATGTGTGGTATAATTTTGCTTTTGTACATTATTGTGCATTTGACAACAGAGTAATTATCTATGCAAATCTATCTACTATAACAACTATTATATTTATCATCGTTGTCTGTGCAATAGCTAGTGTAATCGAGAGTTTTATATGATGCTCATACTTGATGAGTTGACGTCTTTTAGATAACAGTATATTTAGAAAGTGTCGTGACATGTTATTCTTAATTTGGAGTGTTTGTAGAAAGTAAGTATTAGTGAAAATATCTTTTGTCAATAAAGTACAGAAAAAATATCAACATCAGTGCAAGTGTATAGATTCCTGCCATTTTTGTTGAGAAACAATATAAGGGTTTAATGCCACAAGGCCCTATACTCTGTTTGGCCATCTCGAGACAGTGACGTAACCGCGTATTCTACTAATTGCATCACATAACGCGCGCGAATACTCGCGGCGCTGGCGTACAAACACAAGCGTTGAAAGGCGGAAGATACACACACATGCGTAAAAGCTGCGCCTGTTCAGTTACGTCACTGTCTCGAGATGGCCAAACAAAGTATATCTGTTATAGCTGCCAGTTGTTAGATATGGGGTTGTTTATAATTATGTTGAGCAATTGGTATACTAAAAGTAACTCAGAGCAGCTATTGCAGATACGGCCTTTTTGTTAAGATACATGGTGATGTAAAAAGTGACTATCTGTAATAGCCGCCATATGGTATACAAATATGATGTTATGGTCATGTTTTTTATACTGGGTACCCAAAAAAGGTGGATCTGTTACATTTGCACTACATATTATTACTTTGCATGCATATATTTTGGCTATTCTTTATCACACATACTTAAATTTGGTCTTATTTTGATGAGAAAGTATTTGGCCTTTATTTTAAAAAGAAAAATATAAACTACCATGATTCTGTTAATTACAATAGTTCGTTAAACCTAATTAGTCAGGGGTGGAGGAGTATGTGGAGGAGGAGTATGTGGAGGAGGAGGAGTGCATAGTTGAACAAGTATGGTGCAATATACATTGGGCAAACATAAAATGCACTGGTTTCACTCTTGGTACAATTCTATATTGAAAACATAACATTATTGAAGTATATTTGAATTAAAAATATAATTAGTTAATTAAGGAATCATTAATTAGCATTAAATAAGAAGCTCAAAAAGATGTTAAGAAACGTAAGTTGGTCGCAGTTTGCAAATGTATGCAAACATTTGCCTGCACCAAACTGTCCATTTTAAAAATATAGAAAGGTTGAGGTACCCTTTTGAATAAATAAATTTAACTATTTAATTAAAAATTAAAAGAAGATATGTAATTAACCTCATGTATTCTGTATTGTCTGGATGTTAATTAGCACATTTTGTTAAATGCGTTTAAGTGTGGTGTTATTACTTGTTTTTAACTGTGTTACCAAATAAGTAAAAAACTGCTGGTTTTCATCAAGCTTGTAAACTCAGGAGAATTATTAAATTCTTAGGAATGCAACTGACCTGACCTAGTATAGGATGACCAGCATAAGCAGTTTGCCAATCAACATTGGATCACCCTATATGTTGAATACAACTTAAAACAAAAACAATTATATTTCAAACTTAAATCAGACTCTTGAAATTTGAATACTGGGTTCAAACATTATGGAAACTAACCTAATTTGTTCATTTGAATGTGCTTTGCACATCATGAAGGTACAAGAAGAATGAACGCAATTAATTGTATGCCACTAAACATGTGCCATTGGGAAAATTTGAGTCACCCTGTAGTTAAAGGGCCCCTTTTTATTGAACATTATTTGAAACTCATACCACTTTAAGCATTTGCCACATCAAATTGGAATGTAAAATCATGTTTCAGATGCAAATATGAATTCATTCAATTTAATGAGTTGTGGATAATCATGTATACCTATAAATTAATGTTTTAAACACCCTATATGTTAGAAAAGGGTGACTTTTAAAATCAATCAATGTTCATGTACATGTAATTGATGCATTTTTATTTGAAATCTACTTGAATTTTGTTAAAATACTAGTCTTTGTATGTACGTAGTAATAGAAGCATTTTTCTGGAACTAAATAAACACATTTGTAGACACCCTGTATGTAGAATTTCAGATTCGTATTGAAATTTAATTTGCATACGTCTGGATGGGTATTTTATTAAACTACTTTAAATCCGTACTGAACTTTTCTCTCATCACTTCATATACATAGTGGAAGTAATTATTGTAACCCTTCTTTTTTGAGAAGATTTTGCTTGTTACACCCTGTACAATTTCGGACCACCCTGTATAATCAACTTGATTGTATGTTATTTGCATCCGTTACAGTATATGCTTTCAGAATATGTATACTTTTACCAACTTTAAATGTAAACTTTTTCAGATATAATGCATAAACTGAAAAAGGAACCTAATTTATGGAAAAAGGGACATGTAACACAAATTGTACCCAGTATAAAAAACATGACCTTATATGGAGATTAAACGTAAACTTTTGGCAAGGTAAAACATTACTTTATTTTAATCCTTATTTTCTCTATAATTTAGTAGCTTTATTTGTTTTCTTTTTCTAAATGGATATATTGAATTTAACATCTGAACTCTCATTCCCAATTTTCAGTATGAGACCTTTTCTCTTTGTAGGTTAGAAAAGAATATTGTAGTAATGATTATGGGCCGTATTCTCGTACTAAACACGGTTTTAGCTTAAAACCGTGTTTAACAAAACACATTTATTTTAAACTCGGCAAATCTCGTTCCCAGAGTGGTCCTGCGTTGATTGTATACAGGTATTTAATTCATTGTGGCCCTAATGGAGCACAATAAATATCGACCGAATGCCTTCAATACACGGTACTTTTAAAGACTACGCGACCCGCACGTCAGCTTGCACCGGGCATGGATGAGTGATCATTCAAGGCATACAGTTGGTGCGCGAGTCTAGTTAAACGCGCATTAAACTACCCCCATACCCATGTTTAAAGTTAGACACATTTCGGCGAGTTAGACGCG
Organism: Ophiura sarsii; assembly: GCA_035610835.1. Lineage (NCBI taxonomy): Eukaryota > Metazoa > Echinodermata > Ophiuroidea > Amphilepidida > Ophiuridae > Ophiura > Ophiura sarsii. The sequence goes on from CM069448.1 coordinate 47,379,788, forward strand.
TGTTTAAGTAAAACAAATGTACGAGAATCGCGTTTAGTTAAACGCTGTATCTAAAGTCAAAGTTAGACGTGTGTTTAGCTTAAAACCGTGTTTAACTACGTACGAGAATACGGCCCTATATGTTTAAAAACACTGAGTTTCTATTTTGATCTTGAAATTCATGGGTTGCCAATTTCAATATTATCTGTTTAAAGCCTAATTAATGGCACAACATCATGTGTTTTGAACTAATCACATTTAATAAATTTCTCATAAAAAAAAGTTCAGACATTTGTTTTCAATCACCAATTTCTGATGATTATGGCACATTCAGATTGAGACGTCCCCATATTCTCAAGCACGTGGCTGATGAGCTCTGAAACAAGCTATGTCTGAACTTTGAGCAGTTTAGATGGTGCATTGCACAAACAATCTTGTAAACTATGAATGGCATTTTGTGTGTATGTGTGTGTTTTTATCATTTTTTATTTTAAGTGACTTTAATTCCGGATTTTAATATATTCTGATGTGGAAATGTGCTTTATGGTATATCATATTTGTTAAATCAAAATGGAATACCACTTTTTGCTGTCTGTAACAACAATTATGAATTTAACAATTGCAATTGTTGTATGAAATGAGTTTTGTTTTTATATGAAGTTGTAAACTAGCTAGACAAATGGAGACTAGAATATTTGATATTGATTAGCATAGCATATAACAGTATAACTCCCTATTGCAGGGGGAAAAGTAATACCTTTTTCCCCCCATTAAAACCCTAACAGCCCCAGACCCCATGAGATCCCATTTCTGGCCTACTTGGCGTTTGGTGGTGTACAGACATCAACAGTACTGGTCAATGCTAACTGTTCTAAATGGGGTTACCTGCATGGGTGACTCCATTTGAAATCTGAACTCCCTGGTGAAAGATGGTAATAGTGGTAATTTATAATGCCTGATAGGAGTTAAGCGATGCAGTGCAAGGTTACTGTAAACTCCTGGCCCTATGAAACGCCATATGGGATATCATGATGTCCAGAGCTCTACTGACATTTTACAAATGGGGTTTCATGCTGTTTGGGTCTTTGACTATCCGATACACAAAACTGTTAGGGTTAGACATGTTAAGAAACAGTAAAAATATCACCAAACAGGTTCATAAGGATCATTGATTAGAATCTGATATTGAATGTTCATTATACTGATCCAGTATAAAGTACTTGTGTGTATGTTTCAGATACGTCTGTGTCCTTTGTCAACACTTTTGGTACAGTGGCGATCTTGACGAATTGGAGCCCTAGAGCTCACAATTTTGCTTTAAAATGGTTTTACCCATGACCTTTAAACACACTCGTAAACTGACGCATATCTTACCTACAGTAGTAAAATGGCCTTCTCTGTATAATTCTTTTGTGAATTTATGTTTATGGTGATGAAAGTATTTCCCATATTATATATATTTACACAAGGAAAATCAAATACAATCACCTGTGGTATGGGTAGGGGTAGTTTAATTGGCCACAACATTCGAAACAAATGTCAACATTTTTATAATTTATATTTATAATTGCATATGGTGTTTACTGGGAAGAACTGCTTTCCAAGTTAAGATAATTATTCATATTTCATTGACAAGCTCAAAGGTCAAATAGCCAGATTGAGTAATAAAGAAAGTCAAGGACAAGCTCCAAAATGCTTCAATTAAAAGGTTTCCATCAATTATTTGACCTTTTACCTTGATATTATTAGAATGAAAATAGCTTTGATCTTATGAAACAGTTCTTTCTCTCAGCAGTAGTATTTAATTATATGTGATTTTGACATTATACTTTGAAGGCCGCGATGGTAAATATACTACCATTACACTATGCCAACATATTGCAAACTTTGCAGGACCAAACAAGTAATAAAAGGAATGTTTCTTATTATTTGTGTTGGTTATGAACTAATTAAAGGATAAGGGTCTGACATGATATCTAAATTGTACCGCTCTAATTATTGTATTTGAAAGAAGTATGTTATGGATTAAGGAGTAGGACCAAGATATAGGATGTATCTGGATATTTTGAAACATAAAAAGTGAAAATCATGAACTTTCCCATTAAGCAACTCACATGGTGACCATTAGTTTAAGGGTGAGCTCAAACAGCACTGATTTTTTGCCACTGCTAAGATATTTTATACAATAAAAAAATACAGTAGGGTCAAGATTAAGATATTTTGAAATGGAAAGCCGAAGGAGCATGCTTGCTTTTTGAAGGGGGGGGGGGGGGGGGAATCTCCCATTGACAACTCATATGGTGAAAATAGCAGGGCGTTCATGTTCTGTTATGTCATTGCCAAGTATTTGTATTCATACCATGTTACCACTTCTAGATTGGAAGAGTTGCAAAACTCAAAACCATGTAAACAGGCATGAGAATTTCCAGCTAAAACACTGGAACCAGTTTTTTGTGATGTCAAAATGTCCGCAATTTTATTTAATATCAGCCCATTTTGAGGTATTTTTGTACGCGCTTTTCCAGCTTTTTTTTTTACAATTTCCAGACTTTTTTCATGAAGGTGTAATCTCATGCCTGTGTAAAAGAACCTTCTGTGAAGTACATGTCTCTACTCAAAAGTTGATACTTAATTGCCATGGTGAATATGGTTATTTTATTATATTATGAAAGTGTAATATCGAGGGTTGAGCGCAAGAAGGCTTCAACTCAATTTTTGGACAAATTGAGTGAAATTATGCATAACCTACAGATTTTGAGAACCATAAAGACTAAAATCAGGGTGCTAAAGTGTTTTGTAATGAGTCCCAAATATTTAAAAGTTGATTATCTCAAAATAGCATTTTTTGAGTTACGACCTTCTGGCGCTCAACCCTCGAATTATGTAATACCTCACATCAACAGGTATATCTTGTATTCCTGTAAAATTACTGAGATTTTATCCAAATTAAGCATTTTACCTATTTTTGAAATAATGTTGAAAGTGATACGAGAAATGTATACTTAGTTCTCTGGGTTACTAGAATGATCAATTATTTACCTGTTCTCAGAGTGCACATAGTATGCCCAAGTCTGGGGAAAGGTAAATAGTTGATGAAAAGTGATGCCTTTAAATAAGCCTGGCAGAAATGGTGAAAAGTATGGGTTGTTCAAGAAGTCAGGGCACCACAATTTAGTGATATAAATTGAGTTGTGAAATCATCTTTGAAACACTTATACTTTATAATACGAAAAACTGAGCTGTGGGCAATTTGATTGAGATAAACCATGACATTATTATACAGACTTGAGTAAATCCATCAGTTTTCTGTTTGCTTCATCATAAACACATCAACAAAAATAAGTCCCCCTCTCAACAGTTCATCATAACATTGTAAGGTAAAACATTTTACCAATGAAACTTTATAGTTAGAAATAATCCTATGACTATTTCCTAAGTGTTGTTTTTTTGTTTGAAAATAAAAGATGTCCATGAATTCATGGCTTAAAAATGAGCTCAAATGGAAGACAAAAACTGCCCTTCTCAAAAGTCACCAAAGTTTATCAAATCTGCAGGTCAGTAACAACTAAGCTCTGAGCCAAGAAGGGGATTTACATGGCTGAATGATCATGAATTGATTACAAATAAGAGTAATGTTCACTTGGTGGGTATTTTAAACAGCACTCAACCACAGGTGTTTTTCCATTAGTACGAAGCCATTCATAAACTGTTGTGACTTTTGAGAAGGGCAGTTTTTGTCAGCCATGAAGTCACAGACATCTTTCATTTTTAAACAACACTTAAGAAACAGTCATGGGATTATTTCTAAGTAAGTTTTATTGGTAAAATGTTTTACCTTAGGATGTTATGACGAACTGTTGAGAGGAGGACTTATTTTTGTTGATGTGTTTAGTTAAAGAATGATTATATATGCAATGTCTGTAGTCTAGTTGAAATGGTGTTAAGATGTTCCTAATTTAAAAGGCGAATTTATTGAATATATAAAACTGATGAAAACTTTCTTTTTTAATGTGTAGGTATGCAAAATTAGGATTAATTGAAAACACATGTTTGTCATGTTTGTGTCCTTTTATGACCATTGTAATTCCTTCCCTACAGACCATCTCACCTCTTGTTGATCAACAATGTTAAGTGCCTGGTTCCATTCCATGCATGGGGGAACATGCATTGACTGCTGTTGTTACAGATGACTGGTTTGGTATAGTGTATCTTACTATAAATCTGGAAACGGTGTGTGTTTGTGTATGTATTTATTTATTTATTTATTTGTTATCCTTATTTCTCCGTTAGTTGTGAACAAAGTGGCGCCTAATTCGCATGAAAGATAGAGGGAATAACGGGAAGGGTGTTAAAGTTTATTCCACTGAAATTGGTTAACAATTGGCTCCAAAAACAGCAAAAAAACTCTCAGATTTGGCTCATAAATGCCACTAGAATTGAACAACATTGTGCGTTGCGCGCGTACTACAGCGTAATCTTACCGTGGTAACGCGTTGCGTGCATGTTTGCGCAAGGGCTGACTGCCGCGCGCACTCCTACAAATTGGCGCAGAAGCCACACAGGAAATGGCTATAGGCCTGTTGGTAGGGTATTTAGTGTCATGTTGGGGGAAGGGGGGGGGGGGGCGGTGTAAAACCACGGGAAATGGTTTAGGATAGGCCGCTAGGGTTATAATATGGTACAACTAGCGTTTTGCGGGGGTTAATGAAGCAACCTGATTTCTTTACTTTAAGTTGGCATGCCAAACAATCTAAGGGACCGAGGGTTAATGAAGTAGCCACGGGAAATGGTTTAGGGAGGGTTGTGATTATAAATCAAACTGGTTTGGGTGTGTACGGGTGGGGGTGGGGAGGGGGGGGGGGTAAACCACGGGAAATGTATTAGGATAGGGTTAAGAGTTAATGAAGAAGTAGCCGCGGGAAATGGTTAGGAGGGTTGATTATAAATCCACCTGGTTGGTGTAGTTGCGGGGTGTGTGTGTGTGTGGGGGGGGGGGGGGGGGGGGCGATTGTAGGGGGTTTATGTGGTTTTAAAAATACCGACGGTTAACTTGATGCGGTTTGGGGGTTAATAAAGTAGCCACGGTAAATGGTTTAGGAGAGATATGGTTATAAATCAACCAGATTGGGGTGGGGGTTGTAGGGGGGGGGGGGTTCAGAGGTAGGTAATGTGGCATAACCATCTAGCGGATGAAGTAGCCGCGGGAAATGGTTAGGAGGGTTATGATTATAAATCCACCTGGTTGGTATAGTTGCAGTGTGGGGGGGGGGGGGGGTGTGGGCGGTTGTAGGGGGGTTTATGTGGTTTTAAAAGTACCGAGGGTTAACTTGATGCGGTTTGAGAGGTAGGGGTTAATAAAGTAGCCACAGTAAATGGTTTAGGAGGGACATGGTTATAAATCAACCTTATTGGGGGGGGGGGGGGGTTGTAGGGGATTTATAATGCATTTAGAAGGGATATGGTTATAAATCAACCTGGTTTGGGGTGTTGTAGGGGGTTATGTGGTTTCAGAGGTAGGTAATGTGGCATAACCATCTAGCGGGGACCCGAGCGTAGCGAGGGTACGCCGCTAGTGGTTTATAATGGACAACCCCTACTGCGTGGGCATACCGGCAGGCAAGGTTTTGTTTTGCAGGCAATTTGTGCGCACATCGATCGGCAGGCAAGCTTTTATTTGCTTGGCTGCTGTGACGTTACAGGTGACATGGTCTATACTTTGAAATGTCTGGATATTTTGAAATTAAAATATAAGTAATACATATTATGAAGATTAATAACAAATAAGGATAATCGATCAGTGCCAATCAAATGGCACAAGTCTCAACTTTCAAATAAAGTTTCAGTGATTCTATAATGATATTGCAACTAATTTTGTAACACTAAACATGGGTGTCCTTGCATTTGTAATTAAGATACCCTGTACAAAACATTTGTACTTAAGGGGGCTGTGCACCTTCGGTATAGCCTCCGTAAAACTGCCGTAACTTCTTCATTATTCATTTAATCTATATAAAAGTATACAATTTTTTGCAGGAAAGGGTTCAATGAATCCAACCATGATCATGAAATTGACCATTTTGAAAAAAATTATAAAAACCACATTTTTTTACCCATTTTAGGTTCTGCAAAGATATCTCAAAATATATTGTGTCAAATTTTGTCATACTAGTTTTATTATATTCCTCATACAATTCCCTAGGAATCTTTTTTTTTTTTGTGTGGAAAATATGTATTATTTTTTGAATTAGAGACCAAAAAGTGCTAAAAAACATGATTTTTTACCTCCAAAATCGTAAAAATCTCATTTTTTGGCACTTTTTGGTCTCTAATTCAAAAGATAATAAATATTTTCAACAAAAAAAACCCATTCCTAGGGAATTGTATGAGGAATATAATAAAACTAGTATGACAAAATTTGACAAAATATATTTTGAGTTATCTTTGCAGAACCTAAAATGGGGCAAAAAATGTGGTTTTTATAATTCTTTCCAAAATGGTCAATTTCATGATCATGGTTGGATTCATTGAACCCTTTCCTGCAAAAAAATGTATACTTTTATATAGATTAAATGAATAATGAAGAAGTTATGGCAGTTATACGGAGGCTGTACATGAAGGTGCACAGCCCCCTTAAGATACCCTGTACAATGTATCAAAATTTCATGGAGTTGTATTTTACAATTAACATGTTTATGACATGTGATTTGCATTTTGGAATGTATTTAGAAATTAATGTTTGTAGCTATTTATTTAGATAATATAGTTATTATATATAATGTGTAATAAATATAGAGCCACACAAATTATTGAGTGCAACTAATAAAACGGAATGTTTTCAAATGTACATGTTATCTATATGCTACATATTTATTGGCAGTGAATTCTGGTTATAGGTTGAATAGATGTCCCTCGAAGGAATTTCATATCCTGTTCATCAACTAAAATCAAAGAAAATACAATGTGATTTAAAATACGGGTAAGCAATGTTTGATATACTGCTAAATAATAAATATGGTGAAATATGATAATTTAATTAATATAAGTATCAATGCTCCCCCGGAAATCATACATCTATATATTACATAATTCTGTCTTCAGATTATCCATACATAATATGTAATAAATATAGAGCCACACAAATTATTGAGTGCAACTAATAAAATGGAACATTTTCAAATGTACATGTTATCTATGTGCTACATATTGATTAGCAGTGAGTTCTGGTTATAGATTGAATAGATATCCTCGAAGGAATTTCATATCCTGTTCATCAACTAAAATCAAAGAAAATACAATGTGATTTAAAATACGGGTAAGCAGTGTTTGAGATACTGCTAAATAATACATTTGGTGAAATATTATGATAAGAATTAATATAAGTATCAGTGCTCTCCCAGAAATTATACATCTATATATTACATAATTCTGTCTTCAGATTATCCATACATAATATGTAATAAATATAGAGCCACACAAATTATTGAGTGCAATTAATAAAATGGAACGTTTTCAAATATACATGTTATCTATGTGCTACATATTTATTGGCAGTGAATTCTGGTTATAGGTTGAATAGATATCTTCGAAGGAATTTCATATCCTGTTCATTAAATGAAATCAAAGAAAATACAATGTGATTTAAAATACGGGTTAGCAGTGTTTGAGATACTGCTAAATAATACATTTGGTGAAATATTATGATAAGAATTAATATAAGTATCAGCGCTCTCCCAGAAATCATACATCTATCTATGTATTCCATAATTCTGTCTTCAGATTATTTATAAATGGGGTATATCTTATCCTAAATTTGTGTTGAATAAAGAGTGATCTTAAAAAATAACCTGAATGACTGAAGAAACCTTTTTATGCTAGCACTCCCAACTTATTTTAATACTAATACTAAAAATATACATTGATGTCCATTCTAACATAGATACAAAAACTTACATTTAAAATACATTGTTATAATATAATACACGGATTTTTAAAATAATATATACTATTTACAGTATCCTTCAATGGAAGTTATTAATATCATATTGAGTGTCACAAATTTAAGGTCAAGATTCTGCCCCATTGTGATGCAGCCCTGATGAGAGTTGCAACTATCAACCTGTATTGATATGTCAACCACGTAGAGTATAATCCAATGTACGTATGTTAGGAGATTTAAAACGATTCCTCAACACTTACAGGCAGGTGTTCTGATTCCTGGCCCGATTTTGAACTTGATGTTTTCTATTTTACATGGACGGTCATCCTTAAAATTGTCACATTCCAAAGTTTGAGTTGCATAACTCCAATGGTTTTTATTTTAGAAGCACAAGGTCACAAAGAAGTTGCCCATTGAGTAGTACACAAACTGGCTGGTGGTTAACCACCTTTGGCCGTAATTCACCATATTTAAGACTATAATTTCTTAATGGAACATTTCTGGCCCCTAAGATTTTACAGACATAGTGAGAAAAATATGTGGATTCTTCTGATATCAAAATATCTTGATGTGAAATAAAGTCATAGCCCCCCAAAAAGTGATCTTTAAATATTACATTTGTGTATTTCTGAATGATTGCATTGTCTTCACAAGATAATGGCTTCAAAATAACATGATACTGATGAGCTTTTTTTAACAATTGTTTTAAAGACTTCTACCAACCCAATCAAATACATTTATTCTCCTGTGGTGTGTTACAGTTGTTCGAAAACTCTATTGACAGCGCCTATCTGCTCTGGACCTGAGGTTTTGTAGTTTCTCAAGTCTTTTTACACTGGACGTTTTGACAAAGCTCGTGTCATCTACAACAGCAAATCCTTCGTCATTGATGTAGCCCATGAAAATGTAAAGTTTGCCATCTGTACAGGAAAATGTAATATGAAAGGAAAATTGTAGTGTAATTATGAACTGGTACATATCAGCCCTTTTATGGCAAAAGGATGTATCTTATATGTACTTTCCTAATGATAAACTTCCTTTTAACATGGATTGTATTAACTTGGTTCAATAATCCTTACTTAGGAAAAGGTTGCAACTTGTAAAGACAATAAAAGTAACATACTGCCTTATGTGGTGATAAAAATCACTACATAATTTATGGAGAAAAAAAGCTAACGTTGATCATGTAAAAAGGAAGTATACTGTTAGAAAACTTCATATAAGATACATTCTTTTGCCATAAAAGGCTGATCAGTGGGTACAGAACAAATGCACAAAACATTTATTATCCAACCCTTGCAGTAGCCTTATTGTTTATCTTAATGAAATATATGGTGTCCCAAAATTAATGTCATCCATGTTTTAGTGTTTTAAAGGTAGTTATATATACAATTATTTTAAATTGTCAAGAAGCAACACATCCGGCCATTTGCCAAGCGGATACTTAAGAAGATTGTACCAGCAGAACTATACTTGTGTAGTGACTGAAATACATTTAAGTTTCATTAAGGGTCCAATGGAAACAGAATTACAGTATTGATTTGGGGCAAATGGCCCTTCTCTCTGGTTACGCTCGCCTACCTTGGCAATATTTCATATAACTTTAAGATCTTCAAAAGTTTGATTTAAGAAGAATTAATTTATCTTAAATCCTGAAAATTCGTCTTAAATCCCGAACTCTTCTTAAGTTAATTAAGAAGATTCTTATCCTCTATTTCATAAAACAACTTAAGAAGAATATCATTCTTAAGTTCCTTCTCAACTTAAGAAAAGGTCAGAGGCTTTCTTAACTTTACTTAGGAATTCTTCTTAAATTCTTAAGTAATATTATTCTCATCTCAAAAAGGGTTTTTTATTCTTAACTTAAGAATCTAATAGGATCTCTTTTTAACTCACAAACTTGAGACTAATCTTAAATTGACCTTTATGAAATAGGGCCCTGGTTTACCATAAGAACATTGGTAGTGGCAGGAATCGTTTCCATATCACAAAGTACTGCTAACGATTCATTAAGAAATGCATCGGTTGTGTTTACCTGGTTTGGCATCATGGCATTGGCATGCATCTTGTGCTACATCACGGATAACTGCTAATGGTCCGTCAAGATATGTTGTAATAGTTGTCGTTAAGTTTCCTCTAACTAATATTTCCTCAACCTCGACAGCCAGTAATGCACCAAAACCAGGCGATAAGAGCTTTTGTTTAACACGCCCTGTTAATACTATGATAAGAATAATAATAAGTGAAAACAGTTATTTAGCAGTATATGGTAAATGTGTTGGTTTAATGACGGAAAGAGCATTATATCAATTCATTTGTCTGTCTGTTAGTAGCAGAGTTGTAGCTGAAATACCCCATAATACCCCATACTCGTCTGCAAGACTGCAACAAATTGATTCTAATGGTAGGTCTACTTTAAACATACTTCACATTGTACAGTACTGTGCAGTCACTGGTAAATGTCTTGAATGTTCTGTAAACTACTATTTTGTATAATTATTGTAAACCATTGGACGAGCATGTGACACCAGTAAAGGGTACGTATTAAACAATTGTCATGATTGTGTTGAAATCTCCCAAGATCAACAAATCGCCAAGGATCTTCAAACGAGATCAGAACGAGAACTCGAGGTGAATTTGCAATGTGGCAAATGATTTTGTGGAATGCTACTTAATAATAATTGCAGTAGCTACAGCATTTGAACCTTTTACAATTCACTAGAAAGGTTGATAAATATTGTCATTTAATCAAGAGTCATGAAGCATTCTCGTCCAAGTTGTTGCATGAGGTCATATTGTATCTATTCACTTACCAAACTGACTGCTACAGAAGCTGTCTACGAAACTTGGTTCAACACAGAGACAGTCTTCTCTCTTGAATTTATCTGAAACGATATCAACAGTAAACAATCAGCGATGTTCCTTCATGTTCAAATGACCATGGTGCACTTACCTGCACCATGTTCAAATGATCATATGGTGCAGATTTTGGAGTAATTCAGTGTTATACAAGGTGTCCAAAGTGGGTACAAAAATGGGGGCAAGCTGATGATTTTGGAAATTATTCCAAACTTCGGGTGTTATCCTTTCATGTTATGTAAATCCATTGCAAACTGTTTGAGATACACAGTTTTGAAGTGAGGCATGGCAGAACCCCCCCCCCCCCCCACCCCCGATTTATATTTGTATTTGCCTTTTGGGGTTTAGGCAAGGAGTGTGGAGTGTATTCTGTCGAAGGACTCTACAATGCTAAAATCAGTAACATTGATCCAATGTTTTTCTTTATTTTGATTTAACAGCTCTCCCATTTTAGACACATTTTATTGGGTGTTTTTTTTTGGGGGGGGGGGGGGGGGGCGCACACTATGGCATTCAAAGCCAAACTTAGCTTTAATACGAACAAAAGTTTGCTGACCCAGTAGACATGAACTACAGAATCATTGGCACATGGAAAGCAAATTACACTTCCTTTGTAGTGTCTTGCATCAGAGCAGAAAACTGGTGCATCATTTGTGAGAAATGCATTAACATAAGTACAAACATGCCTAGTATTGGTTCAGTTATTCAAATGGAAACATGCAGAGGCTACTAAAAAAAAATCAAAACTGTGCATCAAAGTATTATTGTAATCTTTAAACAATGAATTACGGTACCTGTACAAGTTGTATCACATTGCGCCTGTGTGATAAAATTATTGCCATTGGCTCCGCAGCCACCGTACACAAATTGCGCACATTCTCTCGTTGTAGCATCGTATGCCCAACGAACCATGTGTGCCCGACAACGTCCAGTATGAATAGGATGTAGACATGGGTCTTCTTGTAATTCTGGGCATGCGCTGATGCAGTCTCCGTAAGAGACGAATCTGTTGTCGTTCCCGCCACATCCCGTGTATGTGAATGGTCTGCATTGCTGCGTGGTTAAGTCGTAGTACCTATATAACATTGAAGGTGTTTTGAAATCAGAACATATGCAATGTCATATTACAATTAAGTTGTCTGAAAAGCGAAGGCAGCCCATCAATATAGACACATGCTTTATACATTAAACGCTTCAGGAGTACGATAAGTTTATTATTGATTCCGGAAGACCAGTAATTTCTCACATGGACATTCTCAACATGACATACATTTAAATTGCCCGCTTAGGAGCGCTATTAATTCGGTCTAGTAAACCTATTGTTATCAATTACTACAAGAGGATTACCTGGTTATTTAAATTCGAGCAGTACTTATCTTGCTAACTGCATGGGTGAGTTTCCATTATGTTGCAAATTACATCCATGCTCAAGCGTTTAAACTACTCAATGGGCATTGCAATACAGCCGGTTGGTTGCACACGAGAATTATGTCATTTATAGAAACCAGCTTTGATGGAAGGCGAATATTTAAATTTGTTGCCGGTTTTTAGAGCAACAATTTATAGCGCTGCTAAGCGGGCCTTGTAGCGTAATGAGCAAGACACGTGTTCGAAGGTGGAGGAAAGCTAGACAATTACAACGCCAGAAAACTGCGTTAGCGGAAATCAATGTTGGTGATAATCCCGGGTGATAATGAGGATGAGATTCATACTTACCAATATGCAAGTACGTCTTTCCTGAAGCAGTTTCCTTGGTCCATTGGCAGACTGCATACCTGTTCGTTAACGGGACCCATATCAGATTTGTCACCATGTTTGTCGCCGTCTTTACTTCCTGCTGGTTCGACGGTTGGCTTAATTGCTGTCGTTGTAACTTCAAGTGTTGTCGGTACTTATATACAATGAATAAAAAATAAATAAAATAGGGTCAATCAGTTGCCCTTTCCACAAAAACAGCACATTTACATAGTAGTCCATAGATACTCATTGACTATCACAAAATACTTTCCAGGACGCATCTATATTTTGAATCTATTTTCCGTATCCGTAGAACTTTACTAAATCATACTGAAAATCCGCTTCCAATTTCAGGAATTTTTCAACACATTTATTTCGATTTTCATCATAAAGCTTTCCGTAGGTTTGTTCATTTGGGTGTACAGTTGAGGTTGTAACCGGAAACACTGTAAATGGCGTTAACACTGTGTCAAATCATTTCTATTTACGAAATAAAAAATCACTTAGACGAAAAAAAGTCTGGATATCAGACAACTTATTTCAAAATCTAATTTTGCAGTAATTAGGAAACGTTATTGCCCTGTAACCTATAAGATATGTAAGTGTCATGGTTATAAATGTTATTTGAAATAATTCCATTTCGAGAGAAAACAAAATCACAGATAGAGGGCGTTCCATGAAAAAGATAGCGTACTATTCCTTTAATGAAGAAAAAATAGAAAGACCGAGAGACAAATTTTAATTACAGCTATATTTTAAAATGCATAAACAAATATTGCCGTTTTCAAAAAGGCATGGCAAATACGATCTACGAGGGGGTATCAAAAAGTTGTTGACATCACCCAGAAGTGAAGGAGCTATATCGATGAAATTTTGTCAGTGTAATCACTGGTCCTTAAAAACATTATGGTGCAAAAATGGTCTCATAACTATGTTTACTTTCTTTAGAGGGGGCGCTAGATGCCAAGGCCATGTTCATCAATGACGTATTCCAATGGTAAATGATTATGGTCCAATAATAAATGATTATGGTCCAATAACTGATCCTTGTGGGACGCCTTCCGGAGGTGTATGAGGCTTAGAAATGTTGTCATCAACAGATATATATTGAGACCTACGAGTGACAAATGACAAAATTTAAAACAAATTCTAAGCCTAATATTCTTCTGGAAGGTGTCCCACAAGGATCAGTTATTAGACCATTATATTTAACCATAAATACAGCTCCATTGGAAGACGTCATTGATTTACATGGCATTGGCATCTAGCGCTCCCCGTAAAGAAAGTAAACATAGTTATGAGACCAATTTTGCACTATAATGTTTTTAAGGACCAGTGATTACACTGACAAAATGTCATCGATATAGCTGCTTCACTTCTGGGTGATGTCAACAACCTTTTGATACCCCCCTCGTATTTGCCATGCCTTTTTGAAAGGGAATATTTGTTTAATGCATTTTAAAATATAGCTGTAATTAAAACTTTTTGATACCCCCTCGTAACGTAGCATTTCTAATATTTAACTCTAGAGGGCGATGTAGCATTCGCCACCAATTTCTGGTAATAATTATTGACTCTCGTGTACTCACCTTTCAACTGAAGTTGATATTTAGCCGTGGCAAATCCTATCGCTGTTCCTACCATGCAAGTATACACGCCTAGCAAATGTGATTCCTCCACGGCATCGATAATTAGAAAATGACCGTCGTCAGAAACTGTGACATAGGTATGAAATTGTATCACTCATAAAATAATAATATACCACGAATCATGTCTTTCTAGTAATATTGGCCTGAGACACGACAGGCTTCTCGTTTTCTAGAAATTTAATCACTCATAAAATAATATATACCACGAATCATGTCTTTCTAGTAATATTAGAGACACGACAGGCTTCTCGTTTTCTAGAAATTTAATCACTCATAAAATAATATATACCACGAATCATGTCTTTCTAGTAATATTAGAGACACGACAGGCTTCTCGTTTTCTAGGACTCATCTCATATTAACACTTTCCACGCGACATGCGATTGCTGCAGGCGACAGTTCACAAAATGTCATAATAATAAATTTTCATTAAGATATTTGGATTCGCCACGAGAAATGCATTAACATTGAAGTACCGTGTGCTTGTCTCAGAAAATTTAATATAGAGATAGGCTTTGAAAGTGGGGGACATTTTAAACTATTTTGAATATGGTATCCGACCAATGGCGTCGTGAAAGTCTTAAAATTGTGTATTGAATAATGAAACTCACAAGTATCGCTTCGCCATTCGATAAAAATGATAAAGCTGAGCCTCGGACTAATATAACTGGATCGTTTAGCTGCAGATAACAGGTATGAATGGGTGTTTCTTATCTCTTTAGTTATATTAATTAGTCTCAGGATAATGCGATCTCATCATATTGTCGCTTGGTTTATTACAAAAATGGTTTGCCGGGTTGCAAACGCGCGCGCATATTTTCTTGGCATCTCTTAAAACAAAAATGCCTTCATTATCGTATAATTGGCCGGAATGAGCGAAATACAGATCGTGGTATAACTAATAACGCGGCAGGCGTCAGCAGACGACATTCAAAAATTTCACAAAATATTTCAAAAATGTCAAAATTATCAAATTACCATATTTGGAATCACCGTGAGAAATGCATTGAAATAAGTACAAACATGTCCAGTATTGGTTCAGTAGTCCTTGAGATAGATTTTGAAAGTTGGAAAAAGTTTCTGAAAAAACTGAATAGCCGCATGTAGCTGAAGATCTGTATGTTGTATAACGACAAACGTATTATAACACACTCTTTTATCTTATTCTTTTGGTCATTTGTCTCTTACCAGCGAGTCCGCCTTTGCGCTGACCGGAAACCATACGCAGTGGCGACTGTCCATCCCTACTATATATCCACATGTAAGCGGGTGTGACAGGACTGGTAGCATCACAGAATAGCCGTACCGCCTGTTCCTCGTATACTTCAACGATTTGGTATTCGGGTACAGTCAACACAAGCCTATCGAACACTATAAGCGAAGAAGACAAATTGGTGAAACATACGATTTTGGCAGTTGGTTTCAAATATTATTCGTCATAATCAATGAAATTCAACGAGTTCGGACTTTTTTCTTTCAGATTTGCATATTTATGAGGTATGGAAAAGGGTAGGCCTATGCCCATTATAGTGTCAAGCTCATTATGTGCAGCGTTTTCATACAATCTGAAACATCACTTTTTCAAACTTCCCTCGTAAAATTTCCCGAAATTTACGGGACACCCTGTAAAATTCGCTAAATAGTAACTGTACGCATGTAGATATAATAGCGCGTAACGTAGAGAGCAAAAGTGTTATTATAAAGACAGTAACACAATTATAGTTTGATCAGCTCCAAATCGGCGAAGCTTCCTTGCAGCAGCAAATGAATACAGAAGGACGTGCACTTGTCTTTGCCTAATGCTCAAATTACTGATCGCTTGCTTCAGTTTTGATTTTTTGCTGTCACGGTGATGGCCGAACTGCCAAACCAACACACTAAGCACCCACCCAGGGGGGAGGGGGGGGGGGGGGGGGGGGGGGGGGGGGCGAGAAGATAATTCTAGATGTGTGTGTATCTCGAGGTTTACCAAACAATAATTGGAATTACTATAGGCTCTGTAGCAGAGCTATACTAGATACGTGATCCACTGACTGATTACGGCTCAATTAATATAAATCTTACCTTCCTCAGTCTGTGATGCGGTTGTCATGGTGTCATCAGTTGTCATGTTTTCATCAGTTGTCATGGTTTCATCAGTTGTCATGGTTTCATCAAATGCATAATCTACAAATGTTGTTGTTGCTAAGGTTGTTGCATCCTCAATACTTCGCGTAGCTTCCCTACCGCTAGTGTCATCGCTATTTTGCACAAGTGGTGCTACGGTGGCCTTTGTATCAACCACCTCACCACCAATACGACGCTCGGGTGTCACCCGTGGTGTTTCAGCGGATGGAAGATCAGTCACTTTCAATGCCTCGGTTGGTGGAACTGTTTAAATGGTTGGAATAGCGATATGAGATCCAGTGAATGAAATATCTAATACAATCTTTCACGAAATGGAAATAATATCTTGAACCCAATGTAGTACTTCACTAAACCTTTAGGGTAGGATAAGTAAATACAGATAATTAAACAAATACTTTAAGGTCTTTAATCGACGTGTATGTATGATAAAGAATTTGAAATGTTCAACCCAAAGAGGTGTATTTCTTTCCTTGCGAGTGAATGCGTGAGCATGATAGGTTGTTTTACAAGGTGCATTAACTACCCAGTTGAGCTTGCCTATTTCCATTGCTGTTTCATATGGTCAAACAACAATGAAATAATGTCTTTATACCTGGACACGGTCCTTCAGTAATTGTCTTCTCTTTCTCACAAGCCTTGCCATCCATGACACATCTATTGGAATATCTTCTGCCGTCGCTTCCACACACTGGTTGGTACACTTGTGGACACATGTTGTTGCATTCACACACGCCAATACCGAGATCGTTGACCCGGCAGCTCTGTCCTTGTCCTGAGCATGTAACCCGAGTGCAGGGATCTAAAGGGAAACGAGGATTGACACCCACGCAGGATTAGTACTTTTGTCCTGGTGTCTTAAAGGCATTTATGCGATCTTTTCCAGGGGACGCCCTCTATCCTTGATTTTTTTAAAGCAGATTTTCTAGCAGATTTACATTTTTGATCATACCCATGAGAAATGCATTGAAATAAGTACAAACATGCATAGTATTGGTTCAGTTATCTTTGAGATATAGATAGGCCTTAAAAGTTGGAAAAGGTTTCTGAAAAATCTGTTTTGTATGGTAAAACCATAGCCGCGTGAAAAGTGTTGACCAAACTCAGTATGTCATTAAATGCACCTTTTATTTTATCATCTGCCAGGTGGGGGGAGGTAAAAAGAGGGTGGCTCACTGGTGTGGGGGAAGATCCAGTGACAGCATGATCAAATTGGAGGTCAATATGTGGAAGATCTCCGGACAGGAAGTCCACCATGGGTATGTATAGGCCCTATTATCATCATAACTTTGTGATTCTAACCTTCAATAAATGGCTGCGAACAAGACGTTCCTCCGCATTCATTCGGGCAACACTTCTGTGTATCAGGACAGTCCACGTCAAATGTACAAGCAAGACCACTGCAGATTTCATTGTCTTGTAACTTAATCTTTTTGCCGAGAACGGATTGGCAAACACCGGGACGAAATAAATCAC